>WAAF01004980.1:241983-253028 GCA_013400475.1 Tricholaema leucomelas | reverse complement strand
CTCAATCCCCTCATCCAGATCATCAATAAAGATATTGAACAGGACCGGGCCCAGCACTGATCCCTGGGGAACACCACTAGTGACAGCTGCCAACTGGATGTGGCACCATTCACCACCACTCTCTGGGTTTGGCCTTCCAGCCAGTTCCTCACCCAGCACAGAGTGAATTTGTCCAAGCCACGAGCTGCCAGTTTAGCCAGGAGCTAAAGGAGCTAAGGAGAGCTGTAGAGTGTTTCACCACTCTCACTGTGAAGAGCTTCCTCCTGATGTCCATGTGGCGGAGAGTCCCAAGGACCACAGAACAGGCTTGAGCGTGCTTACCTGCCTTTCTGCATTGCGGCCAGAGGCGGGAAATCAGGGCAGAGAGACCCTGACAGCCTAGACTGGTTTGGTCCGGTTGCACGGGAGGGGCTGATAAGAGCACAGCCCTGTCGCGTGCAAGGGCAAGGCGAATGCCCCCCATTTTTGGAAGGGAACTGCCTGTGGGCTCTTCCTTTCTTGGGTATATTTGAGTGATTGCCAAAGGTGACTGGGTGATAATGTGGCCAATGAGACCCTTAGCCTCGGCCATTATCCTATAAAGGGGGTAAACAGGTGAATAAGGGCCTTGCTTGCTTGGTGCCTGCCTGCGTACTCATTCGTGCCTTCTTCACCTGCCACCCGCCTGCCACCTCAGCCTGCCATGCCAGCAGCAGATTCCACATGGCAGCCCACGTGAAATTCACCACAGGACTTCTAGTAAAGATTCTCCTGCCTACGTTTTGGGCCACAGACATTTGACTAAGGACTAGCGAGTGTTCTTAATTCCTTATCCAAGTTGCTAAAGGAATTTAGCTAACTTCACAAGCGGTGAATTAAGCTGCAAGACTCTCAAAAGCCATGCCTAAAATCTTTCAAAATTCCATTGTGTAGAGACATTCTGTAAAATAGTTCGTCCAAGAACTTGTGTGGATAGCTGTAAATAAGTTTGGGGGAATCACCTTTGTATATATTAATCAATTATTTAATAACTTTTGAATCAGCCTCAGTGCATTTCACCCCAAACTCAGATTTAAACTAACCCATTCTTAACAGTCCACCCTAAACCTACCCTGCTCCAGTTGAAAGTTAGCACCAAAGCTACCAGTTGATCTGCCACATGGTTAGGTTTCATTACAATGGACAGCAAACATGAGGTACAAGGGTTTGTTGTTTGGTTATTGGTTTGCTGTGGTTGTGTTGGGGTTTTATTACATTTTTAAATGCATATTTATATCTTTTGTTTTCTTCCACAGAATTCTGACACCCTAAAGATGACAAGTTGTAAGATGATGGGACATCTCTCTGGATTAACTTTGTCAGGATGCCTTTTTTCATTGTTAAATTCTGCTTGGCTAATGACAACCTAATCTCCACAATTTCTTCCTTGAACCATTATCATAATAAAACTTGGTGACATTTAGAGCCACAGAAACCCATCTGCTAACACATGGACAGCTAGTATCTTTGACAGCCTAATTTCCATCAAGGACAGGAGAAGAAGTGATCTCTTGCTCACACCACATATATCACAAATGAAATCAGCCTGTGCTTTTCATTATTCTACGTGGAGCACATTTGGAAAGGAGACTGTACTGCTGCATGAATACATCTCATTGTGCGTCGACATGATTTGCAATTGTACAAGTTTGAAGGCAGAAAGAAGTACAGCAGGGAAAGGGATTTCTTAGGGGAAATCAGGAACTGAGTGGAGGAGGATGACTCAAGCTGACGAGCTCAGATTTGCAACTTTCTTCTTATGAATAAATTAAAAGGGACAATTCAAATGCAATGCATGTGCTTAAAAATTTGACAAGATGAAAACACATATTATAGGCTAAAACAACAGGTCCCCAATATAGTACTTCACAGAATCCCAGCAGGATGGGTGTCAGAAAGGACCTCTGAGGACCACTTAAGTTCTAAAGCAAGTTCTCCTAGATCAGGCTGCACAGGATCTCACCCACAGGAGATTTGAGTGTCTCCAGGGTAAGATACTCCACAACCTCTCTGGGCAGCCTGCTCCAGCACTAATACTTCCAATGAATGGATTTTCTCTTCTCTTGGAGTCTCTGCACTTCTATTAGCTTAAACAGTTTGTTCCTTCCCATCTACAGCTTAGCAAGAACCTTGCTTTAGTGGATCACCGACATCTACCAACCAGACCTCAGAATGAAACAAATGTACCAGAATAAAAGCGATTGAAGTAAAATAGAGGGACGAGACAGACAGAACAGGATTTCTTTCAAAGTTAGCACATAAACTGGCCCAGTGCTATCTCCCATTCTTTACACCATGGTTTTGAACTCATCCTTACACATGTCAACCCTTCTTTTACACAGCAGATGCTCCAGATGAACAGAAAATAAGGAAAAAAATGAGTATCAAGCACACTTGTGTTCAACTTACTGTCTTGAGGAAGTTTCAGATATGAATTGAAAAAATATAAAAGCATTTGTTCCTGTGTGGAATTTCTTTTGGCCCAGTCATAACCAGAGCTCTTACCACTGGTTTGCAAATAACCTTATACCTTCAAAGTAAAATTTTTAATATATATTCCAGGCTTGCACTTCCCAAGTTAGAACTTCATGAAACACTGACAGCTTTTCTGCCTGACACGGCAGTCACACTTGATTGCTGTTCCAAACTTCTTCTAGTAATTATGGATGTGGAGATCATTTTCCTTGTTCAGTTTTCCAGGTACATCTGGAATTCCATGAACTAGGCAGAGTGAATCCATGGCAAACACTTGTATGTTCAAACCATGAAAATTCAAGTGCTATGGACACATTGCCAAGTAGAGGGGCATGCTGTTGTCACCAAGGAGTTGGGTATTATCCTCTTCCATAATCTTCCATAATTACCAGAGTCTATGAGAACTGGTGTTTATTTTTTCCACCTGTATTATTTCAACCAGCCAAGGCTGATGATGGTTTTCTTGTGTGTCCTGCTCTCACTGAACAGCCTGTCACATGCCACCTGGGATTTTAACTTTTCAGCCTTACTGTTTAAATTATTAGCCTTCCAAAACCTGCATGTGGATTTGGAAATGCTGTCTGAAGAATTCACTCAAGCAGCTTTAAAGTACTCAGGAGGAGACAGCACAACATCTGTCCACAAGCTGCTGAAAACTAGGCAGCAAGCCAAGCACTTCCCAAAGTTCCAACCCAGCAAAATCAGAGGATTTTGAACAGCTGTAAACA
Organism: Tricholaema leucomelas; assembly: GCA_013400475.1. NCBI lineage: Eukaryota > Metazoa > Chordata > Aves > Piciformes > Lybiidae > Tricholaema lacrymosa > Tricholaema leucomelas. The sequence goes on along the minus strand of WAAF01004980.1, from coordinate 249,807 downwards.
GCAAAGAACTGCTTTTAACCTTAAAGATGTATAAAAGCTTGCTATAATCATACAGCAGTTGACCCTTGAAGTTTACCAAAGAAAGAGGCACAACTTATCTAGTGCATGCCCACATATTACAGCTCCTAACCATTTTCCTGCTCAAGATATATAGGTCTTCTAAAATGACATTAAGTTTAAAATATGAGGAGGGCTTCATGGTTTTGCAGAACTAAACTAAACCTTCTGTGAGGAATTCACAACACAGATCCACAAGATAAAAACTAGATAGAGCAGCCCTGGGAAGAATAAAAAGGTAATTCAAGTTAGGACTCCAGGATGTGTTTGTCCATTAGGCTCACACCTTGAGCCTTCCCAGAGGTTTCAGCTACCTTTCAGGTGTTTGTTTCAGTCTTTGAAGGGAACAAGAAAAAATATATTACAAGAACAAAAACTACAGGATATGGCCAAAAGAAAAGGCTGATGAGGTCAAAATGAAGATGAGCTACAGAGACATGAAAAAGGTAGAGGAAATTCTGAAAAGAAAATTCATGGTGTAGGTTGGAAGGGACCTTGAAGATCTACCTCCAACACCCTGCACCATGGGCAGGGACACTTTCCACTACACCAGGTTGCTTAAAAGCCTCATTCACCCTGGCCTGAAACACCTCCAGGGAGGGGGCATCCACAACATTCCTGGCCAGCCTGTTCCAGTGCCATCCTACCCTCATTGTCAAGAATTCCTTCCCTATATTCAGTCTAAATACACCCTCCTCAAGCCATTCTCTTGGCCCTATGTGTTTAATTCCTACAGGAAATTCTGAAAGGGGAATTCCAGATGTTTAACTCCTTGTGAAAGCATAAGGCAAAAAAAAAGAAAGAAAGAAAAACTAACAATAAAAGCAGCCTGGCTTTATTACATAGACAAAAGCCAGAGCATTTCAAGGAGAGAAAAAAAGCATCACTTCTTTCAGTACCAACAAATAAACCCTACAGGCTTTTTCTAGCAATACAGACAAAATATCTTCATAGGTGTTCCTAAAAATCTTCTCAAAACATGAATTCCTGAGCTACAAAACAAACACTGAGCCAAATCTGACTTAAGCATGCACAGGCCTGTGTTGTCAGTAGCTCCCAGCAGTGTTCTTCTACACAATAGATTAGACCACATTTTTGTACCTTCTGTCCAAACACTGTCAAATTAGCTAAGATCAACACCAAGGAAAGTCTCCTCATATGTAGTATCATAAGCCTATAAATATCTGAGGGGTGGCTGTCCAGATGATGGTGCCAGTCTCTTGTTGATGGTGCCCAGTAACAGGACAAGGAAAAGCAGGTATAAGGTAGAACACAGGAAGTTCCACATGAACATGAGGAGAAATTTCTTCACTGTGAGGGTGATGGAGCCTGGTGCAGGCTGCCCAGAGAAGTTGTGGAGTCCCCTTCTGGAGACATTCAAAACCCACCTGGATGTGTTCCTGTGGGAGCTGCCCTAAATGACCCTACTTGGGCAGAGGGGGTTGGACTCCATCTCCAGAGGTCCCTTCCAACACCTAACATTCTGTGCTTCCCTGATTTTGTTGGGCTACATGCTGGTCAAGGAATGATACATATGAGGATTCATTGTAAGCCTTTGGGGGGGACATGGAAGGGACCAAATACAGTCAACTCCCCCCTGCACTGCAGCCCTGCCTGTCAGATGCACTGGTTGATGTAGCACAGGTTTGAGGGACAAACAGGTATCACAGCCCAGCAACACAGAAGCCATCTGCACGACCCCCATATTCCAAAAGCATGAGGAGAAAGTCTGCAGAGCAACATCCCTGGCTCTGTGGAGGAAGCTCAGTGCCACCAGAACAGAAAGGGCCAAGGACAGAACTGCAGGAGAGCCCTGGAAGCCTGGGCTGTTGACAAGCACAGCTGAACAGTTCTGGCAACACAAATTAATGGAACCACATAAACAGGTGCTTCTCAGACACACCCCCTGACTTCCTAGTCACCTCCTAGGGCTTTCAAAGCACTGACAGAGCCCACTACCATCCCTGCAGGAGACCACTTCTGTTCCTGCACCATGCAGCAGTGGGAAGGTGAAGCAAGGTGCTCAAACCAGAGCTTCCAAAATACAAATTCCTAGTGACAGGCAGCATGCTCAGGAGGAACCTGCACACAATAATTACCTTCCCTGTCACTCTAAAACAAGTCAAGCATAATCTTTCCAAAACTGCACAAGTCCACCAACTTTTTATTTGGCCTTTTTGATTAACTTATTTTAAAGGTTGGGTGGTATTTAAGAGGATATTTCCTTGTTCTGAATATGCTTCCTTAGTTTTTAGCTGTGAAAAGGACAATTTATTATTGCAGACTTCATACATGCTCCTGTCTTGCATCGCAGTAAATGGTATAAATAAAATGTAAGTAGTTTTTATTTGAAATATAAAAGGAAAGGCTTATCTGAGCTGGCTGATAGCTTGGAAGAATATGGAGCTGCTAGTTTATCAGAGTCACACAAGAATGATAAGAGAGAAGGAAAATAGTGATTCTGTGTTAAAAATAAGGATCTTCTAATTGAACTTGTGCCTGCCGTGCAATGAAGTGCTGGAGAAAAACTCTTTTGAACATCACTCACCTTCAAGACAAGTTATTTCAGTTGGAGTGCCATGGGAAACAACACAGCCCCCAAGCACCACAGTACAAATCAGAACACCATCCACAGCTTTCCCTCTATTATAGCAGGTATTGACAAACTAATTTTTTCCATTCATATTCACAGGTTTGCACTGAGTCTATTTCATATCTTCTATTGACCTAAGAACCAGACCCATATCGACACTGGGCAACATCATTTAAGTCACAACGGGTGGTTCTCAGTCTTGTTCAGAGAAAACAAAGAATTACTGTCACCTTAAGGACTTAATCAAAAGAACCAGAATTCAAACTACAAGCCCTATGGGCAAAACTGGATTTATATGGCTTATTTCACCCTAGTGGCAGCTCCATGCAGTGGGATACTTCTGCTTTATCTACAACGTCAAAGTTATGGTTTACTTTCTTTTAACATCTACTGAAACCTATTAAATATGTTTTTTTTTAGAAGCTACCTTAGAGGGTTAAAATTATCCAAACACCATGCAAAAGTCACATGAAGCAACTGACATCAGCACTGGCTTTTGTGGAGATTATCACAAAACTCAACCAAGCTTAGAGAAGGAGACTCACTTCCTACAAACCATCATGCTGGCTGGTTTTAGGAGTCACGTACAAAGTTACAGGGACTGCTGTTCAGAGTGGCTAAGAGCAAACCAAAACCAGCTAAACAAAATTTTTGGATGACAAATTTCTCCATCAATTGTTAATATTATTGATATTATGTCAGCAATGCCACAGAACCTTATAGTCTCAAAGAAAAAAAACAAAACACCTACAAAACTCCTGAAACTTCATAAATATTTGTATCCATACCAGGGGAAATAAGAAGGGCTAAGATTAAGTTCTCAGTCAAATATCTGAGTAACCCAAGAGAGTTGTGTTTATTTGTTTGAGGGGGGAGAGGAAATATACAAAACAAACAAGGTCTCTTCTTCTACTCAAAAGATCATTCAGCAGCTGCAGCCTCCCCTTTGCCCTAGACATGACTCAGGTGATGTTTCATAACCCAGGTTATGAAAACATGGAACACATTTTCATCTCCCAGCTCAGAGAACTTCTCTCAGTGCTCATGTTTATTGCTCACTTCCCCAGCACATCCTTTCCCTCTCAACCTACCTTTCACTTCAGGGCTGTTGTATATGGAACCATAGAATTGCTTTGGCTGGGAAAGACCTTTAAGATCAGAGTCCAGCCATCAAGCCAACACCACCATGGCCATTAAACCATTTCCCAAAGTGCCATGTCTACATATTTCTTCAATACCTGCAGGGACAGTTCCACCACCACCTCCCTGAGCAGCCTGTTCCCATGCCTGACCACTCAAACAGCTCTCGGACTCCTCAGTATTTGGAACAAGCAAGAGCTTTAGGATTTTCACTCAGAGGAACAAGATATGCCCAGCACACTAATTCATCTCATAAGCACATTAGCTACAGCCAAGCTTGGGTTTGTTTTTATGATTACAGAGCAGGAGACAGAACAACAGGCAGGAGTTCCCATCAGGGAAGGCAGCAAACAGCACAGGCTGGATATTTACTGCCCAACTGCAGGGAGCTGACCTTTCAATATTAAAGAAAGCCTCCTGCATATGCTGGAGTTACATGGGGCTCTGCCAGGAAAACAAAGAAAACCTCACATCTATTATGATAGAATGAGGAAGGCAGAGGAAAACAGTGCTAAATAAATATATATGGTTACAGCAGCCAAGTAGGTTATTGCTCTGAGTGATCTAAAGGAAAAGGAAAATCGTTTATTTGGTAGAGTCAATGAAAGTACTCAATGAAGAGAAAAAACATGACAGCAGTCTGCTCCAAGTGTTTGATATCCAGGGATGTGCAGGAAGGCTGTCTCACACTGAGGCCATGCCAAAAGCATTTGCAAAAAGAGAGATACAGATTAGAGGCGAAGCCTAGGCAGAGCCTGAAATGGCACAGCAAAGGGAATCAAAGGGAAAATCAGGATGGTGGCACCGTGCAAACAAAGGTCAGGAAATGTGGTAAGCAAGAGCTAGTGCACAAAAGCACAGGCAGGTACATGTTAAACTTGAACTGAAATGCTCAGTGCAGAGCACAGAGAAATCTGCACACAGCAGACAGCTAGGGCAAGGGCATCCTTAGCCTTTCTAGGCCATCTCCAGTGCTCATGTTCAGCATGCTATCACACTGGGGCTATGCAACACTTCTGGAGTCATCTCCTAACCCTGTATCCCAGATACTTCCAAAAAGGGCAGAGCTGCCTATGTCACCTCTGTTAATGGTGCTCACACCTGCAAAAAAGCATAGAGATGGATCTTATATCAACCTCCCTGGGTTGGCCAGAGCCCTGGCTAGGAAGGAGCTGGCTGCCTCTTCTCCTGACCCAGCAGCTCAGGCATACCAGCACCATGCTCTCCCCAGCATGTCACCTACAGTCAAACATGAAGCAATTTAACTGCCTCTTTTCAGTGAGCTGAGCTGTTAGATAAATATAGAGTAAAAAGAAAAAGCTGTTGGACAAGAGGCTGGATGTTTTTAATACAATGAAATTTCCTCCTTGGAGCTGGGTGTAGTGTGCCAAGTTTATTTTTAAAATGCTTTCAGGACTAAACCTCAGAAAAATAAAGCTCTGCAGATGAGAAGACCACTGGTTCCTTAAGTGGTGCATACAAGAAGCTATGTAGTATTGGGAGCCACAAATGGAAAAATCACAGAAGATAAAACTGTTTTGTAGTTGGTAAGGAAATTAGACTGTTCAAAAAGAGTTAACACTACCTTCCACCAGAGAGTATCTACCACACTATCTGCTGGTCTTAAGGGATATTTCCATTATAATGCTGATGTTTTCTATTTATCACCAGTTTCAGAGCAAGCTTGTGAATCAATATTTTTCAGACAGCATCTCTCATAGTAAACTATCTTCCCCACCCCCTAAAAATAAACAGGTTTAAACAGAAGGAGCTCAGTTATGTTAAACCAAGCGAGAAAGAAAAAGAAAACTATAAGCTTTTCTCCCAGAGAAATTCTTCAAATGTCAAACAATTACAAGCAGTTCTAGCAAGAATAATTCTGAACTCAGAGACAAAGTCTGCCACGCTGAGATCCACCTCTAAGAAAGCCAAGAGAAATGCAAACTGCTCCACAAGCATCTCTAAGCTTATTGCTAGCTGTGATGACTTCATTCTTACTGTATGCTTTTAAAAAGCACAGAGCAGAAGCAGCTTCTGTGAAGCTGAGCTGTATTTTATAGTGATAGTTACAGTATTTTACAACTGCCACAGTCACACAGCACCTGCAAGGGAAAACCTTCCTGGCATTTGGACTTCACCCAAACTACCATATTTCAAGGTTCACTTTTCGAGTATTGTTCCTGTTAAATATTCCAATTTATTTGCAGATGTATTTCTATAAAACCCAAACCTGTAAAACAAAGGTTTTTGTCATCATGACAGTCAACATAAATCACAATGAGAATGAACTCTGAAACATTTTAGACATTACATTTTAGTACTGTGTGCAGTTCTGGAGCCCCCAACACAAGAAGGACATGGAACTGCTGGAGCAGGTCCAGAGGAGAGACACAAAGATGATCAGAGAGCTGCAGCGGCTCTATGAGGACAGGCTGAGAGAGTTGGGGCTCTTCAGCCTGGAGAAGAGAAGGCTTCGAGGAGACCTTAGAGTGGCTTTCCAGTATCTGAAGGGAGCCTACAGGAAGGCTGGGGAGGGACTATTGACAAGGTCTGGTAATGTCAGGACAAGGGGGAATGGGTTTAAGTTGGAAGAGGGGAGATTCCAACTGGATGTTAGGAGGAAGTTCTTTACAGTGAGGGTGGTGAGACACTGGCACAGGTTGCCCAGGGAGGTTGTGGATGCTTCCTCCCTGGAGGCATTTAAGGCCAGGCTGGATGAGGCCTTGAGCAGCCTGCTCTAGTGGGAGGTGTCCCTGCCTATGGCAGGGGGTTGGAGCTGGATGATCCTTGAGGTCCCTTCCAACCTAAACCATTCTATGATTCTAGAGAGGTACCCTCATTTGATAACAGAATGAAGAAAAGGCTTTCAGAAGAGGTGACCAAGTTTTTGGATGGTCAGCTTTTGCTGTCTTTAAAGAGACTTCAAATGAGGATTCAGACATATCTAGAAGACAAGGTCCTGAAGAAAACTTCTGACACGTAATATATTGATATTCCTGAATTTTCATACTCTTCTGTAATCTCCTTGCCTAACTGGACAGACAGTTATAAATACAAAGTCTTCAGAAATCTTCTCACTTGCTCGATGTTGCTAGTTGACAGAGTAACACACAGTTCTAAACCACTCAGTGCATTGTCTGAAAACCATTCCCCACCATTCCCCCAGGGGAGCTAGAGAATGGAGATGACCAAGCAAATCTTTGTAGCCAGAATGGTGAGACACTGGAACAGGTTGCTAAGAGAGGTTGTGTATGCTCCCTCCCCAGAGATGTCCAAGGCTAGGTTGGATGTGGCCTTCAGCAAGCTAGATGAATGCAAACTATCCCTACTCATAGCAGGGGTGTTGGAAACATGATCTTTAATGTCCCTTCCCAACCCAAACCGTTCTAGGACTCTCTCTGATTCTAAATACTACTAAATGGCAATGGACCCATAATTCCATCTTTAGTCCTTACCCCCCCCAAGGTCATAGTATTGTTACAGACTTGAAGTACTTCGAGTCTGTCAAACTTCCCATCCTGCTTCCTAAAACAAAGGTCAGGTTTATGTACTTGCCTCTCAATCAAGAAAGAAAGCACTGCCCACATTAAAAGATAACCCTGAAAACTGTCTAGCTGTAATGAAGACCACCACCTGGTACACCACCATTATGAAGAGGCTGCTGTAACTCATTCCCATGTGCATGTTTCACAAATGCTTAATGTTGTCCATAGAACTCATCACGAGATACAGACAAGAAATCCAAAGCCAAAGTGCTTCTCTTATTAAAGAGCTTTTCCTTATCAAGCAACACACAAGATGGAGAGGTGGGCCCAGGCCAACCTCATGATGTTAAACAAGGCCAAGTGTAAGGTTCTGCACCTGGGTCAGTGCAATCCCAGGCACAGATACAGGCTGGGTGGTGAATGACTGAGAGCAGCCCTGAGGAGAAGGACCTGGGGGTCTGGGTTGACGAAAAGCTCAACATGAGCCAGTAGTGTGCACATGCAGCCCAGACAGCAACCCTGTGCTGGGCTGCATCAAGAGAAGTGTGG
>WAAF01004980.1:99751-241768 GCA_013400475.1 Tricholaema leucomelas | reverse complement strand
TGGAGCTGGATGATCCTTGAGGTCCCTTCCAACCTAAACCATTCTATTCTATTGTAAGATTTTAGGCAGAGGAAGTTTTTCCATCCATCAGCCCACAGAGAAGGTTTGACTGCCAGTCAATGCAGAAGAGTAACTACTGAGCAAGACTGGGTTAAGAAAAGCAGGTTGCCATCTCAGCACAGCTTTTAGCAAGTCCTTAAGCCTTCATTGCAGTTTTCCACTGGAGATTAGGTTTATCTTCACCTGTACATATGAAAGTTCCTCAGAGCAGACCTACTGCATAGGTTTTAATCAATAAGATGCAATTTAAAACTTAATTCCTCCAAAGTACATTAAGAAAGCACAAGAAAGGGATTTTACTTCTTCAAATGTAATTGCACACATTTATACTGCATACCCAAGTCTCAATACACAAAATAGGATTGTGTTAAAAGATTGCTGACTTCTCCCTTACCTAACAAAAAAGCCTGCTAAAAAAGACCATTAGCTATGGAAAGAGAAGAATAAAAAAACCTACTTGGTTCTTCCTTGAAGCACACAGGAACAATAAATCCTGCAGGCTAACATCAGTCCTGAAAAAGGGCTGTGCAACTGCAGGTATTTTCTGTACCTCCTTACTTCTACTGCAGGCATTTCTATAAATGAGAGGCCTTACATATTTATTTCTCTTGACAACCATATAAAAGTACTATGAGCACTTTGCATCAATAACAACAACTCCCAATCCACTGAATCCTTAATACAAAGACATCAGGGGTGACATGGAAGCCAAAACTACACCAAAATGCAGAAGGTGCAACTGACACTGAACCGCAACTGACTGTCCTGAGACCCAAAAACACTGAAAGTCTGAGATATTACCATGCATCATCATCATCTTCCAAGCATCAGAGTTTAAATGCATCTAGAGAAAAAATGGTGCAGCGTCAGAAACTACTGGAAAAACACAGGAAAATATGAAAATATCATTATGTGAGTTCTGATCAATCTGATTAAACTTTAAATAGCTGCAACAGAACTCATTACTATTTCAGAAGTTGCTCTTTAACAACAATGACATCACCTGCAGATGAATGATAGGGAAAGTGCTGAACTAGCAGCCAGCTTTGCAAATTTTTACAGGGTAGTTTGGTTGGATTTAGGTTCGAGAAGGGTGTTTGGTTGTTTTCTCTTGTTTTAGTTAGGGTTTCTTTGCTCAGGGTTTTTTGGTCACAGCTACATTGCCTCCTAATAGCAAGATAATAAACAAGTTCATAAAGAGGTCAAGTAAGAACAACAGAAAAAAAACCTTTCAGATGGGGCAGTATACTGATGATATCCAAATCTGTAGTATACTAAGTTCTGTGTCAAAATTTCAGGAGGGAACTCCAAAATTAAAATACTTTTTCCTGTCTGCCTTACAAAACACTTTTTCCTCTAAAAAGAATCCCAAAAGATGAAGATCTCTGCTCTTCATGCTAAATAGAAAGCTAACAGAGGTGGTCACTGTAGCAGCCATGCTAAATCCAGTACAGAATCTGCCACAACAAACAATCTCATCAGCCTTTGTTTTGTACTTCAACTATTCCCAAATAATCATCATTAAAGTACAAATTGCTTGTAAAAGTCAAAGCTGGAATCCATCTAAACCCCCACTCCTCTTACTGTGAAGCTGCTGCTTATTGAAGTCATTTGTAATGTGATCGTTCAAACTTCCAACCTGGTGGCTCTTCAAACACCACATTTGCTGCTTCTAAACGCAGCCTGCTCGTCTGAAATGTTTAAGCAAGATACAAAAATCAATGTTACATAAAGCACTCTTCCCTGATACTGATGATGCATAATGTGAGTCACCACTTGAAAGCCTCCAACACACCACACAAGACACATTCTTTTAAGTCACGAATAAAGCCCAAAGTGGTTTCTCCTGTCTTGCTTCTAATGAAGCACATCCTCAGTTCCCAACAGCAGATTTCCAGTTTGTCAATCAGGAGAAAAAGAAGTTCTACAAGCAGAAATGAAAGCTTCTCAACTAGACATACATCTCCTTTAACTCAAAATGCCAGTAATTCCCAGACCTGTTACTTTTTAGACAGAAAACCAAAGTGAGCTGTGAAATGTCAGTGTTGTATCTTGGTTAATAATTCATCATTCAAGATTTTCACAGTGAATCTGTGGTATGGTTCCATGATCTAACTGAAGGAGAGAGAAGGAAGAGTGGGTCACAGCATCTGAAAGTTTAAGCACACAAATAAGTTGCTGCCTGCCCATGGCAGCTGCTGTGTGTGCTCTTTACCAGTAGCAAGTGCCAGGCAATCAGAGGGCAACACTTACTAAACAGAAAACAGTCAAGCAAAATGAAATCACTTCACTGCCACCAGAATTACTAAACATCTGTTGATCTGCAATAATCTGATGGAATTGCTTGTTCCCAAGAAACAAGAAGAGGGCAAAACTTATTTCTACAGAAAAAAATCCTCTGATCTCATGACCCCGTTGCTGGGGTTATTAGGGGTTGGAATAGACCCAAGGAGATCATTGAGTCCAAACCCCCCTGCCAGAGCAGGACAATACTATCTAACACAGATCACAGCATCTACTAACTGGAAATTGTTCTTGCTCAGTGAATACTCATTCCTTCTCAGCTGGTGACATCAGCAGTAGGGAATTGTCTCTCTGAGTTTGAAGCTGTATACCACACACCTGTGTGGGATGTTTATTAGTGTCCAGCCAGACATCTGCTGCAGATACAGGTCCCAACGAGCCTGCAGTAAGAGGCCACTATTAAAGCAGTCCACTTACATGCCCACTCAGATTCATGATTGCTTGACTTGTGAACAGTGCCAAGAATTCTTTCCTTGAAAATAACACCACCAATTCTAAATAGCTTCCTGGAAGTCATACTGTCCACCTGTCAGAAGAGTCACTACTGAACAGTTAATGCCGAGGCTGTGAATTTTCTCATTCACTTGGTTTAAGCTCCCTCATAAATATGGGCACTGAAAACATTTCCTGGGAAAAGGGTAAGTACTGCACGAGGGTGATACCTGATGGTAGTGCAACTGCTATAGGTCAGGAGAAATCAAAAGTTCAGCAACTATATTACATGGATATTAAATAGCTTAGAGGCTAACAGTAACAAAGGTTTGGAAAAACCCAAGCAGAAAATCCCTCTCATGAATGAATCATAGAATGGTTTAGGTTGGAAGGGACCTCAAGGATCATCCAGCTCCAACCCCCTGCCATAGGCAGGGACACCTCCCACTAGAGCAGGTTGCTCAAGGCCTCATCCAGCCTGGCCTTAAATGCCTCCAGGGAGGAGGCATCCACAACCTCCCTGGGCAACCTGTTCCAGTGCCTTACCACCCTCACTGTAAAGAACTTCCTCCTAACATCCAGTTGGAATCTCCCCTCTGCCAGCTTAAACCCATTCCCCCTCGTCCTGACATTACCAGACCTTGTCAATAGTCCCTCCCCAGCCTTCCTGTAGGCTCCCTTCAGATACTGGAAAGCCACTCTAAGGTCTCCTCGAAGCCTTCTCTTCTCCAGGCTGAAAAGCCCCAACTCTCTCAGCCTGTCCTCATAGCAGAGCTGCTGCAGCCCTCTGATCATCTTCGTGGCTCTCCTCTGGACTCGCTCCAGCATATATAAATATATAAAGGTTCCCAAATCCTACTTGGTCATTCCAACAGCATAAAAACCTAAGTCAGCATAGGGGCATAGAGAAGTGTGCACCTACACAGACATACAGAAGTCTGTAAATAAACAACATAAAAGGAAAACAACACTTGGTATGAACAAAAGAGTTTGTAACTCTCTAACACTCTTCCACAGAGCAGGAAGACCAAGTCATCTCCCCATCCTGAACAACCACATCAGCGGTGGCCAATGCAGTAACATCCTGACCTCCAACTTGCTGATACAAGAGTTCAGTTTCCTTCCACTAGGAAGCAGTGTTAAACCGAGGAATAAGTGGTTGGGATGAGGTGACCTAGCTCTGGACAACGTTAGGTGCCACGGACACAGTTGGTATTTCCTCAGAGCAATCCAGCAAGAGCCTTGTCACCATCTGAAACAACCAGTGTCACAGAAAGAACTCTCTTCTCTGGTACACAAGAAACAATCTGAGACACTGCTAACAAACCCCTATTAATCATAGTATCCTAGAATAGGTTTTGGTTGGAGGAGACCTTCACAATCATCTAATTCCAAGCCTCTTGCTGTGGGCAGGGACATCTTCTGCTACAGCAGCTTGCTCAAGGCCTCATCCAACCTGGCTTTGAATGCTGCCAGGCTTGGACCCTCCACAGCTTCCCTGGGTAACCTGTTCCAGTGCCTCACCACCATTGTGGTGAAGCAATTCTTCTGAGGACAGAAAAAAAACAATAAGGACTAAGTCAGAAAGCATGAAGTGAATAAACAAACCAGCTACATATCTCAAACTCTTTTTCCTACTGAAAGCTATTCTGTAAAAGAAAAAAAACACATCAAATTCACTCAGAGGTAGGACTCCCTAGCAGACAGATCTGACATCTGAGATTACATTGCTCAACAGAAACTTTGAGACTTTTATCCCAAACATGTTCTAAACAACTCATTAAGAATAAGCAGATTTTACATGGCTCACCTACAAGTAGTGAAATCTGTTGTAAGACCCAACACCAGTGGTCAGGAATTCCTAGTTTCTACATCCACGTGGAAATCCAGTGATGTTTTCAACCCTGCCCAGGGGACAAAACCAAGTTCTAGCAGCTTCTGCTTATTGCCTGTACTTCACTTGATGTACCTCACTGTGACCAAGCCATTTCTGACTGGGGAGCAAGATTGATGCTGCCCAGGAAGGTGGTTGAGTCACTAACCCTGGCAGGGTTTAAAAGTCGTCCAGATGTGGTGCTTGGGGAGATGGTTTAGTGTGAGCCTTGTAGAGTAGGGTTATTGGTTGGGCTTGGTGATGCTGAGGGACTTTTCCAACCTGAATGCTTCTGTGACCTATCCTTGTATTTGCTAGGGGTTACACAGTACCCACGTGCTTAAAAGTTCCAGGCATATTGTGGGCCCTGAAGCATCAGAAATATACGACGTCATTTGTTATCATATCTATCTACCTGGAGCAGCAGCAGGCATGAAGGTTTTGGAACCCAGTCAGATCTACAACAGTTTGTGAGTGCTCAGATGGAAGATTCAAGAGCTATCAAGTCCTCAAATTTCAAGTCCAACTTCAGATTTCTCCAAAGAAACACAGCAAGGGAGAACAGATATTGCAATTGAGCGATTTGAAGTGGATGTTGCTGGTTTTGCTTTCCTTAATTTCAGCATAAACCACATAGTAAGACTAGAAAAAAGTTGCACTGGATATTGACTGCCCTTGTCAACAGCCAACTTCAAACACTGCACATGCATCGGGTCTTTAATCCTAACCAGGCTTAAAGATGTGCTGCTTATTTCAACAGAGAGGGAGAAAAAGAGAGACACAATTTATCTTTGAGTACTCTTTATCTCCATCTGCTGCTCAGCTACACATTTCAGAAAGGAAGAAGAATTCCAGGCAAGATGAGCAGGAATCTATTTCAACATTTGTGAACCTTGATGGACCTAAATCTTCTGTGAACTCTTTAAGCAACACAGGGTGGCATTTGCTGGGCTATGCTGCTGCCTCGGTTGTCACTCAGGTACCACTGAACTTGGGAATGAGGAGTGGTAAAGCAAGTAACAGGAAACATGTCAAACCTGGTCAAGTCTCAAAGGCAAAAGAAGAAAAAGATCTGTATCTATTTCCCTGCAGCCTTTGCTGCCTACCTAGTTTAATGCCACACTACACCCACCTCATGCAAAGATTTACTTAGCAAAAGTTGCTCAATGTGTTTCCAGTCAAACAAAATGCTACATCAACAACAACAACAAAAGAAAAATCAATTTTTTTAAGACATCTGACTGATTCATCAGTGAGGTTATAGTTTTAAAACTTCAAGTTGTTTAGACAAAGCTGGTGAAAGGCCTGGAACACAAGCCCTATGAGAAGCTGAGGGAGCTGGGGTTGTTTAGCCTAGAGGAGGCTCAGGGGTGACCTCATTGCTGTCTACAACTACCTGAAGGGAGGCTGTAGCCAGGCGGGGGTTGGGCTCTTCTGCCAGGCAACCAGCAACAGAACAAGGGGACACAGTCTCAAGTTGTGCCAGGGGATGTCTAGGCTGGATGTTAGGAGGAAGTTGTTGGCAGAGAGAGTGAGTGGCATTGGAATGGGCTGCCCAGGGAGGTGGAGTCACCATTCCTGGGGTTGCTCAAGAAAAGACTGGCTGGGGCACTTAGTGCCATGGTCTAGATGACTGGCTAGGGCTGGGTGCTAGGCTGGACTGGATGATCTTGGAGGTCTCTTCCAACCTGGTTGATTCTACGATTCCAGTTTCTACCTGCTGTATTATATTTGTACTAAAACACTTTCCTAAAGCCTGGTAAAATCTGCACTTAAAATATTAAGTCCCATGAGTGGGAAAAGTAGTTTAAGATGATATTTTGAGCTGTTACTAAAAGTTGCCTGGTTCCCTTGCATTAAAAAGTTACGTACATGTAGATGCAAATTGTTTCCTTCACTAATTCTGAGAAGGAAAACTTGGTTAAAACAGTCCTGTTACAATTGGAAAGCCTTTTTTACTGTTTATATTAAGGAATAGAACATGCAAGTTATTTAAGCTGTTGTCAGACACTCAAACGTTTCAGTTTGGCAAGTTCTGAAAGTTTCTTTGCAGAGCAATTCGCTCAGACTGCTGCTGATGGGCAACAGTGCTTTCAGCCAGAACTGCAGATCAACATAAACCAAGTTGTGGTAAATCTCACCCCCCAAAAAACAAACCCCCTTAAATAAATATTGTCTTTTCAGTAATTCTTGGAATCCATTATACTTTGAAAATGAAGATCCAGGGTAGCTGATGCTGTTCTCATGAGATAAAAGGATTAAGTCAAAAGACAAAGCTAAATTATGCTATCATGACAAGTGCTGCCCATGTCCTCCAGTGTCTTTCAGGTGTATTCAAATGTCTTCTTAGACAAAAATGACTTGAAGAAAACTTAGCAGCTGGAGGAATTCTATACAGCATATACATACTCTTAAGGAATTGCTAGAATTCATTTCCATTCTCCAACATCTCTAAAATGTTAAAAGTAGTATTTCATGTAGAAAAAGATACCACTTCAAATGCTGGGAGCAGATTCCTCAGCTCATTTCAAGAGAAGCACTCACAGAAGCCAGCCTCACAGGAAAGTGGTATCAAGAAAGAGCAGGAGAGAAGAGCTCTCTTAGGTGGCAACTAACACTGAAACTAGCTACAGATGCTACAGACTGTCTCCCACAGAAGTGTCTTTCACTTCCTTGATGTGGGAAGCAGACTAGCTTTGCGAGGCTAAAGTTAGCCTTTGAATAGCTTCTCCTATTCCCTTAGAAGTAATCACAGAATCACAGGATTGTGTCCTCTGGAAAACACCTCTAAGAGCACTGAGTCCAACCATCAACCCAACGCCACCATGGCCATCAAACCGTGTCCCCAAGTGCCATATCCACACATTTCTTGGAGACACAAGATGCTGACTCCACCACCTCCCTGGGCAGCCTGTTCCAATCTCTGACCACTCTTGCTGCAAAGATTTTTTTTCCTCATCTCCAACCTAACCCTCTTCTGGCACAATTTCAGGCCATTTCCTCTCATTCTATCGCCTGATACTAGGAAAAAGAGACCAACCTCCCACTTGGCTCCCACCTCCTTTCAAGGAGATGTAGAACACAGTGAGGTCTCCCCTCAACTTCATCCTCTCCAGACTTAAACAACCCCAATTCTCTCAGGCACCTCTCCCCATGACTGCTGTAAATCCTACAGAACTGCAGATACTCTCAGACTGATTGCAAATGGAAGAGACAGAAAAAGTATTTATATTTCTGATCTAAAGCTTCGTGGTTTGAGAAAAAAAGCCTGCTCCAGGTGTGCCATGTGGCAGCAGCACACAGACATTATCCACAAGACCTCAACTCCTCCCCAGGTTCTCCTTGCATGCAAACATCTCTTAAGGAACTACCCACAAAAAGGCTGAATCCTTGACTACTCCTCTATCAACTCATGGGTACCTTCTGCAAAACTCTCCTGCAATAGTTCATAAGAACAAGCAGACCCACTCTGGATTTGGACTACTTGCATCACAGTAAGCAAGCCAGAACCTTCTCTGGAGGGAAAACTTTCTCTTCAGAAACTTGGCTAAAAATAGCCTACAGCTTATGCAACTTCTCATGAAAAGAAAATCCTCAGGATGCTACAAACAGATTTCAGAAGCCAAAGCAGACCACAGACTAAATCAGCAAATGATGCTATATTTGAAGGATCCAGAGTTAAAGCTCCTGAAAAAAAAAAAAAGTGAGCTATTTTACCCCACCAAAAGTGACAATTCCTCATGCTCATCATCAAAAAAAACAAAAAATCCACAAACCACCAAGCCCAACACAACCCCCCCACCATGCATCCACTTAGAAACCTGGCAAGATGACTCAGAACAACACAAAAATCAACACTCTGCAAAGTGCATGGTCTGATAATCAAGGATCAGTCATTAAATATAAAGAGTTATCTGTCAACACCTGTCCTTGCTCAATAAGGAATGTGGGAGAGGAAAAAAAACCAAAGGCCTTTCCTGACCTTTTTGAAAAGCAAGAGAAAATAGATTAATTCACCTGCCTCACACAGTAGGTTTGCTTACTTCATGTGTATCTAAGATCCCTCTCAGATCTTCAGTCCTCTTTTGCTTTTTGCCTGAGGCTATCTCATTCAATATGGAAGAATGAGAAGGTTTTAATTGTGTTTTAGAAGAATTTCATTAATCTCTAGGCTTAAAAAGGTTTATTTCTCCAGCATTACAAAGGAAGCTTTCTAACAAGTTACCTCTAATGAGAGACTTAAAATCTTTACTAAGCAAACATGTACTTATCAAAATATTCAGAACTAAATATTACTCATACCTGCAGTACCCAATAAAATTTCCCTTCAAATACTTTAGGACTGAGACAAAAAACTACCATAGGGAAGAGAACACACTGAGACAACCACAATAATCCCCTTTTACTGAGATGAGGAAATGAAACAGGATTAAGAGTGGCTTGGAAATATTCATGGGGAGACAAAGCAGAAATTTCAATGCTTGGAAATGACAAAGTTTTAAAACTACTGACATGACTTTCTGCCATTAAGGACTGAAGCCAGATCAACTCCTTTCCACCACAAATGAACCTCTTTACCTCACTCTTCATGCTGACCCATGCAACATGCTTATCAACAACCTAAAGGAACACCACTAGATAAAGTTGCCCTAAGATAAAGGCTGTTTAATGTCTTGTGCAACTGGAAAGCCTGCACTGTTTGCTCTTAAACTATGAGCATGTTCCAGCTCCCAAGGGGCAGGAAAGCGAGTCCCTTCCAACTCAGCTCAACAACCCCAGCTCCCTCAGCCTATCCTCACACCTCAGGTGCTCCAGCCCTCTGCTATGTCCCAGCATGACACCAGTGACTACACTGTTGTTGAACACGGGGCTCTCAAACGCCTCTTACACTACCAAATCCTGGAAAACTCGTGATCAGAAGGCAGCAAAGTGCAAGTTGCACCATTGTTCAGCTTTTCTCCACCACTTATTAAGTAGCATTACAGTTTGTGCCTGTCAGAGTATTAATTCCCACTCCATTCCCACTGGATATGTTGTTCTTTACTTTTCAGCACCAACTGCACTGAACCTACAGCAACTGCTAAGGGTTTTCTGCTTGTGAGAGGTACAGGAGGATATTAGACACAGGAGGGTTACAATGTACTAATTAATTATTATCCCCAAGGATCTACCACTGTGCTTTGCACCTGGATACTTAGATTTCCTTTTTGTGTATTCAACCCCTTATCAGAAATGTACAAAGCTCATTTAAATATTATTATGAGGCTGCAGAGGGTGCTCCAACACTGCTTAGCGAGTTTCTGTTCAATCTTCGCATTCCTCGGCAAATCACTCATTGAAGTAATCACAACTGGGTAAAAAAAAAAACCTTTGAAGGCAGTTTGAGACCAGACTTGCCCTAATACCCTTCTTGAACCCTAGGAGAAAGATGACATGACTTGAAAAAAAATATTTTCCCTCCACCAAAAGGTGTCCTGAGTGGGAATAAGATACAGCAAAGTGCTGCTGTCCTAGAATGTTACCTTTGTCCTGCACCTAAAATCTGAAAGACTCAATTGTTCCATGTGGATCTAATGGACTGTGGAATAGGGACATCAGGCACACCAATCTGGAAATACAGACTGTGATACCACAGCCACATAGCTTCGTAGTCGCTTAAGCAAATCACATCCCAAAAAAATCTGCTGCTGCTTTAGGAGTAGCTCCTGAAACCCAAAGCTTTCAGCTCTTCTCACCACACAGCATCACTCTTAAGGGCTCAAGCGCAGAATGCTGTGGCTTGTGCAGAGAGGGACAGAAATCCATGACCTAAGAGTACCTCTACTTGTGCACCCCAGATCTTACTTTTGCACTTGTACCGCAGAAGTTTTGTTTGAGAACTCTAAATCAGTTAAGTGTAGATGAAAAACATCAGTCTCCTTTCAGCTGAAATTCCATTTGACTAGAAGCTCTACCTCTCCCCTTCCTTACCATCTTCCCAATCTCATTCCAGAAAACACACTGAGAAATGTTACATTATTTGGCAATGCTGCCATTTAAATATTCATTCTGACACAGCTGATAAAAATCAAAGAGAGAAAAGGCTTTTAGAAGCTTAGATTTTTATGTGGAAATAGTGTAATTAGCTGATCCTCTACTTGACTGGCTCCCAGAAAATTGGCAAGTTCTAGGTTTAACTGTTCATACACTGAACCTGAGGCAAACAGATATGGCAAACACACACCAGAGCATTAACTAAATACTTGAGTGCCTTCACAATTCCTTTTGGAAAGAACAGCTAGCTCCAAGTGTCAGGCAGTTCAGGAGCATGAAGCCCCTGCCCTTTCATAGCTCTCTGTTTTGCCTGACTACCTCTGCCGAGTTTTGCTTCCAGCAAATGCTCTCTGAGCCTCTGACACTGCAAGATATCTGCATTAACATTTTATACAAGGTCTGCACCTTAATGTCACCTAAAAATAACTTCAGATGAGCCTGTTTTACAGTAAAGAAGTCAATCAGAACTCCAGCTCTCTGCACCACGTGTCTTGACCTGGGCTTCAGACTGCTCCCTGCATTACAGGAATTGATGTCTTCAATACAACAGAAAGAGTAATAGGAGAGGTACAATTTGGATTAGGGTTTCATTTTATCTTTATTTACATTATGGAATTATCTTGATTGGAAAAGCCCTTTAAGATCATCCAGTCCAACCATTCCGTAACTCTAATAAGGCTGGTGCTAAACCATGTCCCTCAGCACCACATTTCTGCCTCTTGGAAACACCCCCAGGGATGGGGATTCATTATTATAGAAAAGTTGCCTAATGCAGTAGAAGGGAGTCAACACCAGCATCCAGGACCAGAGAACAGCTTCAGTTGCAATAGGGAGGAATGATACAACAGACTCGTTCTACGACAAGAGTTTAGAGCAAGCACAAAGGTTTGGTCATTACTGATAACAATTTTATCCATCACAGACACCAGCACTTCAGACACTTCTGATTATCACATCACCAATTATTTACACAAACACATCCCAACGTAACATCTGTAAGCGAAGCATACCACCTCCACAAAGTGGATTTTCTGTGCCGTGCGCTTAGGGCTCTTGGACAGCTATGGACCTGGAAGATACATCCCATCCTCCAAATGACAGAAGCATTTCAGCAGAAACATAGAATTGTTTTAACTGGAAAAGATCTCTAGGAGCATTGAGCCCAACCATCCACCCAATACCACCATGGCCATCAAACCATGTCCACACATTCCATTGAACACCTCCAGGGATGGTGATTTTGCCACCTCCTTGGGCAGCCTGTTCCAATCCCTGACCACTCTTGCAGCAAATAAATTTTTCCTCATCTCCAACCCAAACCTCCCCAGCACAATTTCAGCCCATTTCTTCTCACTGTATCAACTGATACTACCGAGTAGAGACCAACCCCACCTCATTCCAACCTCCTTTCAGAGAGTTGTAGAGAGCAAAGATGTTTCCCCTCAGCCTCCTTTTTTTCAGGCTGCACAACCCCAATTCCCTCAGTTTCTCCTCACCAAACCTGTTCTCCAGAGCCTTCACCAGCTTTGCTGCCCTTCTCTGGACACATTTCAGTACCTCAATGTTGTTTGGATCATAGAATCAACCAGGTTGGAAGATACCTCCAAGATCATCCAGTCCAACCGAGCATTCAGCCCTATCCAATCAACTAGACCATGGCACTGAAGGCCTCATCCAGTCTTTCCTTGAACACCTCCAGGGATGGTGCCTCCACCACCTCCCTGGGCAGCCCATTCCAATGCCAATCACTCTCTGCTGACAACTTCCTCCTAACATCCAGCCTAGATCTCCCCTGGCACAACTTGAGACTGTTCCCTTCTTCTATTGCTGGTTGCCTGGCAGAAGAGACCAACCCCCACCTGGCTACAACCTCCCTTCAGGTAGTTGTAGACAGCAATGAGGTCACCCCTGAGCCTACTCTTCTCCAGGCTAAACAACCCCAGCTCCCTCAGCCTCTCCTCTCTTATAGTGAGCTCCCCAAAACTGAACTCAAGATTCGAGGTGCAGCCTCACCAGTGCCAGGTAGAGGGGCACCATCACTTCCCTACTCAGTAGAGCCACAGTAAAAGGCAACTTTTTTTTCCCCTCCACCACACACCAGTGATCTTGCCACAAGGGGGAGGTGAGGAAGAACCAACCGGAGGCACGATTAGAGAGGCATCGCTTTAAACATGACTAATTAACAGCTGAAAATCACCGTCACCTATCTCCCATACGTTCTCGTTTGTAAGCAGGAGTTGGACAGTCAAACTTAACATATGGCAACAGTAAGTTGCACTCCAGTCTTTGAATAGTAAAGCACATACAATCTGCTCCACTGCTTCAGCTGTGAAATGTTATTGCAGGGTAACCTAAAAGAGAGAAATCATCTGATACAAAGAAATGCACAGGCAGAAGTGGCCAGTGAGGAATGGAATAGCCAAGAAATCCCCAAATTAATCTTCTTCTGGGTAGTTTGGCTATAGACTTCCATTTAAGGGCACTGAGTAGCCTCCCCTCACCTTCATGCCTCAGTCTCCCATTTGAAAGCTAGAAGAATGACTATTTGTATTTGAAAGATGCACAGATGATAGCAAGTTCTGGGCCACACATAACAGGCAAGCACACACAGATATATATAGACAGAGAGAGAAATAACTATAAAAAGAGCTGGAGCCAACCTCACAGCATTTCATTGCTTGACCTGACTGATAACAAATGACTCTAGGCTGAAGCAAAAATTGTGCTTAGCTTTCTTCCACTAAAACTAATGTTTCCAGGAGAAAGGTTGTTGCCTCTTAACTCTTCAAGAGCACTCATGAAATATTGTTTAGCACAGTCTTACACAGCTTGTCATCTCTCAAAAAGCAGGAATTAATAGCTATCAGATAGACTTAACTTTTTTTTCCTCTGAACTAATTCAAAAGCTTATTAAGCACCAAGGAGTCAGCTGAATTTAAACAATGGGCTGCCTCTCTGCTTTATGTAGGAAACAAAAGCAGCTGGGCACCTTCAAACCACCTACATTTATTTGTTAAGATCAGAACAGCAGATGAAGGGACAGAGTTTAGCACCAGACTTGGTAGAGTTAAAGCATGGCTGGACTCAATGATCTTGGAATTGTTTTGGTTGGAAAAGACCTTCACGAGTATGACTGCATGTATATACATATGTTCATACAGCTTGATGTGCACCTTTTAAATCAAGTTAACAGGACATTTCTAACCTGAAGTAGAAAAGTCTCTTGATTTCTAATACTGGAAAGCATCTCATACCTTTTTTCCAGATGTATTTCTTTCTGTAGCAGCTGCACCCCCATCTCCCATCTCAAAATACTTCAGAGGTATGAGTTATTTTAACATGACCTTACTGGGGTTCTTTGGTTATGATCTATACACAGCACCATGTTGTGAGAGTACCAAAACAACAACTTTTAAACTTCAATTAGCAAAGAAGAAAACAACTGAAAAAAATAAAGATATAACCTAAGTCTTCCTTAGAAGTCAAAAGAAGGATTGAGCCAATATACCTTGTAAAATAACCAGCCAAAAAAAAAAGGCAGCATGTCAAAGAAACATATGCTCTGAAATCAAGATAAATGCCCAATCACAAACCTTGCTTGCTCACATCTTCTACTGGGAGAAGGGGAGAACAAAAAGTCTGTTGCCTTCCTACTTCACTACCTCCCCCCATCACCATTACTATCAGGTATTGCATTTGTCAGTCATCCTGACTGAAATGGGGGGGAATTTAACAAGTCACCAATTATGTAAAACAAGAGCAAGAAAAAAGTCATCTATGATGTAGTGCCTTTGTTAGGGACACAGAAGCAGCCATCACAGAGGACAAAACTTTTGAACCGAGAGAGGTATGACACAGCCTAAGCAAAGACATCAAAACACCTAAAATCACAAGCCAGACACACACAAAAAGGCCTCTTCCCACTGAAATGATTTCATGATTCTATTTTACAGCCACCCAGTGGAGCCCATGCATACCCATGCAAGAACACAACATGTTTCATCCATGGCACCACAAGTTTTACAGGATCTGTACTGATGTAACCACACAGCCACTACGTTCAAGGATGGACATGCATCATTCACAGGGAAATCTCCCACTTCATCTCTTACACCTCAGTGAGGACCTGCAAGATTTCTTCAAACGCAAGGCAAAATAAGTCATGGGTTAGCAATGAGATTTGTTTGATGGCCCTTAACAGTTTCTCCTACTTTTTACATCAGGTTAACCCCTCCTTATCCTGCAAGGTCTGCCACCTGTCCTGCACCACAAAATGACATCATTCCAATTGCATCAAGATGTTTTGGTAAGGCTGTGGACTAGATCCAGCTCTATGAAGAAATTACTTTAAAAACCCTATTAAACAATATCTTCAACAGGGCAAGCACTCTACACAGCTCTTGAAAATGAAGTAAAAGCTGAGAGTGCTTTGAGCAGATTTGGAGGGGTTTACAAGAAGCACACTGATGTGCTCTTATTTGGATGGGCAAAGAACACAAACTCCAGCAACTGGCCTAAGACAGCAAGGTAAAATCTCTGCCAGGAGACCTGTGTTTACACAAAAACTAGAGAAAGATGCTCTGATATGAAAGCCCATACCACCCCTAAAAGATTCCTAGATGACCCTTCCAACCTCAACCACTCTATGATAAGCATCTAAAAGCCACTTCTAGACAAACACACAAGACTTTTTCATGCTCAGCTTGTTTTAAGGCAGAAAACAACCTGGATCAACTGAGGTTTTGAACATCTGATGAACTGGAGACTATCAGGAAATGCTTCCTACATTAGAAGATCTAGAAAGGAAGATGACAGTTAGAAGAATGTGAAGTAGAAATGCACAGTGCCCCGAGTATCTGGTTAGTTTAGCTTCAACCACATATAATTCCCAGGGACCAAAGTGCCAGTCAATGACAGGAATTAACACATTGCAGCATAAATGCCACCCCAGATTTAATTAACCTGTGTCCCATTTGAAAATCAAGAGTGGGTAAGGAGAATAATCCTCCCTTCTTCCTCCCTTTACTGCTCCTTAGGTTATTATGCCAGCAGGTTTCTTCCACCCTGCCTTCTCCACCTGCCTCCCCTTATTCCTTCTGAACAGCTCCCCAGTATGAACCAAGGCCACGGGAAGGAAAAAAGGAACTTATGGCCTACAAGGATAGAACCAAGTTGAGGCAATCCCTACATGGCACTCAGAGGTCAACAATCCTTACTGCAGATCACAGAATCATAGAACTGTTGAGCTTGGAAAAGACCTCTGAGATCAAGTCCAATCATTCATCTAGGGCTCAGTCCCACCACTGCTGCTAAGCCACATCCTTCAGCACCAAATCCAGATGTCTCTTAAACAGTTCCACCACCTCCCTGGGCAGCCTGTTCCAATGCCTGAGAATCCCTTCACTGAAGAACTTTTCTCATGTCCAACCTGAACCTTCCCTCACAACTTGAGGCTGTTTCCTCTTGTCCTATCACTTGTTGCATGCAAGAAGAGATCAAGCTCCACCTGCCTCCAACCTCCGTTGAGGAAGTCTTAGGGAGGGATGAGGTCTCTCCTCTGCCTCTTCTGAAAGCCTCTGAAGATTGTTCCACAATTTGACAGCCTCATTGCATATCCTTTCACAACTGATCTTGCTCATCAGCCTTTTTGGGCATCACAGTCATAAATACCAGAAGTGATAATACTCCAGGAAAGTGAGGGTGGTCAACATAGAAGAATCAGTGCCAGCAGCACCATCAGTGGGATCAGGGAGATCAAGAAGAATTGCCAGGCTAGGGGGCTGAGAATGCAAAGGAATAAAGTCCCCAACTACTGCAGAGACAAGCAAGAAAATCCAACAGCCTGCAGGGTGGAACACACAGATGGGACATAACAAGTCTGACCCACATCAACAAAATAACTAAGAACAAGATCTTCCAGCTCAAGCAGCAAGGTTTGCTGAGACAGTAAGGCATCTTTAAGCTGTTCAAACATTCCACCTCCCCCAGAACCCAACCTACATCCTAACTCTACACTTCTATAAAACACATTAAAGCATCTGCCTTTCACCTGTTCTGCAGCTGCAGGCAGCTCACACTGTCTCAAAGGGAAACGTGTCCCATTACTGAGCACTCCATCAGACACAGGTAGAGTGCTTTTCTTCAGCTGGCTTAAGCAGAGCAAGAGTTCATAGCATTCAACAGCCTCAGCAGTTTACCTCTGGAACTCAAGCAGCAGGCATGTGGCTATTACACCAACAACCCTCAGCTTGTCATTTTAAACACAACAATGAGCTGGAATTCTCACCTGAAGCTTTGATTCCAGCTTGGGAACAGGTAGGACAGACTCAAGTTTAGCAGCATCTTCCAATAAAATGAACAAGCTGAAGAACTTTGCTCTTGCAGCACACACTGTGAAGGTTGATCAGCCTTCGAATGTGAGCCAAACACACACACAGTCAGCCTGCAATTAATTTATGTATAACTTTTAATTTTTTTAGTTATACTGAATTCCTTTAAATGAACATTGCCAGCACAACTGCCAGGAAAGGTGATCATGACTGTCACAGCGGCGAAATGAAGCACATCGCAACTATTTACAGTGTTTATTTTTCCAGTTCTGGAAGATAAATATTCTTCTGTGGACCAATGAAGAGGGTATGTGTGTCAGGTTTTCTTGATCTGTCATTCCTGCATTGTGTTCCTCAGAAAAATCATTTTTTCCCCTAAAATTCTGTTATGTACCACCACGTGGAGGGAGGAGAGGTACAGAACTCAGTCACATCAGGCTTCCAAGAGAAAGAGCAGAAGTCTGCAGGACAAGGGACACAATAGGTCATATCAATGGCTCCTTGAAAAAGTTTCTGAAGAAAAATCTGATCTCACTAGCATGAAACAGCTTTCAGTTGTGAGAAGCCAGCAGTCATCACAGAGACCAGAAGTATAAATGAATTGAGAAATAATTAGACATTGAAAGGAAAGCTGCTCACAAGCTATTAAATTATAAGGGTACAATCTGCAGCTCAGCAAACCCTTGTGCTGCAGACTGCCATAAGTTTAAAATAAAACCCAGGGGAAATATCAGTTTCCATTCAGCTCATCTTTTTTTTTTCCCCCTAGGCATCTGTTACAGGACCCAGACAGAGATAACCACCAGACATCACACCAGGCTAAGATGGACCTTTGATCTGATATGCTGTGACTCTGCTCCCAGGAATCCACATCAAAAATCATTTTGCAAGGGGTATGCATTTCGCTTGCATCACCCTAATTAAGAAGAGCCAAGCAATTCTCTTGGCAGGCAGCTGCAATAGTCACCTACTTGCCTTTTTCATACACAGATAACATCAAGGCTGAGAAACAATATGACTGCAGGTAATTACCTTCAGTCAGCTGCAGAGCCAGAGTAAAGCATCTAAGAAGTATTAGTTTCCACACTTGCGTTCAAACCACTAGATGGTGCTTCTGAAAACCGAGCAATTCGGTATGCAGGACTCTCCACCTGAATAATGTATGATCGTTTATAAGCTGCCTTCCTCGGGATTTTCATCAATAACACTGATTAATGTGCTTCAGCATCTGCAGCCTCTGATCAGGCAGGAGCAACAAGAGTAATTAAGCAGAAAATTGAGATCCAAGAGCTGATCATGAAAACAGCAAAAAGTTCCCCAAACCTAGTAACTGATGTCTCACTCAAAACCCCCTCCTCATCCTCCTGCCTTCTGAAGTCATTAAATGTTAATAGAAATATTGAATTCAATAAAAAAGTTTCATTCACAAATTGGTGTCCCCAAAGGTTTTGATTCCTGTATGGCACCAGGAAAAAGCAGCTTTATGGAGTTCTTCAAGTCATTTTTCCCCAATGCTGAGCTCACTCTAGCTCTCTTCTGAAGAGCAAACCCTTTAAGATTCAGAAGACATAGCTAAAAGAAGATCTTAACTGCTTTCCACTTAATCACTTCACACAAAAAAATCACCTTTTGTGCCCCCAAAACTAGTCCCAATAGTTGTTTAACTCCTCCAGTAGCTTCATCCTTTTTAATTTCTAAACATTTCCACCTATTAGAACACTGCCTAAAAATAATTCTCCTTCTCCCTGCATCTCATTCTACTGACCCAACTTTGAAAAAAGCTTTTTTCTATTTACAACCACTCCTTCCCCCTAAGAAAATCCCTACAGACATTTCTTCTCTTCCTTAACCAAGGAGAACAAAATCCATTTTGACTATTGCTTATATGTTTCTCATCTTTTACTTTGAGTCATCTCTGCCACTTAGCAACCTTGACAACACTGTTACCAAAGATTACCTTGATGCCATCCTAACTTCGGAACATTTAGGAATATGTAATCCTCACCAAATGTTATCTATTTTGCACATTAAGCATCATTAACTGTGTAAATAATACCAAAATTTAACTGTGGGCTTGAGAAAGAAGTTAAGAGTGGCAAACTGGTTTAGATTGACTCTGATCAGTCAGTTTGTCTTGTCAACAGAATCAGACAGCCTAGAGAGCATAAGCAAGTAAGTTCAGCTAAAAGCCATGGGGAAGAAGAGGATGGACACCCCCAAACGACTATGAGGCTCCACAGTGAGCATGCATGCAGAAGATTTGCATAGGTAACAAATTCTATGAGCTAATACAAATACACTAATCACTGGTTAGGAAAATGATGATTATGTATGAGACATAAGCAGACATTGTGGATTTCACTGGCTTTGGTACACTTAACTGGAGCAATCTCCTGTGTGTCCAGCACTGAAATAAAGAGATGGCCCTCCTTCCTACCACCTCACTGATCTCTTGGAGCTTTTTTACTCTATTCAGTAACTTTTGATGTTCACACTCCCTTAGGATGCTTTTTGGTTTTTTTTTCTTCTTTTTTTATACAATTCTCCTCATGAAAAGTGATGCAGAAGCTCCCACACACTATTTGAGTTTTCTTTTTTTGGCTGTTGGTTCTCACCTTTATACTTTAGGTGGTTGCTTTTGATCCCCTAGGAATGCTCTTCCTCTTATCTGCATGAGATCTTCCTCCAAGATGCTGACTTCCTATCTCTTGTTTTCAGCCTTTAACCTCCATCACTGTCTCTGGCTTCCTTGCATAAAATATAGCTTACTAAAAAGACCCTTTTCTGACCAAGTCAGAAAAAGGCACTCTGCACAAATCAATCTTTCTCCAAGTACATGCCATCCTACTTAGCCCTGTCACTTGTGCTCAGAGAACACCACTGCAGAAACACCTTCAGAAGCAGCAAGAACCTCACCCAGAAGGTGCAGCCGCTAACCCAGCTGCAGCAAGTCAAGGTCAGGTGTAGAAGAGCAACCACTGAAGAGTATTTCAGAACAAATACTCAAGCCAACAGCAACCCCATTCTCAGCCATTTCCAATCTCTCCAGGAGGGAGAAGATGCTCCCCTCTGAAACATGTGAAAGAGATCTGCTGAGAACCTACTTGTCAGTAAGTGTTCACTCCCAGCTACAAATTGGGGCCATTTCCCTGTATCATCCTTCACACCTCCACGAGAGACACAGAGCCTTTTAGGCACACACCAAAGGCACAGCTGGACCCTGGTCAGGAGAGGGGTGTTAAAAACAGTCATACAGAACCTCCAGGCTTATGCAAGCCTTATGATGAGCATCACTTATCCAGAACAAAGCATTTGCAAGGCAGTATCTTTGCCACCAATGACTAAGTTTTGTGTGAATGATAGGAAGATGAGAAATTCCTGAATACTTACTGCAAGAAGTTTGCACTCTTTTGTTGTATAAAAGAAAGGATGAGGGGGGAGGGGAATAAAAGGCTGCTCAATGCACAACTGAAATCAGTAACAGAAAAAGGTAAGGTCTCATAAAATTTTATAGATCTATTCTTTGGCTTTTATTCCCCAGGTAAGTATTTATTCTGATTCATGGCTGTGAACACAGAATAAGCAAGACTTTTAAAAATAACTATGTGAACAATAAACATACACTAAAGATGTTTTGGTCTTTTAAGCTGAGGTGATTCAATACATCTCCAAGTTGTGGTTAGAGACAGACTATCTTGTTTCTCTGTCAAGCACTAAACAGTTCTTCCAAAATATCAATAAACTTGAGCTCAATTCAGAAGCAATACCCTGCTGAGCCAGTTACCCAGGTTTCTGTCAAGCTGGTCTCTAGATTTAAGCAGCAACATTCGCAGACATCATTCAGAATATTTTGGGTATCAAATGAATTTCACAACTCTGCAAAACTAGTCCAGTTTGCCTGGGAGCAGGTTGTGACCTGACACCTGTGGAATGCTCCAGCAGCAGGAGGTACACGATAAGAAACTCCCTGAAGTGAGAGGAAATATTTCTGTGCTATCTGTGTATACAAACAAGTATTTTGATTCTTAAGGGCTCGTTCTTTTTCTCAGAAAGGAGGCAGTGCCTGGGAAGCCTGAGGTGTGTTGAGGAGGTCAAACAGCCTAACTATTGTTCCACAGTCGGCTGCAATTAAGTAACACCACTGCTCCAAATAACGACTCCGCATTCTCTCCTGGTTCGAAAACAAACACTAACAGCCCTCCAGAAACTTCGCACATGTAATCTGCAGTCCTCAAAAGGAAAACGAAGACATCTCACACAAAAAAAAAAACACATTCTAAAAATGATAGAACAATCCATGGTGCACAAGAGTCTGCAAACAAAATCTCTCTGCTCAGTCTCTAACACATCAGTTCAAAGTCTGCCTCCTACCAGCTAATACAGATCACGTCACTGCTTGTTGATTTCACCCTCTGGTTACCTCTACCGTCAGCATTTGATCCGGGTTGCTCCAGCCTGGTCTATCAACATACCTGAGGGCTAGGGCTGGACAGGAAGGCTAGTGACTGCACCAGGATTTAGGGAAATGCTGCTCTCCTGACTCGCTCACGGCATTAGCCAAGCCTTTCCACTTCCTACACCCACATTTCCCCTCCCATACTTAGCCTGTTCACAGAGATGCAGCAGTTACCAAGTAAATCTATCTGCTGAGACGCAGCTCCTGCGCCCTACAGTCACTTGCCAATTATCCTGACATAGCTTAACAAGGATAGAAAACTATCCTGCTCCATTTCCTCATCTCCCCCATTTACAAAGGTTAAGCTGAAATAATTTTGAATCATAGAATGGTAGGGGTTGAAATGGACCTCTGGAGACCATCAAGCCCTTTCACATACTTTAGGGGCAGGTTTTATTAGAATTATGAAACAGTTCCCCTGGAATGAAGCTGAACTATATATTCAGGTTTCTGAACAGGCTGTACTTTGCTGCACTTTGATCTCATCACCCCTCAAAAGTGTCTTCAAATGGCAATCAAAGGCCAAATGATCACTACCATGAAAACCTGCTGCCATGCAGAAATCCTACTACATGATAACAGGAGCTGGAATAGTTCAGAAGCAGCACGTCCCATCATTGATAGCAGCAAAACCTAACTGATAAAATGCACCTGGCATCCACAGTACTTAACAGGATTAACACTATATAATAAAGTGCTCTGGTGACCACCCTCACCAGAGCAAATAGTCAAATGGGTCATCTTCAAAAACCCTATTTTCAATGATTTCAAAATAAGGCTGGTGGATCCTACAGGAAGGAATCCCAATTATTCCTTGATGAAATAAGAGAACAAGTAGTATCACCAAGAAAGTCACAGTCTCCAGGAAGTGAAAGATCATCCAGCTCACCTTTTACCCAAAAAAGTGCTATTCAAAATTCCATGTAATTAGTTGTATTATTCATACCAATTCAACAAACACATCAAAAAAACTAGTGTTTCTGAAGGAACTCGCACAGTTACAATTTGACAATAGCCTATTTGGAATAGGAGTTTAAAAAAAAGCTGTAGAAAGCTACCAAAACTGACAGAAACTACTCACAAATTCTAATTAGACAACAGCAAGGTGCTGCTTTGAAAACGACAGCCACAGATGGTACTCATTTTGCAGGCCCAGAGTCAACAGGCTTGGGAGGTTCCTCTACTACAGGAGAAAGCCTCACAGAAATAAGGTCTGAGAGACCTTGGATGCTGAACTCGGATCTTAAAACAAAGGGAGAGGATATTCATAAGTAACTTTTATCATGAAAAGATTAAATCTCCATCAGAAATAAAATTAACGTGAAATCTCATTAAATAAAAATAGTGACAAAAGCAGCATTACAAATACTTCTTTCATGTTTAAGTGGATCAGTAGTCCTTTCTTATTATGTTTCTGTTTTCACAAAATGCATGGGGTTGGAGGAGACCCTCAAAGGTTATCTTGCCCAGTCCCACTCATTTTGTTCCTTGGTGAGAAATATCAACAAAGTTTATTGAAAACTACCTGTAATTTGTTACTGGATTTTCACTTCATATCTGAATTGTTCTCTTTTCATTCATTAGCAACAAAGCCAGACAACTACGTGCTCTCCAGAAGTACTCACTCAGGGTTATCGCTCCATAAAGCGCAATCCAAACCTCAAAATTTTCAGCACAAAGCTGATATTTTGCATCATCACCTCCACCCTTTCAATCCTTTTTGCTTTCTTTAAACCCCAGCACATCAGCTGCAACTCAGGCAAAAAAAGAAGGCTTAGGAAACTGAGGCTTAATGCTACTACTGCCATAAAAACATAAGGCAAAAAATGGCTGGCAGCAACAAGCAGGCAAAAATGAAATCCAAAACTTTATGAAGTAACTAGAGTGACT
Organism: Tricholaema leucomelas; assembly: GCA_013400475.1. Taxonomy (NCBI): domain Eukaryota; kingdom Metazoa; phylum Chordata; class Aves; order Piciformes; family Lybiidae; genus Tricholaema lacrymosa; species Tricholaema leucomelas. Next base: position 218,391 of record WAAF01004980.1, on the reverse strand, counting down.
GCTGTAACACCTAGGCACAAGAAAAAACGATGCCGTAGATGTTTCAAACCAGTCATGTCCTTCATTTAGGATCTGAACACATGCAAGACAAGATCACTCTCCAAACAGTTGCTATTTAACTCGTGCCAGAAGATAATTCCATTACAAAGCAAGCGATGATTCTTGGATCCCTTCCAAGAGTTTCAGAACAAGCAAAAAAGGGCAGGAACCACACACCGACAGCGCACCAATTCGACACCTTTTTAACTTGGGAAGCAGCAGAAGCAGGGAAGCACCGTGACGGCAGAACGGGAGCGCCTGAGCCGCCTGCCCGCGGGCTCAGGCTCCGTACAAGCACGGACGGCGGCGGCGGGAGCACGGCCGAGGACGGCTCACCTCGGCAAAGGTGACCAGAGCCACCTCCCTTCTGCCGTATTGGCCGCGGGATGCGCCGGCAGCGCCGCTGCCCCTCTGAGGCTCCCTGGTGCCTGTGTACCCCCACGGAGCGTCACCGTAGCCACGAGAAGCCGCCGTCTCCCCGGGCCGTGGTCCCGTCAGGTCCAACCGGCAGCGCAGCACAGCACAGGCTCTGCTTTGTCATCTCTCCGCCCGCAGCGGGCAAGCCGCTCCGCACACACCGGGACGAGTTGTCCGCCCGCTCCGGAGCTCCTCATAGACCAACCGCTGCCGCCTCCCAACAGCAAGGCAAACAAGAACCGTGTCCCGCGGAACCCCCCCAAAGCCGAGCAAACAGTGACCCCGCTCCGTGCTGACCTCACAGCATCTCCGCGACGACGGTTCCCGGTCGAAGGCACCGGTACAAACCGACCCGCGTCTGCGCGCCCGGCTCCACGTCCCTTACTGCCCGCCGCGCTTCAACTTCCTACCCGCGGGGGTGAGAGTGACCCCGGAGCGGGGGGCGAAGCCGAACCGACGTGACTCCGAGCAACGGCGAACACTCGGCAGCTGCTGACAACTTACCTTGGGTTTGTAGAGCCACTTTCTGAACCTATTCATCATCACCGCGGCCGCTGCCACGGCACCGCCGTCGCCGCGCGTTGCCACGGGGCTGCCGGTTCCCCGCCCGCGCCGCTCCGGGAACCGGGGCGAGCCCTGCCCCTCGCCGGGAAGCTTCACGGGATCGTTGCAGTCTTTTCCTGCTCCTTCTCCTCCTCGTTAGTCTTCGTAGTCGTCTCCGGCTGCCACTGATGCCCGCTGCTCCCGAGGGCAGAGGCGGCAGAGGCTGCGGAGGCGCGGGCGCCGCTGCCCTCAGCGTAAGGACCAGCCGCCGGCAGCCAGGGCTCCGCGCCGCGCTGACAGACCCCAAAACATTGCGCGGCCGGCAGCGGCGCCCTCACGACGCAGGCGCAGAGGTAGGCCTACGCTGCCCTCCCTAAATGCTCCCGTGACCAATAAGGTGGCGGCTGGGGGCGGCCCCACGGCGGGGTGGCCCCTCCCCCTCGGCCGCTCATTTGCGTAACCTGGGCAGGGGCGGGGTGAGCACGTGCCCCACCGCGCCATGCCCCGGCAGGCGGTGGCGCCGAGCCTCGGTGGGCTGCCGGGACTTGTAGTGCTCTGCGGAACCGGGCTGAGGACGAGCCTCATCTTAGGCTCACCAGCCTCTGCCTGTGGAAATCAGCCCTGTCTGGCTGCTTGGCAACCGCCTGGCAAATTTCTAGCCGCCCCCGAGCACAGAAATAGACAGAAGGCGGAGAGAATCCCTTGGCAACGAGGCCAAACAATCGCCGCCATCTTTTACTCCCGGCCGAGTAGTTTTTTGTCTACCATTTGGCCGTTCTTCAGCACAGTGGCCAGTGTAAGGGAGAACTACAGCTCCCAGCAGCCCCTGCGCCCCTTAGCAACCGCGCCGGGCCGAACCGCGGACGGCCTCAGCGGAGTTTCTGCATCTAGGGGTCCCCCAGGCCGCTCCCGCCGCGCTGAGAGAAGGGTGCCGAGCTCTGGCGCGGACCAGCCCGGGTAGGCGGGAGCAGCCAGGTACGGGACTGGGCAGCGTCGGGTGTCTGAGGTAACGCAGGCGGCGGCTGCCACCCTGGGGCCCGGGGTGCTGCGCCTCCGCGGCCTCCGGGGCCTCAGATGGCAGCGCGGGAGCTGCAGTCGGATAGGAGACTTCCGAAAACAGAAACGGCAAAGATGGTCTATGTCTGAAACTGTCAGGTGCCCCTGACCTTATAATTACTTCACTTCTTTATTATGTGTTTATAAATACAATTCCAACAAATAACCTGATACAGAAGCCATTTCAGGTAGCATGTTAGAAATCTTTTGACATATATGCAAAATAAGTAGCATGGAAGTATGTATTTTATTTTATAGATGTTTGTAGTGCATTCTCATTTCTCCTGTTAGCTGTTCTGAGTAACTGTGACTCTGAAAGCTACTCTTCTGCATTACCGCAGGACATCTCTGCAAGCCTATCAAGACACATGATGCTACAACTGAAGGAGGCATGAAAAATTAATGATTTACTGTATTTATAAGATTCTCCGTGGTGAAGATGGTCGGCCATGGAAAACATATTGCAGTAATAGTCCAACAGCTTAACAAATTTAACCCCGAAAATCACAGCGTGGAGGATTTTTTGAATGAAACAGCTAAGGCGTTGCAGGTATATTACATTTCAGTTCATCTCACATAACTAATTTGTTTTACTGTGCGTTTTTTAATATAAAGGTATGTGTTTTCTAACATGTTGTTTTAACTGTCATTTGTTTCTTTCTTCATCCATGAGTAAATTCCGAATTCTTTATGGTTGTCATCAGAAAACAAGGAAGTAGGGAGCAGAGGGGTTGAAAACCTGCATGGGCAGCAACAGAAAACAGAAAGGCAACAACCTCCTAAAATGGATCTGACAATGTTGGGAAAAACTTCTCTTCCTCTTTGGACCAAGCTGGTTTTTAGTTTCCTATTTCATGTTAAGGCGCTGATACGTGTCCAGAGAAGGGCAACAAGCCTGGTGAAGTGCCTGGAACACAAACCCTATGAGGAGAGGCTGAAGGAGCTGGGGTTGTTTGGCCTGGAAAAGAGGAGGCTCAGGGGTGACCTCATTGCTGTCTACAACTACCTGAAGGGAGGTTGTAGCCAGGTGGATTGGTCTCTTCTCCCAGACAACCAGCAACAGAACAAGGGGACACAGTCTCAAGTTGTGCTGGGGGAAGTCTAGGCTGGATGTTAGGAGGAAGTTCTTCACAGAGAGAGTGATTTGCTGCCCAGGGAGGTGGTGGAGTCACCGTCCCTGGAGGTGTTCAAGAAAAGCCTGGATGAGGCATTTAGTGCTATGGTCTGGTTGACTGGGTAGGGCTGGGTGCTAGGTTGGACTGGATGATCTTGGAGGTCTCTTCCAACCTGGTGGATTCTATTCTATTTACTCCTTCCAAATAGAAGTTGCTGTCAGCACGACCCATTTATGAATGCAGTTCAGAGGGTGACTCACAGCATCAGCTCTTCTTGCTTTGAAGACATAAGTGACCATCTGAACAGTGAAGAGAGGACAAGTGATAGTGCATCAACTACCTGATTTTAATCTAGTATTGCGAGTTACAGACCAAGATTTGCCAATATGGAGCTATATTGGCTGAAGCAGTTTCCTGACATAGTCTGTCACCTCTATCTTTCTTTTTTAACTCGGTGACACCCTGACTTGTGCTGATGCAGCTAGTGGTTTGAATCAGCTTTAGAAAATCACTAAGGGAAGACAGTCATTGTTTAGACTGCTATTGTCTGTGCATGCTATGCATTATCAAACTACATTGTCAGAGCCCTGATTCCACACTGCAGCCTTGTCAGAACAGAACTAGGGAATGACATCACCAAAGAGTAAGACACAACAGGCAAAGTGAAACCCAGTTGTGAACTTATCTGGATATCAAAGGCAGACTCATCTCCTTTTGTGGGCTAGAATCTGCAGTGATTTGCTCAGTAGAGTAAGTGGGTTGAAACAATGGACTAGCAGAAGAATTAGTGACAGCATTCCAGAGAGCTGATTTGATACACAAAGACTGGATTAGTTAAACCCAGGAATGAGGCATTTGGTACAGCAAACCAGAAAATTTTGAAACACTACCTTGGAGTTTTAGCTATACGGCAGCAGAATCATGGAATGGCTTGGGTTGGAAGGCACCTCAGAGGTCATCTACTTCAACACCTCTGCAGTGGGCCAGGACACCTCTCAACTACAGCTGGTTGCCCAAGGTCTCAGTTCCCTTTGAAGAAGGATGAAGATTCATACGAAACTGTAGTGTCCCAGTCATTTTTCTTCCTTTTTCTTCCATCCTACTTCTGTTAAAGTCAAGCTTTTGCTGTGACAACAAGAGACAGATTTTCACACAGAAATTGCCATGCAATGTTTGTGCCTTTATGCAAATCACTCGCTTTCTTTTCAGCACACTGGTTTGTTTCAGTTGGAGCTGCAGGATCAGACCCACCATATTGACCTTTATAAATCCCATCTACTGAAAAGCTAAGTTCTGTTAGAGCTACCCCAAAAATCACTGGTTTTCTCCTTTATCCCTCTCATGTTGATGGAAATATGAAGCTGTGAGCTTTCCATTTCACAAGAACATGGTGTCATTTGGCATAACTCTTCCTAGTTCTCATTTGTGTTGGTTCAGCTGTGTCTCACACATGCCCACTCAGCTGTGAGCAAAATCCCCAAATGTCAAAAGTTACAGATTTGGTTTTAAATATGAAAATAATGTCATGCAAGATTATTTTGATACATGTGGTGAAGAAAAAAACTCTTAATTTGTATTATCGGTCACTGATGTAAATGCAGGTGAGGATCTTTGTAAGGAAAAGAAGGAATCTGACTTTTTTGCAGTGCCCCACTGTTGTCATTTAATACTAAATACAAGGGGAAAGAGCATTAGATGCAGTCAGCATTAGTACATGAAGGTGTAAATCCTGGCTTGTGACTGCAACATGGACTGTAAACAGCAGAAGCAGGACATTCTGCTACTGATATCTGAAGGTCCCAGGGGTTTCCCCCCCACTGAAATTACTGGAAGCATTTTGACTAACTTCAGAAGGAAGAAAGGACCGAATTCTGGTGACTGATTCAAAACCCCATGAAGTCAATAGGAATACATTCATATCTAAAGCATTTTGATTAGACCCTTGGAGAGGACTAGCACTGATCTCTGAAGCAGTATAAATTAATCAGACTACATCTGCAAAATGTGCATATTCTGCACAGAAGTAGACAAGTTCAGTATATACTACTGCTCGTTTCTCTCTGGAGGTGAAAGCTATTTTATCTTTTAATCAAATATTATCTTCTTTCTAAAATGTTTGTTTCACCTTTGACTAAATCTTTATCCTGAGAAATCTCCAACGGAGCACAGCTGATGTTCCTTTCCTTCCTCCTCTCCAGAAATGAGAGCTTTTCCTTACTCACCTTTATCTAATTTCTCTGGCCCTTAAACAGATCTTATTGCGATCCCCCTTACTACCATTCACCCACAGTGACAAAGCTTGCCTTTTGCAGGTACTTTTCCATTTAATTCATGCTATTCCTTCAACTAACACACGTTGAAAGTTATTTGTTATATAACCTGTCCTAGTGGGAGGTGTCCCTGCCTATGGCAGGGGGTTAGAACTGGATGGTCTTTGAGGTCACTTCCAACTCAAACCATTTTATGATTGTAAATATATGTGTGGCTATGGAAACAATTATATGGAGACACTGTTCTTTTCTGGTGATGATGCAAAAAATGGATGGAGTGAATCCTGACTTTTGAGTAGGAGTGTTGAGAAAGAATTATGCTTCCTGTGAGTGACAAACTGGGAAAATACACCTGGAATGCTCCTGCGTGGCTTTTTACATGTAGATATTAGAGCTGTTATTTATTTGCTCAGTCTTGAAGCCCTATATAGCATCATACATCAGAAAACTCACAGAGTTCCTTCCAGCAGCCTCTGAGAATACCTTTAAACTCAAAATGAATCACATTAGGGAAATAAAGCACTCAAGATGCTAGCAGTTAGCCTACTAGGCAAGGTGAACCTCTCATCTGATGTATTATTGCCGTTCAATTGTTCCCACATCTCAGAGCTGTGGGAGAGATCATATATCAAATGTGGACTATGTGTTTTCAGAAGATGCACTTACCTTTTCTCTTTTTTTTTTGGCTTCTTGGCTAACCTCCTTAAGTCAAAGACTCATTACTGTTTGTCATTTTGTCATAGTGGGGCTGTCCTTTCTCAATTCACATAATAACAAACTGTTCTGGGCCTCAGACTTTATTGCAATGTTTAAAGCTGTTTCATACTAGAAGTGTATCTCATGTATTCACAGATAATGCTTGGGATATTCATGATGACTGAAACTGTGAAGTTCAGGAGCATCCAAACTTTTAAAAGGGATTATGAGGTGCAATCCAACTGGCATGTGCTGAGCAGCTGACCCTCCTTTTTCTGTGTTCCTGTGGTACTGCACAAACATTCTGAATGGCTGGGAGCTCAGTTGTACAAGAAATAGTCTGCAGTGACGAGAACCTGGCGTTCACAGATTTAGTTTAAATCAGTCATGTTCTCTGCCTTCCAGTACCTGATGGCCTTCCAATCCGAAGGGATCCTACAGGAAAGCTGGGAAGAGACTCTTCATAAGGGTGTTTAGCAACAGGGCAAGGGGGAACGGTTTGAAGCAGAGGGAGAGCAGGAAGAAGTTCTTCGTTACAAGAGTGGTGAGACTGTAGAATAGGCTGCCCAGGAAGGTTGTGGATGCTTCCTCTCTGGGGCTGTGCAAGGCCAGTTCGGATGAGGCCTTGAGCAGCCAAGTCTAGTTGAGAGGTATCCCTGCCCATCGCAGGGAGGTTGGAGTAGATGATCTCTGAGGTCCCTTCCAACCTAGGCCAGTCTAGGATTCTCCCATATTAGGTTACAGTAGCAGTTGAGTCTTTTCCGTAACCCTGCCCAGCTTCTCTCCTCAGTTCAATCTCCCTAGGCAGCACAGACTTCACCAACAAAGAACAGGTTTCCTACCAGAAAAGCAAGCTCTTAGTGAAACTTTCTGGTACTATTGACTGAGTTAATAATTGCTTATTGCTCATAGCTTGGAGACTTCAAATTTTCTTTGCATTAACTGTTGACATTCACACATCAAGGCCTTTTAACTAAATGTGTATGTCAGCAGATAAACTGAAAGTTTAACATTGGGGAAGGTTACATTTTACTTAACAAGGGCCATTAATTTGTAGGCCTGCCCATATCTGATAGTACTGGAAGTGCGTCAGCCCTACCAAAGGCTCTGCTGTGCATTATTCATGTTTTCCAATTACTTCACAATGATTGTACTTCTTTTTGTACACAGCTAACGTTTTCTGCCCAGAATACATTAATCAGTATTAATTTTGTATGTCTGCAGACTCTTAACGTGACAGAAGAACAATTTGTGCTGGATACTCTAGCTGGATGCATAGAATATAAATCCTTACTGGATGTGGTAGTCAATGCCTTTTATGTTCAGGATGGGAGATACTGCCTGGCTTCTGAGCGTAATCTCTATACAGGTAAGTTTTCTTCAAAGCACCAAATGTTTACACTGTAAAACAGGTGATGTTACTAGAGTAGGTCTTAATGCTTTATTATATGCAAAGCACTGTTGTTGTGCCCAGTGCATTAGGAAGTACAGGAGCATTCCCAATGGGCTTATGATGTAAAGCCTAAAATTATGATTTAGTCTGGACTCTCACAGGTGTTAACTGGAATTCTGCATGGTGCCTGCAAGTTAGGTAATATGCAGATGGAAAATGGCATCAGTGGCTGCAAAAAGTATCTTGGAAGATTAGCCGTCACTCAAAAGGGTTCTCTGGTGATTTCTCTTTATTCTCTTCTACACAACCTAGTATCTCTGCCATTCAAATATGAAATAGTGTAACACAGCTCTGCCTGCTGAGGAGCACAGCATGTCTCACAGTAGGATGACAAGATTGCCTCTATCCATACATAGAATTCTTCATTACTGATCATCACAATCACATAAATAGACTTCAGTCTGTCTCCATGGATGAGGTCCATCATTTTCCTTTTGTTAGCTACTTGGTTAGCATCAGTTACTATCCAGCTATATCTGATAGTATGAGCTACTTAATCAGAGTAGTTGCTGCTCCCAAAGTTAATTCAAGCATTGAGAAATGCATTAAAAAGTAATTAAAAAATATTTTCTATGCTATGCATTCAATATGCATACACTAAAGTTTGATTTATTAAGTCCTCAAATAAGTTAGAATGACAAATCACACTGGCATTGGTTTCTCCAAGTCAGGTATGTTCTGAAGCTTTGTGGCCACTTAAAAAAGTTCAGTCAATTTAATTCAAAGTGGCTGAAAATTACCACAGACACCCAAACCCTGTATTCAATATATTTACATTTTATGTTTTAAAAGCTACCAAATTTTTATGTCAATTCTGGTTATTCTGTCCCATTCTAGAAAGGTATAGAAATATAAATCAAACAACAAATGAATGGGAACTTAAACTTTCAAAGAAGAAATTAAAAGTATATTGAGTTTATTCAAAATGGTAATGTTTCATTGTCTCCATTTCTCCAAATCCATGTTTTTCAGTGTCTGGGGCACATAAATTATATCCTTAAGCTGAGTGTTGCTATAATTGGATTGTCAGGACCGGTCCACTCAAAAGCCTCCATTAATCATAGGCAGAGGGTAGGGCCAGGACAATTCTCCTTTATCAACAAGTGGAGAGGCTAAGGTCATTGGCTTACATTGTTTTAAGCTGCTTGTGATTCCCTTTGCCAAGCTACATTGACACTTAAATGATCAAAGCTGCTTATAAGGGCTGTTGCTATGTGTGAGCAGATTTGAATTTAGTAAAGCTTCTGGGAGATAAACATATATTCTGCTAAGGCTGCTTAAACATGTTGCTATGTGAAAGCACAAGACTGAAACCTATCGATAGCCTGAGCTGGCTGCAGCACATTGGCCAGAATTTACTGATTTTATCACTACTGTTTGGTAGCAGCTAAAACACTGCAGTGGAAGTGAAGCCTGGCTGATCAAAGTGAATATGGCCAAACAAAAGCTGCTACAGGAGCTCATGAGCTTGACAAGCCTGCAAAAACCTCGCAGCACTGACTGTGCCTCTTCCTGTATCGAACTGCATACCTGCCAAGGGTGCCAAATTCAGGGCTACATTTCCCAGAGAATTTCACCATTTCAAAACTTGGGGCTTTTTCTAATTCAGAAGTTAATAAAATCACTACCAAAACTCTCTTTATTATCTTTTGCTCACATTAGTTTTTTCTCAGAATGAGTTTTCTTACACTGACAATCGTCAGTGTCAGCTCTCTGACTGTGAGAGAGCAATTTCCAACAATGTAATACTGTCAGAAACTTTTCAGTCGTGTCTCTCCGAATCATAGAATCTACGAATGGTTTGGGTTGGAAGGGACACCTCCTACTAGACCACAGTGCTCAAGGCCCCATCCAACCTGGACTTGAACACTACCATGCTTGGACGCTCCCCAACTTCTCTGGGCAACCTGTTCCAGTGTCTCACTGCCCTCATGGGGAAGAATTTCTTCCTCGTGTCTCATCTCAACCCAGCGTCTTCCAGCTTGAAGCCATTAACCCTCATCCTGGCACTCCATACCTTTGTATGAAGTCCCTCTCCTGATTTCCTGTAGATCACTTCAAACCCTGGAAGGATTCTCTGAGGTCTCTCCAGAGCCTTCTCTTCTCCAGACAGAACAGCTTCAATTTTCTCAGCCTGTTTTCACAGCAGAGGTGCTCCAGTCCTCAGATCACCTTCATGGCCTCTTCTGGATCTGCTCTAACGGTCCCATATTCTGAGTTAGAACTCGTGCTTAGCAGCCATCCAATGAACTGATCAAAAAAGTGCTTCAGGTTAAAATTCCCCATCTGTTTTAACTTGGCTGTGTGGGTGACTGTACTTGCCCAAGAGAAGAAACACCAGGAAATTAAAGGAAGGAATGAGAATATGCTTTTAGGGATCGACAGAGCTGCTTATTGTAGTGGTGATATTGGCACAATGAAATGCCTGTGGAACCACAGCAAGATCCTCCCTTTGGCCTCAGAGGTTTCTAAACTGTTACAGCAGATCTCCCAGTTTTGCAAGCAGGTGTTTGCAGGCATCAAAAGCAATTAGAGCAACAGCCTAAATTCCAGAGCATGCTGAGTATAGGGTGTAGGTTTATTAGAACTTCCTGCTGCATTTTACATGTCTGTGTCTCTTGATAGTTATTTGTTACCTGGCTACTTTTCAACTTGAAGAGCTCGGTTTTCAGCACTTCAGCAGAATTGTGAAATCTCTGGACACTGTAAAAATGCAAAAGGTAATGGAAGTACAAAGTAATTCATGATTTTTTTTTTGTTGTGCTTGATTGATCAGATTGTTTGTCTCGACTACCAGGATAACTCCAACTGGGAAAATTTAAATTACAACGAAGTTCAGCCTGCCTTTTCCTCTCTGGAGTCACACATTTGTGGTTGTCTCTACTAGCTGTTTGCTAATTCTTCTGAAGTTTTTAGAAATTGAAGAATCTCCTCTTTCAGAATGGGTGTTAGTGCTGATTTTCTTAAGAGCTGTGTTGTAAAAAGAGGCAGAGGGATAAACCAACTGGCAATGCTTTCTTGCAAGTTCTGTTTTCATAGGAAAATGGGCTAAAAATGAAATTCCTGGCAAGGCAGCATAGGTAAACTTTGATCATCTAGATGTTTCAAAGCACAGTCCAAACACAGTATTTGAATAACAAATATGGAATTAAAGAGACAGGCAAATTTTAGTGATTAATACTCAAAAGGCCAAGGTTTATCCCTGTACTGATTATTTGGAATGTTCATCTGGATGCCAGTGTCTCTTTGATGAGAGCACTGGCTGTGTGACATGTGAGGGAGCAAGGAGGTTCTGTTGGCTGCATAACCTTTCTAGAAACACTCCATCCCCTTGTTTTGGTGGGCTTAGTGTGGAATGGGTTTTATCCATTCCACTCAGACACAAAAATGATAGATTGCATTAACTGTTAGAAAGAACTGGGAAGTGGCTGGACGAATTATCATAATCTGGCAGCCAGACTAATCACTCTGTCTAAAATGCTCTCCTAGCCCCTTTTTTGGTAAACATCTTAGGCACCAGCCACTGGATTGGATGCATCTTGAGCTCATTCAGCTAGCAACACAATTTTCCCACCTCATGCCAGTTATCTCTTGTTGATTCCATTCACCTAGCTTTAAATGGCTTAAGAGTCAGTGCCCTGATGTTCCACTGCAGATAATTTCTCCCTTCTTGTCTGAAATATCTCTTTTTTGACAGGAAAGTGCTGCATTATGTAATGGTCTGCACCTGCTACTTTTTTTTCCTGTAGATGGAACTTTTTTTTTTTGCTTGATATTGTATCAGATCCTCATCACCATGGTACCTAGCTAATGCACCTGCAGCAGAAGATTTAGAAGACTTTGGCAGCATTTGGTCCCCCCAGCAACATAACAAACAAACAAACAAACAAGCCCAGCAGAAAGCAGATCTGCAGCCTTAGCAACAGAAGTTATCAGACATTTGGGGTTGTCCTCAAGGATGGTGACCTGTAGATGTTGCCTGATGACTTGTCTCTGAGAAGATTTGAGATGCAGAAAGCTTTTTTTTCCGCATTTATTTACTTAGAATAGATTTACTTTCATCAAAAACTAATTTTTTCCGAACATCATGGCCTGAGTGGAACTTTCTCAGTCATACAGATAGACTTTACTCACATGAGTGGTGTTCAGTTGAGTGAGATGAATTTGTGTGAGCAGACCTTTCTCTGAAAGGACTGCCTGATGGAATCTGCTCAAATTAAGGTCCTCCAAAGGATAAGGAATGAGTTTCTAGCCCAGTGGGCTGAAATGCCTCCCATACTTAGCAAACACCACCAAGTCTAGCAGCACCTAAAAACAACTTCCTTAAATTCAATATTTAGTTTATAGTCATGCTTTTAGGGGGGAAATATCTTTCTGTGGATGGTGTGCAGATAGGCCAGCACCTGCGGTTTTGGGGAAGAGCAGAAGTATCTAGACAAGAATGGGAATCAGAGAGGGTAATGCTCACTCAGTCCCTCAGTTGTTGCTCAGTCTTTTGACTGCCAAAGGCACAACAGATCATGGAATCACAGAGTAGTTTTAGTTGGAAAACTATTTGAGATCATCAAATTCAACTCTTCTCTAACTCTACCAAGGCTGGTGCGAAACCATGTCCCTCAGCACCACATCTCTACATCTTTTCAGCACCTGCAAGTACAGTGACTCAACCACGTCCCTGGGGAGCCTCTTCCTGTGTTCAAGAACTCTTACAGGGAAGAAGTTTCCTCTAAGATCCAATCTAAACCTCCCCCTGGTGCAACTTGAGGCCATTTTCTCTCTTCCTATCATTTGAGTCTTCAAAAAGACCAGCACCTGTCTCACTATGATGTCTTTTCAGGGAGTTGAGAGTGAGGTCTCCCCTTAGCCTTCTTTTCTCCAGAAAATAATTTACAGGTTAATTCCTTGGAAATGCTCACATCAAGACTAGATTACAAGTAGCAGGCTTTCTACAACTCTTGAACATCAGCACCAAGCACCTTGAATTGAATCTGAGCTGTTTATAGCTGGATTAGTCAGAATGCTCTGAGCCACCTTGAGCCTGGCACTACACATGAATTAGCAAGCTCGTTGATAGTCCTCCAGAATTAAAGACTCAATGCAAAGACCTATATGTCTCTGTGGAAGCCAGCCCAAGGTGAGGCTGATGCCAAGTCTGAACTAATAAACTCTGCAGTCTCCATTCAGAGCTCCTCAAGTGACTGCACACAGCTTTCCAGTCTGGCTCCTAATGTCAGGGTTATTTAGTGTGCTCTTTTCTGTTACTGCCATTATTTCAGCATGATGCTTGCTTATACTTTCATTTCCAAGCATTTTAATGAAAAAGTTCAGGTTCAAGCCTGGAATTTTTATTGCTGAAAGTGATACATGCTGAATCTGAGTGCCATTCTTCAAGGCTTGGTTTCAAAAGGCCAGTTGAACAGTTCGAGCTTCAAAGAAAGACTTCTGACCTTCAGCTGAACTTCAGTGGGAAAGAAAAGTTCAAATGTTAGTTGCTATTTTTCTGGCATGTAGAGCCCTACAATATGTAAGTGTGCCAAATTTCAGTCTTCTAGTTTAATGGGAATATGCCAGTTAATTATATTTCAATAAAATGTTGTACAGCAGTTACCGTAGTTCTCGGCAGTTCTCTCTGCCCAGTTCCCAGGGAGCAGAAAAGACCTTAGGTAATTCAGGCATAGTGCCAGGCCTGTCACTTTTCTGTGCACCAGGGATTATAGAATCGCAGAATCCTATAATGGTTTGAGTTGAAAGGGACCTTCAGGACCATCTAGTTCCAAGCCCCTTGCCATAAGTGGTGACACCTACTACTAGACCATGTTGCTCAAAGCCCCATCCAACCTGGCTGTGAACACTGCTAGGATTGCAGACTTCACAGCTTCTCTGGGCAACCTGTTCCAGTGTCTCACTGCCCTAATGGGGAAGAATTCCTCCCTCATGTCTCATCTCAATCCATCTTCTTCCAGATTGAAGCCATTACCCTCCCTCCTGTCATTCCATGCCTTTGTCAAAAGTCCTTCTCCTGCTCTCCTGTAGCCTACTTGAAATCCTGGAAGGCTGCTTTAAGGTGTACCTGTTCTCCAGGTGGAACAGCCCCAGCTCTCTTAGTGTGTCTGCATAGGAGAGGTCATCTAACTACAGATAATCATGAGTTGATTGTGGGCTCTGCAACTCTGCTGTATAATTATACTAAGATCAGTGTATTTACAGTAGTAATTAATTTTGAATAAACCCTTTTATTTCACAATGCTTGAAGGAAATTCAAGATGCATCAACACATCCCCCATGCTGTAGGATTCTTTTTTTAGGCACTAAAAATATTTTAGTCCCTATTAGTGTTACACAAACTAGGGCTGAAAGACATGGGCTGTCCTAAGAGAACTAAGAGGAAGCTACATATACTGAGTACCTATGATAATAATTACAGGGTAAAATACAAGCAGGTTCAGCAGCAGCATTTGTAGTAAAAACAACTATCTTTTTTATAGTCTTACATGCCTTCAGTATTCATATTTAAAAGAATCTGCTTTTCAGTTTCTTAGATTCTTCTTCAATGCCTTGTATTTGAACACATGGATAAAAGATGAATGGAGTAATTTCTACGATTCACTGTATGTAAAAGAGAACTGGATCGATCCACTGCTAAGGTAAGCAGCACTGCAGTGATCTGTGGCCACCTCAAAGTTCAAAAGCTGAGGAAAGCCTAGAATCAATCATAGAATCAGTCAGGTTTGGAAGGGACCACAAGGATCAGCCAGTTCAAATCCCCCTGCCGTGGGCAGGGACACCCTACCCTAGATCAGGCTGCCCAGAGCCTCATCCAGCCTGGCCTTAAACACTTCCAGGGATGAGGCCTCAACCACCTCCCTGGGCAACCCGTTCCAGGCTCTCACCGCTCTCACAGTGAAGAACTTCCTCCTCACGTCCAGTCTGAATCTCCCTACCTGCAGATTTGCTCCTTTCCCCCTAGTCCTATCAATACCTGATAGCCTAAAAAGTCCCTCCCCAGCTTTTTTTTTAGGCCCCCTTCAAATACTGGAAGGTCAACTGGGAGCCTCCTCTTTTCCACACTGAACAGCCCCAACTCTCTCAGTCTCTCCTCATAGCAGAGGTACTCCAGCCCTCTGATCATCCCAGTGGCCCTTCTCTGCACACACTCCAGCATCTCCACATCCCTCTTGTAATGGAGGCTCCAGAACTGGATGCAGTACTCCAGGTGGGGTCTCACCAGAGCAGAGTAGAGGGAGAGAATCACCTCCCTCAACCTACTGGCTACACTTCTCCTGATGCAGCCCAGGCTCTGGTTGGCTTTCTGGGCTGCAAGTGCACACTGCTGGCTCACGTTGAGATTCTCCTCCAGCAGCACCCCCAAGTCCCTCTCCTCAGGGCTGCTCTCCAGCCAGTCACTGCCCAGCCTGGATTTGTGCTTGGGATTGCCTCAACCCAGATGCAGGACCTTGCACTTGGTCTTGTTGAACCTCATGAGGTTGGCTTGTGCTCACCTCTCCAGCCTGTCCAGGTCCCTCTGAATGACATCCCTGCCCTCCAGCATGTCTGCTGCACCACACAGCTTGATGTTGTCAGCAAACTTGCTGAAGGTGCACTCAATGCCGCTGTCCATGGCACTGACAAAGATGTTAAACAAGCTTCCCCTAAAAGGTCAGTTTCCTGTTGAAGTGTTTCTTTTGTTGAAGTCACTCTGTCTCATGAAGTTCTCTCTGATGATTTTAGAATCACAGAATCCTAGAATGGTTCAGATTAAAAGGGACATTAAAGATCCATCCAAACTACCATGAGGTGCAGTAACACAGTCCAGCTAAATCATGAGTACAGATTCATAGGTCAATGTTATTAAAATCAAATGGCTGCAAGCATTACAGAATTGAACCTCTGCCAACCTCATACACTGTAAGTTTGTGTGAAAGAAAAAAGTGAAAGAAAATTGAATAAGATCTGGTTCTGTTCCAAGATGGCAGCCCAAAGTACAGCAGCTGATTGAACGGCTCACAGAGAAGTTAACTAATCATACTACCACTGTCAAGTCTTCCATGGTCACCCAGCCAAAGGAATTTCATTTGACTGTACCCAAACAACGTGCCATTGCTGTACCTCTGCCAAAACCAGTGCTGGAGAAAAGGCTACCTGTGAGTACTTTTGTGCTTTGACTATGTTTTATGTATGTTTGGCCACAAAGTCCTGGTGGGGCAATGAATAAAATGATAAAATAATTGTAGAAAATCTACACTGGTCAGGCCACACCTTGAGTACTGTGTCCAATTTTGGCCTCCTCTATTCAGGAGAGATGTTGAGGTGCTGGAAGGTGTCCAGAGAAGGGTGATGAAGCTGGTGAGGGGCCTGGAACACAGCCCTGTGAGGAGAGGCTGAGGGAGCTGGGGGTGTGCAGCCTGGAGAAGAGGAGGCTCAGGAGTGAGCTCATTGCTGTCTACAACTACCTGAAGGGAGGCAGTAGGCAGGTGGGGCTTGGCCTCTTCTGCCAGGCAACCAGCAACAGAAGAAGGGGACACAGCCTCAACTTGTGCCAGGGAAGGTCTAGGCTGGATGTTAGGAGGAAGTTCTTCGCAGAGAGTGATTGGCATTGGAATGGGCTGCCCAGGGAGGTGGTGGAGTTGCCATCCCTGGAGGTGTTCAAGAGAAGCCTGGATGAGGCACTTAGTGTCATGATCTAGTTCAGGGGTCCTCAAACTATGGCCCGCCAGTATTGACAGAACCCCATTGGGGGTTGGGGGGGGAACCAAGCAGCCACTTCCTGCCACTTAATCCCCTTGCCAGCCTCCACAGCCACCAAGCACCCGCTGGGACTGGACTACAGCCACACTATAGTCCAGCCCCCAACACTACTGGGCTGGAACCAAACTATAGTCCGGCCCCCAACAGTGTCTGAGGGACAGTGAACCGGCCCCCTGTTTAAAAAGTTTGAGGATCCCTGGTCTAGTTGATTGAACAGGGCTGGGTGCTAGGTTGGACTGGATGATCTTGGAGGTCTCCTCCAACCTGGTTGATTCTATGATTCTCTAACCTTTGACAGATCACCAAGGATTTTTGTAACATGTTGCTATTCTGCTTTCTTATGTCTGTGAGGTTATTAGAAAGAGTTGTTTTTCTTTAAAAAAAAGAAAAAGCCCCAAACTAATTCTTTTAACTGTCAAAGCAAATTGTAAAGCCAGACAAAGGTAAGGTAGAAGATTGGTTCCTGCCTTTATTTTGTGACTTTTGGAGGTAGATAATACCCATAATGGGTGCAAATTGATGCCAACACTGATAACAAGTATTTCTGGTAGTCTTTGGATTAGCACAATGTTTGCTTTGGAAGCAAGTAAGAAAAGAATAGTCAAATGAATTTTTTTTTTTACAAACTTTAACTTTTTGGTAGATGTGCCCTCAGTAAAATACAAGGCAAAGCACTTTCACTGGAGATGAGATGGACTCTAGGTTTGCAGATCCTCCTTGAGGGTAGAATTTTATTCCTTTCTGTGTCAAGAGATTCCATTTTATTCCTTAATTGTCCATTTTATTCCTTTACTGTGCCCATCTCTGGAGCCCCAACACAAGAACAGGAACTGTTAGAGCAGGTCCAGCAGTGGCCACAAAGATGATCAGAGGGCTGAATCATCTCTGCTGTAGAAATAGGCTGAGAAATTTGAGGTTGTTAAGTCTGCAGAAGAGAAGGCTCCAGGGAGACCTTAGAGCAGCCTTCTCGTACCTGAAATAACTGCAGGAGCACTGAGGTGGGACTTTTGACAAAGAGGGGTGAAAGAAGCTGGATTGAGATTAGACATGATGAAGAATTTGTTCCCCATGAGGGTGGCAAGGCACTAGAAGAGGGTGCCCAGAGAAGCTGTGAAGGCTTCAAGCCTGATGGTGTTCAAAGGCAGGCTGGATGAGGTCTGGAACAATCTGGTCTAGGTACAGCTGTGTCAGCCTATGGCACAGGGGTTAGAACTAGATGATCTTCAATGTCCCTTCCAGCTCAAACCATTCTAAGATTCTACATTTTTATTTGTATTGATGTTGAATCTCTAAAAGTAAGGTTTTTCAGTTTATGTTTATTTGCATATAAATGAGACTGGATTTATCCTTGGATACTAAGCTTTTATTTGATTCATTGACTAAGATATTGATACTGTTATACTAGTACAGATCAGAGCCACACCACTGGCTTTAAGTTGGTTCTGTGGGGTAAGGCAAACAGGATTTGGGGTCAAGCTGCTATGACCAACTTAATAAAGACTCCAAATTAATCTGTATTTAAATTTAGTGGGAAGTGAGCTTGCAAGTCATAGTTTTGGGCATTACCTGCCACCTTGTATTGCCACTTCAGGTTTTAAATAATACATGTGTTGAATGCTCTTAGGAACCATTTACATCTTGGGATGGCAGAGCAATTTAATGGTAGTGTGTTATACAGTTAATGGGATTTTACATTGGAACAGCTTAACACCAGGCTCTGAGAAATTGCATTTAATAACTACTTAATCAGTATAGGAATGAGTCATATTGCTGTCATTTCAGTACCTTTATGCTGTGCAGCCCCTCTTAGAATAAATTTGTTTTAATGTGGATGCATTTACTGCAGTTCATTTGTGTTGTTAGGATTATACTAAATTTGGTTTACATTTTGGCCAAGCCTGTAAATTCCAAAGTCTGTGTGACTCTAAAACCATTACTGTAGCAGTGGCATATGTTGTGTTCATTGCTGTACCTATCTCAGCTAATTAAGATTCACTTTCATTTGCCATATTGTTGCCAGTATCACCAGTTTAGATCTTGAAATGAGCAAAGATAGAAAAGACAGCCCAGACAGCAAGAGAGAATAAAGTGAGAGCAGCCTGTGGTTTGGGCTACTGTGTGTGTAGTTGAGAGGAATGCATGCAAATAAACCTCTTCTCATCATCTGCTGCAGAAATGTTCTCCTCCATTTGCTTCCAAAGTTGTTTGTTTTATGAGATATCCATTTTTTTCTGGTGGTTCTCATGCATCTGTCAAAGATTTTGTCATGTGGTTATGCAGTGACTGTTGCAGTAAGTACAGGTTACTGCTCAATGTTGGAACAAGCTGCAGGGATTCAGATGGAGGTGTCTGAATTTTGAGCAATGGCTACTGACAAGTTATTGTGTCCCTATGGTGAAATTAGTACCTTCTGATTAATAGGAATATTATTTTAGGTATTTCTTTCTGCTAGGTTGTAATACATTCTATAGCAGAGAGAAGATACAAAGTAAGATGAGATGTATCACATACACTGAATTCAGTAGCTGGCATTAAGTACAGTTTGGTGTTTTTCATCTCTCTACTGCTGGAATTCACTATTTACTTAGAGTGCCTTGTTCATCCTCTTCCAGCAACTGAGTAACTGCATTGTCTGTCTCTGTGATTGGTAATCATCACCACAGCATCTCAGGGCTAAATGAGAAAGTTAAGATAATTTTTGAAACAGAGCTGACTGAACAGTCTCCTCCTTAAATTACTTTGACTAAGCATAGCAGCTTCTGAGGAGAGATTTTCAGCTTATGCTGGCAGATGAGCACAGTTCTGCAGGTAAAGCACATGACTGGGAAGAAGAAGGAAACAAACTGATGATCCTCACTGCCCGTGCAACCCTTGGCAAATCCTCTGAGCTTTAATTTCTCCATCCTTAAAAGCATAATAAAAATTATTAGATACTGCTGGGAAATAATTTCAGATCTACTTCACTTAAAAGCTCACAAAAATACTTGAGCATTCTCTTCAGCACATTTAATTGCTGCCTTATTCTGTTTGTGTGTTTGGCCTGTAGATAATGATGTCAAATTGTAAAGGCTGTGAGAATTACATCAGATTCCTGAGTTTTTCAAAGCATCATTCTTCACAGCTAGATGGGATCCCCATGTTCCCTAAACTGACTTCCAGTACAATATATTTCCCCTCCCCCCGCCTTAATTCTGTAACTTGCACTTGAGCTAGAATGTTTTTAGCAAGATCAGTGTTTAAGCAGATGTCCAATACACTGGCAGATTATCTCACCCACACAGAAAGGAGACATCCAGGCTTTTTCAGTTTGCTTCTGGGCAGAATTTGTTGCTCAGGCAAATATTGAAATCCTCCAGAATTTTCAGCTTAGCTCAAAACCACACAGTCCCTAGTCTCCTGTTGATCCATAACTGAACCCAGACACCAGGCCTCTCCTGGTCATTTTATCCCTAGCACTTCATGGCTTAGCCCCACATTGGGCGCCAGTTGTATCTCTGTCCCAGTTTGGGGCCATGAGTGTACCTGGGACTGGAGGACAGAAATGACTCTTACCCATTTCCAGGAGTAAGAATGAGGATACTGCACACTGACTGGAAGTGTAAAGACAAATTCTATTTAAAAGAGCATATATGCAAAAGGCAACCAGGTAGAAGAAGTAAAAAAACTATTAGGCCCAAACTGGCCTTCTAGAATCCTCCACCCCTTCCAACCTCAGTTGGCTTGAGGATAGGCTGAAACTGCCCTCCCTAGCTGGGCCCTACAAGGCCACAGTGACACAGCTCAGTTCCCTGCCAGCCCTCTGCCCTGTGCGCTGTCCCCAGAGAGGAGTGAAGGGAGGAAAGGCAGGGAAGAGAAAGGGGAGAGATCAGTCAGGCACTATCTTTTAAGCTGAGATACCGGAAGACAGTATAGAATAGCAATAGTACAATATCCTGGAATGAGCAGGTCCATCCCCATGGGATGGGCCTCTGTCCCTGTGGTTTTGTCAAGGGAGACCTAGGACCCCTCAAACTGCCACACATGAGAATGCTTCTCCAAATCCTTTACCAGTGGTAGGAGTGCCCTCTCAGTCCTCTGCCTCCAAACACTTCATCTACACTTGCAAAGGTGTTGCCCTAAAAGGATGCTAGGACAGCCACAGTCAACCAAAGCAAAGGCCCACTTTGCCTAGTGTGTTTTCTCTAGCAGTGGCCAATACAGATGTCTAGGGAGAGAGTACAGGGACAAGACAAACACAGCTGCTGCTTTCTCCAGCTGCCATCTCAGTTTCCCACCAGGTTAGCTCAAAGACTTCCTCAGGTACAATGAAGATTCTGGATATTTAATAAACTGTAAAGGATTTCTCTTCCCTAAACCTCTCTGGAATCTCTCTACCTTGTTGCTACTACCAAACACTGTGCCAGACAGCTCCAGAGCTTTTTATTCAGCTGCCCTGTCTAGATGTCAGTGCTGTGAAGCTGAACTTCATGAGATGCCAAACAGAACTTTTCACTCTCTGGCAAGTTTTGTTTCCCCCTTGCTAGGGCCTGTATTGTTTCTTCAGCCTATTCTTAATCTAGTTTCAGATTTTTCTTTCTGGTCTTTTGGTCAAGGTTTATATAACACTGGACAGGACTGAACAGCCTGGGTAGTCCCAGCTAATTGCAATCTGTTAATGTCTTCTACACCAGCACTAAAAGAAAAGAATAAAAAAAAAAGTTAATGTGGGTTTTTTCCCCCCACCCTGCAAGAATGTGTCACTTGGAATGTTTTATACCTTTATTGCCTTTTAATACAGGTTCCTCCAAGCACCTACAAAACTCCAAAGGAAAAAAAGCAGCTAGAGGAAATCAAAACAAGAAATCGCCGCAAAGCAGAAGTAAGTATGTTACGTTCTTGTTCCAGTTTTCCCTTTCTTCTAACCCATTTCTTTGGTAAAGTTCCATTTCCACAAATCTTGGAAGTTCACCTGAAACATAAATGTCTTTGCACCCATCTCCTGTCTCTTTCTCTAGAGCCACGAGGTTTGTATCCTCTATTCTATTCTATCACCCATTTTCCATCTTCCCTGTTAATAACTGCCTGAAACAATTCACTTTACAACTGCTGCATCCGAAATGATGCAAGTAGCCATGTAGGGCAGTAGAAATACAATTACTTCTCTTCACAAACTTGGAATAGCTTGATGGACATGGATATTTAAGGTATTCACTTAAGTAAAGCTTCAAAATAGAAAATACGTTCCCTCTTTGCATTTGTTTGCTACAGTAACTGATAAGTAAACACGTCACCACGTTTTAAACTATCAGCAGATTCTGACTTCTTTTTTGTGCAGACTCCACGCTCCCCTTCTGCAGGCTGCAAAAGCAAACAGATCTAGTTGTTTGATCCAAACTTTTCTATTAATCCTGGCCGACGAGTTAGCTCCTATTAAAGGAACTCGTTGTTGCCATCTCCTAGGAAGGGATGTCAGCCTCGTCCTTCTCCCTTCCTTTCCAATTCCCTATTATTTCCTTCCCAAATCCAGGCGGCAGTGGTGTTGCGACGGCAGTGCCCACCTGCCACATCCGTCCCCAAGGCGAGCCTGGGGGCTGCTTGGCACCCAGCGGACTCGCAGCCTCGAAACGGCCGAGCCCCACCGGCAGCCCGGTGCCGCCCGACCCGCGCTCCCTCTCCCACGCCCGCACACCGGCGGGAGCCCCCCGGGACCGTGCTGTCCCACTCCTCACCGAGGGGACCGGCCCCCGGCTCCGCACCAGCCGCGCCAAATAGGAGCACTCTTCCCATCTACCGGAGCGCCACCGAGGCCGCTCCACCGCCACTAGCCGCCCCTGCGGGCCGGCGAGCCCTAACCTCCCGCAGCCCCTCGACCCTCGTCCACCTGCACACCGCAGCGCACCTGCCTTGCGCGGCCGCAAACAGCCGGCGCTGAACTGCACTGCCGGAAAATAAGAAAGCGGGGAGCGGGGCCATTGAAACCCCCATCCCCGGGGATGTTTCGGGGTCAGAGATGTGGTGCTGAGGGCCATAGTTCAGCGTTGGCAGAGTTAGAGAGCACTTGAGCTGGATGAACTTTAAGGGGTTTTTCCAACCAAAGCAATTCTGTGAATCCATGAATTAGCCACATTCTTCAGCGGAGAAAATGCCCGAATACAAGGAACAAAAGAAAACCACCACTGAAATTACAGCTGCAAACAGCAGTTTTTGTGCCTCTGGAATGTTGTAAAAGGGATCCAAAGCATTCACAAAGGTCAATTCCCTAATTTTATTGCTAAGCAAGCTGAAGTTTGACGTTCTGAATGAAATAGGTGTTTAAATCACCATTTGTTTCATGGCATTTCTGCTGAAGCTATAGATGTGGTTACAGGCACCGTGTCTGAGCACCCCTGAGGAGTGACAACACTGGAAGCCATGCTCTAGATAGTTATGGAAGCAGTGATGTTATGAACAGCTGCTGTCTAGAAAGCCATTAGAACATCCAATCTGTTTCACAGCTTTGATCAGAGATTTGGTTTACAACAACAGAGATTTGGTTTACAACAAAAAGAAATAGTCAAAAACTAGAAATGTGGCTGCTTGTACTTCCCCCTTTAAAATGAATTACTGTTAGGGGTATGTCTGTGACAGCCACCCTTGGTGCTCACATGCCCTGGTCATAATCTTCTCTACTCAAAACCAAGAACATTGTTTGTTAGCTATGTGGAAACAAATTCTACCTATGGTACTGATGTGCCATAGATAATTCTGAAGAGGTTTAATTTGAACTCTAGACAAGCAGCTTGTTTTATAGGGGCAGACCTATCACAGGCTTGATGTCCTACACAGAAGCCACAACCAAGCAGAGCTATGTAGTAAATCAAGACTTGTCTGCATCAAATCCTTAATCAGGAATAAAAATTCTTATAAGTGCCAAGTCAAGTTTTCATTTATTGGAAAGAAATTAAAATCCTGGTTGGGGTTGCAAGGTTTTTTGAGACAAAACAGTCTTACTAATGAATTTAAGTGTAGTATAATCTTTAAGCTCATTGCTTTAATTTTAGGATCTGCTTCTGGAAGCAAATACTAACCAGTTCAGGTGTGCAATTGTGAAGCCTGAAGAGGAAGAGGTATGCTACAAAATACTTTATTACCTGAACATACCCAGTATGAAGATGAAAAAATAACTGGAATATTTGAATATATCTCAAAGTATTTGAAAATTTCTATTTGGGATGAGGAATTATATGTTTCATTTATAGCTGTTCTGGCATTTCACATCCATGTTCTAGTGTTTGCCTCTCTGGATGCATAATGCACAAGTCACTTTTCCCATACCTCTGGTTCTGCTTTATTATTCTCCTAATTTTGAGGCAATCAGCCTTCCTGGGATACTACTCTAACAAATCTCTAAACTGGCAATATTTCTCTAAACCCACATATTAGTTTTCCATTAACTTTTCTGCCACAGAACAGCCAAGCTGAGGGAAAAACACTCCCATTCATACAGAATTCCTGCTTAGGTTGATTCTCAGTGCTCAACTGTTCCACCAAATCCTTTATGTAAGAGATCTGTTTCAGGGTCACATCTGCATATTTTGTTCACTGTGTTCATCCCCATGGTACCAGACACTTTCACATCAGTATCTGTAACTAACATCAGAAATCAAATTCATAACCATCAGTAGAATTTTGCCATTATTTATTCCATCAAGTATGCTTTGACATCTTTGTGTCTTCCCAATATGTTTTGAGCTAAATATATTAATATATAGCGATGTTTTGACTATGAAATACTACCTCTATTACTTTTTTAGCATCATTTTAGCCAGTAAAATTTAGTTCATACTTGGAGCTGCCTTTGCACGGTCATTTGATAGGAAATATTCCCACTGAGTGCACACAGCAAGTTTTTGTGATTCTATCAGTTACAAAACACATCACTTGTATTTGTTACTTTAGATGAACATTCAAAAGTGATTTTTGGTAAATATCTGGTATTTTTTTGCTGGGTACTTGAAAACCTGTCTCTGAAAAGAAATGATGTATTTCTGGTTTTAAATACAGATCACACATGACAGTATGAAGAATAAACCAGCATTTCAGGTCCCAAAGATCCAGAGCAAGGTGAGTAAACTTCTAAGATACATATGTTGACAGATGCACTTAAAAACTCTGGAGTAAAAGTCACACTTGCAAATCCTGAGGTGATGCAAACTAGTGGAAGCCACATTTTCACAAAGTTCTGTAGCCAGGAACATGGGATGCTCTTAAATTTTGATCTGTGCACTGTTACCAATCCACAAAGTAATGGTTAGAGTGTGGCTACTGCAGGAGGGAAAAGAAACAAGGAGCCAAAGGTAATAAAAGCACAGGCAACGCCCTCAGCAACCACACTGAATGTGACGAGGTGGGTGGTAGTGGTGGGTTCTACTGACAGCAAGTCATGCTTGGATAAAGCAAGGTAACAAGTCTGGTCTGGGGTCCACCCAGAAGTCCAGTCAGGAGACAAGGCTGCAACAGGCAGCTCTGCTCTGTGACAGCAAGAGACAGAACAGGGGAGACAATCAGCACCAGTGTTACCTCCAGCATGATGGAAAAAGACTGAAGCCTCTATCTGAGCTTAAGTGGGGCTCCTGCACCAGAGAGCAGCCAGGGTGAGCTGAGGTCCTAGATGAGACTGGTAAGGGCAATTAAGACCCCGTGGCTCCCCAAGGGCGCTGGCAGTTGCACAACCTAACTGTATTGCCTTTATTTTGTGTGTGTGTTTTCAGTTCCAAAGGGAGAAGTTTTTATGTAAAATGGTAAGAATTGAGAACAGTCCATGGGAGAAAAACAATCTTGATTTGAGAACTCAGCACAGGGGCAGAAGAATCTTGTGTCTGTAAATCACTGTTCCAAAATGAGATCCTAAAGAATGCTGAGCAATCATTCTGGCTAATGACTGTCTGATACACAATATACAATCAGTCTGGCTGTTTGTCTTCTCTCCTTTAGACACATACTGAGGTCATCAAATCCACTATACTGATTACTGCACCAGGATTTCCAAGGGTCAGAGAACTGTAAGGTGGAAAATGGGCTGTTCAGCTTCCACCATGTAACATATGAAAATCCACATAGCTATTTCTGCAGTAACTGTGCTATAGATAATCTTTAGTCTTGCATCATTCAGTCTGTCACGTTTCATTTGCTTCACATTCATATGCAGAACAATTTAATGCGGAAGCTGTGCTCTTACTGCGACCTCAAATACCTTGTGAGGGCTACCTACTCTTTAAGACTATGTATTTAGGTACATACTTTGGAAAGACTTGGTTCCCTGCTGTGAAACCATGCATCTGGAAACTATTCCTAAAGAATATCTGGCATTTATCACATCATGAAGTTATCTTTAATAGCAGCATCACCTACTTAGTCTGCTTGTTTACAGTCCAGCAGCATTTATAGTACAGGAAAGTAATATCATCCCAGATCCTTCTGCACTCAGGAGATGTGGCAGGGGAGAAAAATCAAACCCAGGGAACACTTATATAGGTAACTCAAACACGCATGTGGGCTTAGCTCAAGGCTATGCATATTCCACTTCTTTCCCTGACCACATAAAATACTGAAACCTCAGTGTGGACTAATTACAGTCATACCATCCTGCAGAGCAAAATATGGATCTGCCATCTTGTGGCATTGATCAGGGTCACTTTGAACAGCTGCATGTATCTTCTCTAGGAACACAATCAGTTTTATCTCAGCTAAACACATTTAAAGACTGGTTAGGTGATAGTCAAGATGCTGCTTTAACTACCAAGCTGAAATAGCTTGTTACTGGCTTTTAAAATACTTCATAATCCTGTTGCCTTCCTGTCTCTGAGTAGACAAGCCCTAAGAGGGAAGGTTTTCCAAGATGTATAAATAAGATTATCATCTGTCCTCAAATGAATGAAGTTTAACCAACTCTTTGTAGAACCCTCACAGTACATTAAATACATTCTTTTCATTTCAGACACATTTATTATGTGCAGCAGCAATTATTTCTCATTGCTGTTACAAAATATCTGTTAATCCTTTTCACTGGAAGGATGAGACAGTACAAATGCATCATCACTCTGTCTCAGTCTGTCTATTGTTCATATTAGGCCTTGCTCTTTACATATTGATTGGGTTTGGTGAGCTGTTGTCTGTTCATTAGGTGGCAATAGTGAATACAAATTTTCTTCCAGAATAATTACAGTGTGCTGCAATTTCTCAAATATTACCATTTTCTCATCTTGGAAGAAGAAATTGAAGATCTCTCACACCAGGAAGAAAGGGACTAACATTCAAAAATTCTGTGATAGGAGGCTCAAGCCAACCTCACGAAGTTCAACAAGGCCAAGCGTAAGGTCCTACACCGGGTTTCAGCAATCCCAAGTACAAATATAGGCCGGGTGAGGATTGGATTGAGAGCAGTCTGGAGAAGGGCTTGGGGGTGTCAGCTGATGAAAAACTTTCCATGCACCAGCATGGGTCACTGGCAGCCCAGAAAGCAGCTGTGTACTGGGCTGCATCCACAGCAGTGAGAGCAGCAGGGCAGAATTCTGCCCCGCTGCCTTGCTGAAGCCTCACCTGGAGTACTGCATCCAGTTCTGATGCCTCTGACATGGAGCTGCTGGAACAGGTCCAGAGGAGGCCATGAAGGTAGTCAGAGGGTTGGAGACCCTCCTTTATGGGGACGGCTGTGAGAGAGTTGAGGCTGTTCAGCTTGGAGAAGAGAAGACTCCAAGGAGACCTTAGAGTAGGATTCAAGTACCTGAAGGGGACATACAAGAAAGTTGGGAAAAGACTTCTTACAAAGGTTTGTAGTGACAGGACAAGGGGAAATAGATTGAAGCTCGAGGAGATTTAGCCTGAAGATTAGGCAGAAACTCTTTACAGTGAGGATGGTGAGACACTGAAACAGGTTGCCCAGAGATGTCATGGATGTCCCTTCCCTGGAAGAGTTTAAGGCCATGTAGGATGGGACCTTGAGCAAGGTGGTCTAGTAGGAGGTGTCCCTACTCATGGCAGGGGGTTGGAACTCAATCTTCAAGATCCTCTCCAATCTAAACCATTCTATGATTTTACCAATCTATGAGATAGAACAGTATTTATTTTTTTTAACTTATCTCTGTCTGCATATGTCTTGGTTCTCCTAATTATTTTGACTACAGGGCTGCCATATTTATGGTTTGTTGCCATATAGTGATGTTTCTGTTTAATAACCTGGGAAACTGAACTTCAAGGTATTTCTATAATCACTCTTAATTCAGTTCTCCATCCAAATTATAGTTGGTCAGTACAGAACATGGAAGCTCTATACACAGGTAATTGCCAAAACCATGGAAGCTTCTCCATGTGACAAAGAAAAAGAGCTGCTCTAAGTAGGCAAATTCTACACAGTACAGTGTATAAAATACAGCCTGGAGAGGCAATTTTCATACAATGCAGGGGAGCTGCAAAGCAGACCAAAAGGAAGAACATCATAAAGAAGAGAAAGTAGAGTCAAAGAGGAGCAATATAATTGGTTTGGGTTCTTCTCCTAAATTCTTCAAGTTATCATCATTTAGTCAAGAAACAGACAGGTAATTAATTCTTGCCCATCTGTGTGGAAAACAGTAATTCCACTAAGTGAATTTCAGAGTGATAGCATGTGTTTGCTATCCTCAACCTACCTAATTAATCTAAATCAGCAAACATCCATTTTCCAGTTAGGTTTTGTAATTCAGGAGCCTGCAGCCCATACCTGTGCACACAGTGCTTGCAGTAGATAGCTTGAATGACTCTGCACATCTGTTTTTCAGCCACTCATTAGGCTGTTAATACAGAATTTAAAGACAAGTTTGGATGCTAAACACGGAACCTGTCTGGATTTAGGTCAGATGTGTCATAACTAAGCTTGGTTCTCTGCTGGCACAACCCCAGTTCTTACCCTGACAGTGCTGTTTTGCCTCAGTTGAGATCAGGTCTCTTCTATGTGTCTGCAAAGGTGATAGATTTTTTTCTGAGCAGCCTACTTGTGCAGGGAACATTTTTAGCTGTCAGAGACATTGTTCTTTTCCCTTCTTCCCTCAGTATTTAGAGCTTGTCTGGGAGTTAGTCCTAAGGCAATACTTTGAAGAACTGCAAAGCAGCCAGAAGATCTAGTCCAAGTTACGCCATGAGGCCTGAAAATCACTAAGAAGTACTTCACTTCTACTACCCAGAGAGCAGCTGTGGCAATTGGTGATGCCAGTGGTCTTCTAAACATTAAGTTATAATAATATTATATCATGTGTATAACACCTCCTAGCCCTTCCTGTGAAATGTACTGCTTGTATTTTTCTTTAATGGCTTTGGCTATCTCACCATCTTTCAGAGAAGCAGTTCCCTTTCTTTGTTGGAATCCCTGCACACCACGTGTATGAGCACTGAAAAAAAAAAACCATAATGAAAGGAAGTGAACACATTCTATGGGATTTGACATGGTCCAAGAGTGATTACAAATTTATAATCCACTTGGGGGACTTTGCTGATTTCTTAAGCAGCTTGAGTGGTTTAGGAACAGCATGCAATTTCATTGTGAATGTCAGATTAATGCTAGATGAATGCTTTAAGCAAAAATTTATGCTGTCTTAGGTCGATGTGTTTAACCCATTGAAATGTTGTTTTATGCTCTGTGTTACGGTTTACATTGCTGACTATGGTATCTACATTCCCCTTCCTGACAGATTGACAATATACCTATTAAATTAAACGCTGCAGCTATTTTGAGAGAGGGTGCCCTCTACCAACGCAAAATGGAACAGGAGCTCAAGAGGTAGGTGCACCAGCAGCCCTCCGTTCTCAAGGTACCTCCCACAGCCCCGGATATGGGATAATTAATCACAGTAAAAATCATTACATAAATTCCAGGTGAACCCACATAATGGATCTGTTGTGAGGCATCAGGAGAATATTCTCCAATCATGGTGGACAAACAGTGGGCTGAAATTAAAGTCTAGGCTGGGATACAGCATGACTGTCTTCTCTTTTAGTACTCAGGCTGGGCTTCACCTGCAAAGTCCAGTCAGGGTCACTTGTTATATTTATTCCAACTTTCCAGAATAAAGAATAACCCAAACACACACCTATTCCTGGCTGCATTATAAAAGATGCATAGAGCATAGAAATCAGAGAATCACAGATCTGGGAAAGACTTTCAGACCATCAAGTCCAACCATAACTTAATCTCCCTGTACACAACCATTAGACCAGTAAGAGAAGATGTTAATCCAAATCATTTAATATATCTCCATACATGCTGTGATCAGTTACAAGCCAAATTTGATGCCTGAACTTGTTTATATAAAAATACCCCTCTGTGTCTATCACAGTAAGATACAGAAGACTAAGAGTGTGCTGCTCTGCAAGGCAACATAAGCCAGGACCTGAGGGAGACAGCAAGGCATGTAGGGACACTGTCCTCGCTGACAGAAGCTCAGTTCCATAGTACCCTGGCAAGGCAGCAGAGAGGCAGTGATTAGTAGATGAGTCCATAGTGAGGAGTCAGAGCTGAGGTCAAGCCAGAAGCCAAGTCAACAAGGCACAGTCATCAGGGTGCTAGGCTGGGTGCAGGTGTGCCTGCACTGTAGCTTAGGCAAGGTCAAAGGCTGTTACCAACAGCTTAAATGTGGCTCCCAAGAAGAAACTCTTCATGCACAGGAAGACTTCTCACAGCCCCCTCTCTCTATTCTGATCCAGTGCTATACAGCTGTGCTGCAGCAGAGCTGCCTTTGAACACAAGCTGCCAAACCCTAGGCAAGGCTGGGCAGGAAAAGATTGCACTTACGGCACTAGAGAATCCTGGCAGAAGGATTCCTTTGACATAAGGAATTCTGATTCAGCAGCACAAGTTTTCAGTGGATGTTAATTAGAGAGGGTGACTCCTGAATGTCCACTGCAAGTTGTATTTTGTAACTGGACTTAGAGAACATTTTCCCTAGTAACTCTAACAAAAATAAACTGTCTGCCATGCCATCTTGATTTAGTATTTCTAGTCCACCTGAATTAGCAGTCTATGTGCTAAATATTGCTAGCATTTTAGCTCTTAGGATGACTGCCCTGAGATTGAATGGTTTGATTTGGTCTTTGGACCTAGCAAATTATGGGATATGGATCAGGATTTCAGCAGGAAGACATTATGCATAACTCAGGTTCTGTTATTAGATTCATTTGTATTACGGAGTCCCCAACACAAGAAGGACATGGAACTGCTGGAGCGGGTCCAGAGGAGAGCCACAAAGATGATCAGAGGGCTGCAGCAGCTCTGCTATGAGGACAGGCTGACAGAGTTGGGACTCTTCAGCCTGGAGAAGAGAAGGCTTCAAGGAGACCTTATAGTGGCTTTCCAGTATCTGAAGGGAGCCTACAGGAAAGCTGGGGAGGGACTATTTACACAGTCTAGTAATGTTAGGACAAGGGGGAATGGGTTTAAGCTGGAAGAGGGGAGATTCTGACTGGATGTTAGGAGGAAGTTCTTTACAGTGAGGGTGGTAAGACACTGGCACAGGTTGCCCAGGGAGGTTGTGGATGCTTCCTCCCTGGAGGTGTTTAAAGCCAGGCTGGATGAGGCCTTGGGCGAGCTGCTCTAGTGGGAGGTGTCCCTGCCTATGGCAGGGGGTTGAAGCTGGATGATCCTTGAGGTCCCTTCCAACCTAAACCATTCTATGATTCTACACATGCTACTGTTCACTCTGGCACAGTTTTGTTCCATTCAGCAAAGGAACACATTTTTCCCTGTGCCTTAACACTATTTTGTATTAGTCAGTTTAAATCCTCTGCTGAATTTAACACACAATAGATACATGTGTGTGTATATATATATGCATTGGGGAGCAACATTAAGACAGCATTTTTATGTCTCTGCCCTAGTTCTTGGCTCACTCATTTCTCTGCTGCAGGACTCTGAAGGGCCTGTCCCAGGGCTTTGTTGTGCTTTTCTCTCTTAGCCCATCACAAAAAAATAAGAATGTGGCTTAAATATCTGAATCCTTCTTTGCCTCATTACAGTAATATTATTTAATTGACAAAATACAAAACAGAAACAGAATTAAGCAGAAAGGTTTTTATTTCTCAATTGTTGAAGTGGCCAAGAAGACTGCCAAAGAAAAAAAAGCTATTTGTTCTTTCTGTCTCTAAAAGCAAAGTACATACCTTCAATCTGATTTTCCCTGTTCCTGATGTAGCTGAAGTTTCCCCTCTCTTGGGCCTTCGTTTCACTGGAACTTTCAGGTCCATGACCTCATGCACATTCTTTCAGTCAACCTTTTTCCAGTAGGAACACCTCTTGGTTTGGAATGAAAATATATCTGTCAAAGAGCTTTTTGATGAGTGCCTTTTGTCTCTGCAGAGATTAAAACCTTATATCACAACAAACTACTAGAGATGTTTCTAAGCTAAGGCAGATCCAGATCCCCAGAGCAGTTATCTTGGTTCTAGTTTAAATTTCCCAGAGACTCAAATATAGTTAATAGAACCAATAACAATTTATAGAATGCCTTTCCCTCTTCTACCTCCTTTCTTGAAGAAAAGGAATTAGATGTAGAAAGGAAAAGGTAAAGCACACCCAAATCATTAGTCTCACTTTGATTTGGAAGTTAAAAGAGAAATGTTTAGCAATAAATAAAAGGCATTTGAGAGAGGGGAGTTACAAAAGGTATAGGGAAGGGAAAACAAGATACAAAATATGTAAATACAACCAGATTTGATGGCAATGGTTTTGTCTGCCTCGTGGGTTACAGCCACATGGTAAAACAAAGAATAGCAGGAAACAGGGTGGTGATGCTGGCAAGCAGGGAAGCAGGGCAAAAGAAAAACAAACAGCCAGTTCCTCTGTTTTTATAGGGAGGCTAGACAGGAAGTGGGAGTTGGGTAACCACCACACCTGGTAGCCTTCGGACCCACCCCCGGCGAGGGGTCAAGAGGACCTGGTGTCAGGGTCAAGACCACTCCTTCAGGAGGGTTAACCCTTTCCAGCAGTATACTCTTATTTTCTCTTGCAGGACTGAAAACTTCCTACAAGGGGCCGGAGACCCATCTGAATTCTTGGAATGGCAAAAACAGATGAGTGAAAAAGATCTGGAAGAACAGCTGGCTGAAATAGAGTGCAGGAGGCTTCAAGGGAAACTGAGTTATGAAGAGGCAGTTCTAGCCCATCAGAATGTCATTCAACAAAATAAGAAGAAAGCTGATCTAATGAGAGAAAAGGTAAGACAAACAGCATTGCTCGTACCTGCTTGCGTGCTGTCAGTGCAACACATGGCACAGGTGATACCTACAACAAGGCGTAAAGGTCCTACCCTTTGTTTTTACTCACTGGAGTCTGCAAACAATGGTGGAGCAGTGATGTAACTTCCAGACACAGCAGTGCTTATGTACTGAAGTGCTTGTTACAAGTGTTCTGTTTGATTGATGACACTTACACATTCTCTCCTATACTCCTGTCATTGTGCATATCCCCATTGAACAGCTGCTGAGATACTAAGCACCCTTTGCATGAAAATCACCAGTGTGTGACTAATTTCATTATATTGTTAAAATGAGAGTCACAAATACAGAAGAATTTGTTTACCTGAATAGATTTAATTCTATTTACTACATAGAATGGCTTAGATTGGAATCAGAGATCATCTACTCCAAACTCTCTGCCATGGGCAGGGACACCTCTTAACCAGATTCATATGCTCAAGGCCTCATCCAACATAGGAGAGATCTACATGGATTTCTCCTAGAGGAAAGTTTAGGCAGAGAACCCTCTTTGGATTTCTCTATGTATGGAAAACTGAATATTTCCTCCAGAAAGTATATTCATGCAGTTTCCAATCTGTCAGATTGCAGCTGCCTAAAACAATATCAGATCTTTTAATCTTTTTCCCGAGGTCACATTTTTCCTGTGCTTCTCCTAGAAACTAAGCAAGTGATCAAGGAATATAGATTTCAAATGGTTCACAGTCACTATCACAGGCTTTTCTTTCCTATTAGTCTAGTTTCCTGCTCTGCCCTGTGGGCCAGCCAGTACTTTCCTCTTGGTCATCTCTCACAGATTGTCTCTGCAGTGTTTCAGCACCTTAAGATGGGACCACAAATGTACAAAGGCCATACTACAAAAGACAAACTTGATTGCTGACTTCCTTTTTTGTCCTAAAAAATCTTTTAATCCTTTTTGGCATTGAGTCTTCACATCTGTTTAGACGGATTGTACCAGTACCTGAAAGTGAACCCTACTGTGTACCACTGGGCATAGTGTGAATGCTCACACCAAAATTATTGTCCTTGTTATAGTGACCTCAGTTTCTGAGCATATGTATCTTATTTGTTAACAGGAATGTCCCACTATGTATGGATTTAGGGTGTAAAAACTGGACTTGCTTTAACCCGAGCAATTCCAGAGAGCTCGCTTTGCTTGCCAGCAGATGGCAAGAGATGCCAGCAGGGCATTTCCCCCATCTGGAGATCTCCAGAAGTACTAAGCACCAGTTCCCCATTCACCTACAGATGTCATTCTGACCTTCCTCCTTTTTAAACTCTAGTCTTCCATCTAAACCAGATAGTACAGTAAGGAATCTAGTCTGGGAAAATCCCTTTTCCCTTTGTGGATCATGTAATACTTTGAGTCCAGTTCTTCTTGCCCTATTTCAATGATGTGAAGGATTTGGATCACCAGTTGTCAGAAGTTTTACTCAGCTGCTTGTTTGTGATTTAGAAAGCAGAGCTGATGCACCAGTATGCAGAGAAACGTCTACAGGAACAGAAAGAAATGAGAGAGCTGGTGGAACAGGTCGTGGAAGGACACAAGAATGCAAAGCAAGCAAAATCAAAGCTTCAGAAATACAAACAGCAGATAGGTATTTATCTATTGCCAGGAAAATGATGATGCCAAATGTCCCCAAACTGCTTCAGCTTTCTTTTAGTGAGCCAATTACAATGTTTACAGAAAATTCTCTTTAAAAGGAAGTTGAGGGAAAGATCCAGGCTATACATAGACATGGATTCCAGGAATAAGCTGGTAATGGGCAGATCAGGAATTCTACACTACTGATAACAGGAATCACTCTTTGTTTCAAAGGAAGAAAGACAGTTCTAATGTTCTGTCAGTGATAACCCTTCCATCTAGACGCAGTATATGTGAATGACTCTACTTTGAGTCAGACCAAGTTATGAAGCTCAGATTCTTGTGATTTATATCATTAAGAGAGGGTCTGCCTAGCAACCACTGTGAAAGAATCAAGAATCATGTCTCAAGATTAATGTCTTCTCCAGAGGACACAGTCCAGAGAAGAAAGATGTAGCTAAGGAAACAAAAGCCATCTCCTAGAAGAACAGTATCACAGAGGGGGAGAGTGTAGCACCTCCAAGATAAAGCAGTCATTAGGATGAAAGAAAATAATGCTACTCATCCTCTATTACTTTTGAAGTCTTCAGTTAATGCCCTAGCTAAAGAAGTCCAGGGAGAAGGCAGTTCTGCCTGGCATGGCTGTCAATATTCCAACACAAGGCCATGTTAACATCTGCTGTATGAACAGGCTACCTCTAGTAGTGCACATTTTGCTGGGCAGGCTTTGCCCTGCTTGTCTATCTCCACACTCATAGCTTGAGGGCATTAGCCACCCTGAATGGGCTAGCAAAGCCTGCCAGCCTTTGCAATGCACTGATTTCTGGAAGATATATAGGTTGAAAAACTAGGAATATTTGCTGTTGTATGGTAGCCTTTTATTAAATAGTGAAACAGCATGCACTAATTAGAACAGAAATTCTCCAGCAGTAATTCAAGGTGCCTCCTTTATGTATGTGTACAGTATGTTTGTGCGCTGAATAGAAGGATAGATAGTGGAGGTGGGAAGCACTCATTTGTTTCTCTAATCGTTCCTCCCACCAATGCCAGACTGTTCCCTCAAGTACCTTTAGATCAGTATTATTATCATTATTCACAAGTGCATATAAATTTTGCTCCAGATGGACTATTTGTTAAAATATGCAGCCAGCTAACAGAGATGAGATCTTCTCTTTCAGTTCAGGAAGTCTGTGAAGAAAATCGAGAGCTTCTTCGGCAAGCTTTAGAAGAGGAAGAGGAGAAGCTCAAGAAGAGATATGAACTAATTCAACAAATACGAGCTATTGAGTCTTTACCAAGTGTCAGACACAAGGTTGTTGATTTAACAGAGGTAAGATCAAGAGGAAAAACTACTGGTCTACATAAAGCTATACTGCATGTGTTCACACAGTCAGCAGACAGTCCCAGCATGGCAGGGTGGCAAGCAACCTCTGGAGATCATCTAGTCCAAACCCTCTACTAAAGCAGGTCCTAGGTCTCATGATCTGGGATTTTAATTTTGAATGAGATGACTAAAAGTGCTTCATTAGGCAAATACAGGGAGCTGTTATATGGCTTGTAGAAGCTGAAATGTGATAGAAATAAGCACTGGAACGGGGTGGCCAGAGAAGTGGCTCAATCCCTGTCCCTGGAGGTGTTGAAATGTAGAGAGATTTTTACTAACAGGACATGAAAAGATAAACATGAGCAACCCGTGCTGGGAAGTGTCCTTGAGTACATCCTGGGACTGAAGATACCAGGCTCTGGGTAGCACCTCCCACATGCAGCTGCAGGGGGTGGAGTGCCAGCTGCATGTGGGCAGAGTTAGCCAGCCCAAGTGGGCAGAGTTAGCCAGCCCCAGAGGTTGACCCTCAGAATGTGATGGTTAAATCACCTATCCATGCCATGCTTGTAACCCTGGACCAACTGGAGCTATCCATATGTAACCAACCCTGAACTAAGTTAGTTGTGCAGGCCTCTTCTAAGAAAGCAGATAAGTCACTGTATCACAGAAATAAAGCGGAGAATGGCCACCTAACCACACTGGTGAACCAAGAGTCATTTTATCCTTATTGAAAGGAGGCAGAGATGCCATGCTGAAGGACATGGTTCTGCACTAGCCTTGATAGAGTTACAGAATGATTGGAGTCAATAGTCTTAAAGGTCTTTTCCAATCAAAACCATTCTGTACATGTAGATGTATATCTGTACATAGGGAGAGGAAGAGTTTATGTAAGAGCAAGACCCAAAAACTTCAACTGTTCACAAATCTGTTTAGAAGTTATCTGTCTTCATATGCTAACCAAGGTGCAGAAGTCTTTCGTTACATCTCAGAATCAGGTTCATTATCACTCTTAATACAAAGACTTCATTAAACATTCAGGTTTGAATGTTTAAACTTTGGTCATTAAGGTCTGAATTTCCTGAGTCCAAAGCATTGTTTAGTCCTAGACAAAAGTAATAAATGCAATCACATATCAAAGAAATACACTGGAAATAGCTAAATACCCAAACCACCTTTTTTTTTTTAGCAGGGGGTGTTAAAATCTGTTCTTGGTTTTACAAATTCTTTTTAAAAATTCAAAATGCAGCTTTACACATTTTAAGATTTCCAAAATCTAAGAGA
Organism: Tricholaema leucomelas; assembly: GCA_013400475.1. NCBI lineage: Eukaryota > Metazoa > Chordata > Aves > Piciformes > Lybiidae > Tricholaema lacrymosa > Tricholaema leucomelas. The sequence continues at coordinate 181,634 of WAAF01004980.1, read as the reverse complement.
TAAGTCAACTAAAATTTTCTTGCACAGCAAATGATTTGTTGAGTTTTGTGGTTTATCTGCTGTGTATTTCAAAGCTTTTCACTAACTCTTTTCTGGGGTTTGTGTTTTTACGCATGGGAAAGATAAGCTTATAAATAACAGGTTAGAGTATCTCTGTATTTCCTGCAGTTAAAATATATCCAGCATGATTTGGAACATAACCAAAATATTCTAGTTTTTGCTCCTTTACTCTCTTGATATTTACAGTGTTATTTAAACCTTTATTTCCTGTTCTTTAGACTGGTGGCCACGGTTTAATTTGTGAAATGTCAATAGTGGAACTACGTGAACGCCTCGCTCTGCTCAGAGAAGCACAGAAGGCAGCAGAGGAAGAGAGGAGAGACCAGATAATTCATGAAAAACAAGCTAAGGAACAACTTCTTCTAGACAAACTGGACCAGATTTCCCTGTTCAGAGCACAACTTGGACGGGCAGCTGCTTTAAAGTCAGTATGAAACAGCGTGTGACATTTAAGACATTGCAACTCTGTTAATATTTTGCTAGCCCCTTGAGGAGAAAAAAAAGTAGAGAGAAAAATATTGCCCTGTGATAAAAATCAGTGTGACTCTTGTCAGGGATTACACTGGGGCCAGAATTTCCTTTTTCTACTGGGTAATGATTTGCATCAGATTGAATAAATCTTTATCACAATTTATGGTTGAAGATGTTCTGTAGCCTAGTGTCGGCAGCATTGCCCCAAGATTCAGAGCCAATATTATACATTGAGAAGGAAGTCCCCCTTTCTTCTGTTCCTTTTCAGCTAATCAAAGCTAATTTGATGTTATTAGAAGCAGTCTGGCTTGCCACTTAAAGTGGCTTCTCATCTCCATCTAAACCAGTGTTTTCTTCCTTGAACTTCATTTGGTCTGTGAAAAGGCAGGCCACATGGAGAAGTTAAAAATGTTGGAGGAAGGAGATTTTCTGATAACAATAATAAGTTATACATTAAATATATTATAGCAGTAAATCAAAGAGAAAATTATTCACTTACAGGCTCTCTGATCAAATTGTGTATTCATTATTCATATTTGTTATTCATCGTCATAAAGGATCCATACCCATCGTAAGTGCTTCACATATGCAGAAGACAGGTCCCTTCCACACAGCATTTCAAATCTAACTCAGAGCTGTCTTCCAATAAAGCTGAGCAGGAAGAAAGCTTGTGTGAAGGTATAAAATATGGCATACCTCTTGATCTTAAACCATTTTTACTGCCTCCTGACTATTTGCTCTTTGCCATTGCTTTCTTTCAAGCTGCTTTTCACCTTTTCCCTTTTGTGGGTTTGAGAGCTTAGTCCTTGTCTTGCCATGTCTGTTTTGCAGACATGTTCCAGCTGACATTCTGCAGACATATTATATCAGACTACAACCACACATCTTTAGACATATCTTAGATTCATCTTTATTGCTGAGATGCCAGAGGTGCCTGTTACTGATTTATCAGCCAGGTCTAAATCTCAGTTACAAAGGGCAGGACTGATGTATTCATTTAACTAGTTTTCCCTGGTCCCAGATGTAATTTGGTTTGTTGCTGATAGTTGCTCTCTAAAGACTGAGGATTTTATTGTGTTAGTGCTTAAGAAGATAGTTTAATGAATGTAATGAATCAATAACTACAGCTGCAGTGGATTGGCTGCATAGATCAGCGACCCTCTCTTCTATGACATATATTGGGAAAAGATTCTAAGCTGATTCTAACCTGAAATGGAGTTGGAGCTGGAAATAGACTTCCATCACTAAACATTTAGGGTGGTGAAAGCCTGTGGGAGCAACACAAACTGCTGCTTTCTACCACAGACACAAAATGGGCACGAAACCTATTTCACTAGTAACTACTTCAAGAACCATTTATTATGCTATATGTGCAGTCAGAGTTCTGCATAGTGCTGGGTTCCTTTAAAACTGACTTCATATGGTTTGATTCAGCTCTAAAATGGTTCTGATCCTGAATTAAGCTGTGCTTTAATGAGAAGATAACATTGATTCACTTTTTGTCCTGACATTTGAAATGGGTTTTAGAACAGACCAGGGTGCCAAAGATGGTAGAATCCAAATGAAATGAAACACTTAATTTGCAAGCTTCTAGCCATACTCAGGAAAGCAATACAGACTTTTTAATGGAGCCCTGTTTGCTCCAAAGTTTCATTAGAGATGTCAGAGGACATTTCCTTCCATGGCTCCCAGGCAATCTGCGTATGTTAACTTGGAAGCATCTACTATAAAGAGGCATTATCGAAGCATACTGCAAGTCTTGCTTTTTGGGAGTGTATTTCATTCGTTTTCATCTGGAATTCAAACCAATGGCTCATTTCTGGTGATGCAGGAATGTGACATGCTGGTCTGCTTACAAATGCTAGGTGCTTTGCTGCAGCTTTTATTTCTGTCAGAACAAACTCAAGGCTTTCTTTGTCAGACCTGATTTGCAGATCTTGAATTTTGAAACATCTGTTGAGTCAGTTGGAGTGATTAATTGCTTGGATTGTGTTACTAACACACTGCACAGGAGATATAAAAGGCAATTTTTTATGTTTACAGAATTAATTTATAACTAGAGAGATAGAATAGCAGATTTTACCAATGCTCCTTATTAGATAGCCTTATGCCTCAATATAAAATTCCATGCTGCATCTTAAAATGCATTCTCTTGAAGGCTAGTTGAAGCACAATGGCTAAGCTCTGCTGAATGAATGAGCTTTAGTTAAGTGTCAGCTGGAGTTTAATTTGGTCCCTACCAAGCAGGTTCCTTCTAATATCATTTACAGACAGACACCAACACAAAAGCAGTACATTAGGCAAGTATGTAATGAGCTATATTAACCAAAATGGGAAATAAAACATGAAAAATTACAGAGACATCAAGTCTGCAAGCCATGACATCCACCACAGCAGTGGCTTTGTGAGCACTTGCACAACCATTAAGAATCAATTCAGCATACGGAATTTCAGCATTTGAAAATCAGCACTGCTGCATGAGCTGGACAAACATTTGACTCTCAGCTTTTGAACATGAGCACCAGAAGACTGAGGAGTGTTCTACTACATGATAATGTACTGAAAGTATCACAGAATCACAAAATAGTTTGGGTGGAAGGCACCTTCAGGATCATTTAGTTCCAACCCTCTGCCACGAGCAAGGACACCTTCTACTAGAGCAGCTTGCGCAAGGCCCCATCCATCCTGGCTTTGAATGCTGCCAGGCTTGGAACCTCCACAGCTTTTCTGTGCAACCTGTTCCAGTGCCTCACCACCCTCACGGGGAAGAATTTCTTCTTCATGTCTAAACACTTCAAATACTGTCATCGTGGGATCCTGAGGGAGGCAGTGATTGTATAGTGTGTAGTAAAGCTGCTCTGTAAACAAGTTGTGAACGCCAGGTTTGAGCTATATGATTTAAATCTTTTTTGAGTCTATCTGGTTCCCAAAAGCAAGAGCAAATTCATGATTACCAAAGTAATATATGCTCAGATGGATTTATTCTGCAGGTTGACATTATTTTACTTTCTCATTGCTCCTTTTTGATTTTGCAGGCAAGTAGAAAAGAAGAGAATGTCTCAGTGCAGAGACAGGACTATGAATGATGAACGAATTTTGAACCTGCAGAAAAAGATTGTGGAAAAAACCACAGAGCGTAAAAAGCAAGCAGGACTCTTGAAGATCACTCCTCGGAAAACCAGCATCTCATCGAAGAAGGTCTGGGAGTTACATAAGGAGAAAAGCTCTGCAATAGGCCTGCTGTTGACAGACCTTTGCTCCACTGCCAGCACTGGCAAGGGGGGCAGAGGCAGATGGTGCTATACATGACTGGCAGTAGCAACACCCTGCCGCCTGCACAGGCACCGTTGCTCCAACCCATGGCCTTGACCTCACCTTCTTGTCACACATTCTGTTACTACAGAGCAGGGCTCAGCTGTACAACACTCAGCTTCTCTCCCATAATACCACACACTCTCATCCCATCAAAACAGCATTTTACCCCTGTCTCTGACTCTTGTCTTTCTCAGCTTCCTATCTCACACATCCCACTACACAGAGATGTGGTGCTGAGGGCTGTGGTGTAGCACCAGACAGAGCTCGATAATTGTTGGATCTATGATCTCTAAGGTCTTTTCCAGCCAAAATAGTTCTGATTCTAAGTGCAGACTTTAAAGGAAAATAGCCATAGAATTACAGATGGGAGACATTTTTTTTAAACTTAAAAAAAGAAATTATAAATTCACAGGTAGAACTTTTGACTACCTTATGTGGCTCTGAGTCCTCTGCTGTCATGTGAATGAGCAAAAAAAGCCAGAGGTTGAAAGTTGTTTTAAAGTTGGATTATGTCTTTTTCTTGAGCTTAACCTTTCAGTGTCTTCAGATGTCACAGTGGTTTTGTGTTCTGCTCATATGCTAAGACAGCTGTTAAAACAAACAAACAAAACAAAAGGAGGAAAAAAAAGGCAAAAAAAAAAAACAATAGGAAAAAAAACCCCAAGGTTACCATAAATTATTTAGCTGTTCTGCTGTATCCTCCATCAGTGCTGTTCAGCTCTGCATGACCCTAACCAAATGTTACTGCAGGGAAGTGGCTCGATTCAGGTCGAAAGTGTTCATCTTTATTGTGGTTGAACTGCCTATTGCTGAAAATGGTGTTAGTGTGACCACAGGATAAAAACCCTCCCTTAGTTACAATGCAGTAGTTCTCTGGAACATTAGTTCCTCAGTAAGTAGGAAAAAAGTGACCTCTTGTATTAGAGTTCCAGACTGTGGTCAGTTACACATATGACTGCCCTTTGGGCCCAGTGGGTTTGTGCTGATATAAGCCAAGGTAATATTTATTTAAAGATCACTGTTACCTTTTAATAAAACAGAAATTATGTAGCAATTTAGAAAACTAACCATACAAAAACTCTACCATTAATGAAAAAAAAAAAAGTATTTCTCTGCCATTTTAAGCAAATAATCAGAGGAAAAGGTTTTCTGTTTGTTCTAATCTTTTTAGGAGTGTTGCCTTGTGACCCCAGCTTTTGATTCAGCAGACCATTTAAGTCTGATAGGATTTGGGTACCTCTGGTAAAGAAAGAAAATAAGATGGCAGCACTGGAGCAAGCCATCCAGATGCAGCTTGATCTCAACATTTTGTGGAGTCTTCAGCTGTGTTTAATTTGTGTTAAACTGGGCAACTCACTGGAGTTATGTTCCTAGTCATCACACCCAGTTTGATGTTGATGAGTTTCCCAGTCACATTTACAAATCATTGTGTTGCCAGTCAGATGCTCAAGTAAAAGCTCAATGTGTCCTCCAGAGAGACTCTCTCTATCATCTGCAGTCTGATCAGCTTTGTGTCTTCTCCTCAGGATTCGTCACAATGGAACCACTGGAAACAACTGGAAGAGAGTCGGGAAAGACAGTTCAAGATCCTTCAACATGGCTTCATGGCCAGAGAAACAGCTCAGAAAAGCTTTAGCTGCCTGTGAAGCTGCAAGCATTGGAGCCACAGTCTGTATATTGTGCTCTGAAGTGAAATAAAATCCATCTGGAACAGATTCAAGCCTGCTGGAAATCTCCCTGTGTGCCTATTTACTACAAGGTTGAATTTTAATCTTTATTTCACCTTTGCAGTCTGATTAGAGAAATTTGGGTTATAGAGGCACAGCAGAGGCACACTAGAATAAAAATGTGTTAATTTCTTTGTGATAGAATTTTATTTTTATGCTGTAATGATACTTTTTGTTTAGAAGCAAAAGCTTTAAGAAAGCAAAGTTGTGCTACTGGAGTTCCTGCAGCAGAATGGCAAATACCTGGGTGAGAGTATTTGTGTTAACATTGCATACTGGGCCGTGGTTTGCTATGCTTATCCTCCAAAAGAATAAAAGTGAGGGCTAAAACCAAGCAACATTTGTTGATAGCTGCATCTTTTCAGAAGGCATGGTCAGCCCAAATCCATAACACATCTTCCTGCATGACAGGAACTGTGCACAGGAGGATCACCAGTTTCCACACTGGTTTTAGTGGATGAGGGGAAAAGTGTTTAGAAAGTTTAGATGCTGTGATAGCCTCCAGGAGCCAGAGTCACAACGGAGTGACCCTAAAAGACCATCCATCTGTTTGCATATATGAATCCCTTCAGACTTGAAACAATGGCAGGAGAACATAACATTGTTTGATCTCTTTAGGAAGCTGCTTCCAGAAAAAAAGACAAAATCCTGTTACTCACCTAGAAGGTAATTTGCCCTCTATGACAATTTCTATACTGTGTAAAATAGCCTTTAAATCGTAAGACTTATTCTAGGCACAAAGCCAAGGAGGATATAAATCTGAATTAAAATCTGCACAGCAGTAGGCCTAGGTAATGTATTTCTATTTTAACTCCATGCCAGTTACTAAGTGTTTAATTATGGCTATTGCAAATATTTAAATTGAAGGAGACTGCTGCTGACATCAGAGTCAGGCAGCTGCTTTTAAAGCTCTCCCAACATTACGTTTCTCATGTTTTACTGATGGGAGTCTGATGGAGTTCTTTTGTTGCCACCTAGCTGTGAAGATCACTTCCACAGTCTGCAAGCTGATAAAATGTGCTGCATTTTCGATTCAGTGTACATTCTGTGTTAGTCCATGAAAACCATGCAGGGCTCATGCTTTGAAGGAAGAGTTAAGGAACATAGGAGAGTGGAAAGAAGGAACTATAGCAAGACAAATAAGAGGGAATTACATCACTGTGCCTAGTAGGGGGTTGTACTAGCTTAAAACAAGGAGGTGGCAGCGAGTTTTTCTTCCTTTTGTGGTTGCTCAGCTTTCTGTTGCATTGTACTCCAAAACAGCAAAGCCAAGGGGTGACTCTAACACCTCAGTAATTCAGAAGTTAGCAGTTAACAGGGCTGGCAGCCATGCTCTGTAATTGGGCAGGACTGATGAGTTCCTCTGAAATTTTGGGATGTGTGTTGCATTTTGATAATGTTAACAAAATATGAAATCTTCATAAAGCAAATAGGTAGGCAGATGGATTTAGGTAGCTGATGTGGGCATTTCAAACCTCCTTTATAATGCATGCTTCTTCCTCTGCCATGCTGAACCCAGTTTTCAGAGCTCCTACTGAATTGCAATCAAGATGATTCATAACTATTTCCTTCTCCATATTCTCCCTGCTCTCAGCTGAAAGGGCTGAGGAACAGAGGAATCCAAATGTGGAATTTTTACCTTCATAAGTCACAAATAGCCCTGCTGCTACTTTAGGATCTGATGCATAAAGTCATACTCAGAATCAGTGTTTTAAAGAGCATAAAAGAATGTGAGTCTTTGGGAGAAAATATCAATATATTCCTGTGTTGATATGTTTTTTATCAATGTACCTTAGTTGTTTGGGGTTTTTTTTTTTCAGTGATAGGAGGCCTTGCAACAGAATACACAGAATAACATAAAAAATGCCACATTCCCCTTGACAAAGGTGGATAACTTGACATCGGAGGCAGCAGATCCTACCCAAAACCTCTCTGCCCCTGGCCACTAGAGCACCTTGTCTCATATCTCTATTGCAACAGTGTGGTACACAGAAACCTGAGGTGACCCAGTGCAGAGCCAGACTTATTAACATTTTATTACAAAAACAGCTGCAATGCCATTGGAGCCAGGTAAGATGTGAGGCAATACAGCTGCATTTACACTGCTGCCTCAGCTAGGGCCTGTGGCACAGCCCACCCACAGCCTGGTTAACCCATGCACAGATAACTGAGTCTGCAATGCCTCTGCACTTGTGCTTGATGGAAACTCAAGTGGATGAATATTTCCTGACTCATTCATTTACACATTTGTTACACTATTTGCAGCTAAGACATGGAGCTGCTGGAGCAGGTTTAGAGGAGGGCCACAAAGATGATCAGAGGGCTGGAGAATCTCCCCTATGGATACAGACTAAGAAAGTGTGGGCTGTTCAGCCTGGAGAAGAGAAGGTTCAGGGCAGACAACTGAGCAACCTTTCAGTACCTGACAAGGGCATATGAGAAAGCTGGGAAGTGACTTCTTAGAAGGGCATGTTGTGATGGCAAGAGAGGGAATGGATTGGAGCTTGAGGAGAGCAGATTTACAGTGGATATTACGAAGAAATTGTTTGCAGTGAGGGTAGTAAGACACTAGAACAGTCTGGCCAGATATGTGATGGATGCACCCTTCCTGGAGGTGTTCAAAGGCAGGCTGCATGAGACTACGAGTAATTGGGTCTGGTAGGAGGTGCCCACGGCATGTGGTTGGACCTACATGATCGTGAAGGTCCTTTCCGTCCCAAACCATTCTGTGAGTCTATTGACTCTTAAATCATCTAACAAAACAGCCTTATAAAGCCAGAGGTGTCACCTGTCTGATCTGAGTGACAGATTCCTGAAAAAATCCCTCCTGAAGTGGTGCCAAAAGCTGCACATACGAGAGCTCTTATTGCAGTGTAAATGGCCAGTCCACAAAAGGTTTCCCACACGGCTGTGGTGTACTGCTGCGTACCAAGGCCCAGAGGACGTGAGGAAGTCTGAGGGTTTCCAGCCCAGCCGTGTGCATTGGACACCGGGCGCTCATTCCTCACTCAAAGCCGTCGCTGCCGGCTGACACCTGCCGGCGCAGGCAGGCTTGCTCCACCCCCAGCCGCGCCCCAAACTACAACTCCCAGCGTGCCCCCGGGCCGGATAGTAGGCGGGACCACTGCCCAACCGTTTGCTGATTGATGTGAGCAGGCTCGCAGGCCGCTCCAATGGCGGAGGAGCGGAGGCGGGCCTTTGGTTACGCAGCTGCCGGGCCGGCCGTTGAGGGCGAGCGTTGCAGGCCGGGGGGTTCTGCTGTGGGTTTGTGAGCGGTGTCTGGGAGCCGCGCCGGCGCTACCGGACCCGCCCTGCCTTTTTAAGGCGTCCGGGACGGCGGGCGGCAGGTGAAGGGAGGAAGGGAAAACGGGGAGGGTTGCTGCGCCCGGCCGCCATGGGGGAGGGGCGGGGTAGACCGACGCTGAGGGGAGCGGGGGAGAGGAGGCATCTTCGTCGGTGCTGGGAACAGGGCCCTGTACAGCGGGGTGACGGCGGCGCCGCTTCGTTTTCCTCTGCGGGGACGGTAATCTGAGCTCTCTTTTCCGGGTGTGGAGCAGGGGCTCGGCTCTGCCCGCCGCTGTGGCGGCCCTGAGAGGCTCCCCCTCACCTGTCCTCGGCCTGCCTCCTGTGCTGCCGTGCAGTGTGTACCGCCTCTCCACTGTCCGGACCGTCTGGTTTTTGCAGATTTTTTTAATCTCCGCCGCTCCGGGAGGGTTCCGGGGCCTGCGAGCGCCGAAGCCCAGCCTTCAAGGTCGGCTGTGGCCCCGCCGTCCGGCGCGGCGGCTTCTCTTTAGCGCCGGGCGGCCGGCAGTTCTGAGGTCCGGGGCGCAGCTAGGCCTGCCCGGCGTGCCAGCGAAAGTAAGACCAGCCGGCCTTGACGTGTGGACTGCACCGGCTCGGGTGCTGCTCACTGAGTCAGAAACTGCATGTGCTGCGGGGGCCGTTCAGAGGGTGTCTTGACCTGGAAGACACAAGTGTTGGAGAAGAGCTGATGGCGTAGCTTTTATCCTCCGAAGGAGCAGGAGTGGCTCAGGACGTGCAGTAGATCAGACGGTGTGAAGCTGGTAGTCTGTCCTCCCATTTTGTGTGACAGCAGGAGTGGAGGGAGAGCTGCTGTCCTACCTCGGCGAACCCCTACACCTCCATTGCGGAACATGGAAAGACTCAACATCTTGTTTCTTTCTGTGTCTGAATTTTGGACTACTGGAAGTAAGCTGTGGCCTGGAGTTGTGCAGTAAGAGTAGTGAGGAGCTTTTTTTCTGGCCAGTCTTCATTTTTTTGTTGTTTGTGAAATAGGACATCTGACTAATTGAAAGTTTTGGTGAGGGTTTGTGCTGTGGGTGTTGTGTTCCCTTTTTTTTTGTATTTATTTGTTTTCTTCTTCTTGTTCTGGGCTGTCTTTGTTAAGCTGCTTAACACCTGTGTATGTCTTACCTGCAGATGTAGCTGATTCCTTAAAACAGGAAGGTGTATGTCTGTAGTAGCTGTTTCGCTCTCATCTTTACTCTCTGCAGTGATTGAACTGCTTGATGTAATTTGGATAAAACTCAGATTTTGTTGTGGCTGAGGTTGGTGAGGTCTATCTGAAAAAATGAGGAGGTCATCCACAATACTGGAAATACATGATAGGAAAGTTTTGGAAGGGTAAGATGGCAGATGAGTGTTGTTAGTGATTAACCAAATTATGACTGTCCCTTTGTTGTTGGTACATGTATCTTCTGATCGTGGATTTGTTTTTTCTTAATGCATGCTGCATCTTTGAGGTTCTGTTTTCTGTTGTTAAGAGTGCAAAAATAGGTTTTAAAAGTAGAAGTGAGAAGTAAAATCTTACAGGCCTAGCATGGCATGTTGTGATGTACACCGTGTACTGGTTTTGTCAGCTGTACCTCGCATACACCAGACATTTACGCTCTGTGGTTTTAATGTTTAGAGTGATTATGATGTTGGTGTTAGTGTGTGGTAAAAATGTTTACTTCTTGCATTGATTGAAGAAAACTGGCTTCAGCTAAGCATGTAAGAGCAAGACAGCGTTTTCAGAGAGGTGTATGGAAAGCTTTTGCTTTATGTTGGCTAGAGAATCCTGTGGGGGTTTTGGAATGACCATTCAGACATGCTAGATTAGGTCAGTTGGAACTTGGTGAAGATCTTGACACTTGTAGAGAGGAAAAAAATTAACAGGAGAGCAAGGTGATGAATATAGAAGGGAGTATTCCTTTGCTCCTAGTGTAAACACACTTCGTTTAAATGGCTTTCCTTTGATCTCCAGTTTCTACCTGGACAGAGAAAGGTTGGCAGATCTAGTGCTTAAAATGCTAGTGAGCTAGCTGGAGTAAACCTTGACGTTTGTTGTTACAAGGACAACATTACTCGGGCCCTTCGGAGGGCAAAATGACAGGAACAATAACTGCTCTGGCTGTGGGAGGAAGGGGGAGTGGCTTTTCCTTCTACTGTGTCCTCCTGCAGCTGCAAAACGTAGAAGTCTTTACTGGCTTGTTAAGTTGCTCTGCTATGTCTTCAAGTTTTAAAAAGTCTAGTTTCTAAAAAGAAACTTAATTCAAGGATTTTTAATTGTTGTCTGAATGTAATTTGCTACAAGTGATGATCAGAGGGCTGGAGCACCTCTGCTATGAGGACAGGCTGAGAGAGTTGGGGCTCTTCAGCCTGGAGAGGAGAAGGCTTCGAGGAGACCTTATAGTGGCCTTCCAGTATTTGAAGGGAGCCTACAGGAAAGCTGGGGAGGGACTATTTACACGGTCTAGTAATGTTAGGACGAGGGGGAATGGGTTTAAGTTGGAAGAGGGGAGATTTAGACTGGATGTTAGGAGGAAGTTCTTTACAGTGAGGGTGGTAAGACACTGGAATGGGTTGCCCAGGGAGGTTGTGGATGCTTCCTCCCTGGAGGTGTTTAAGGTCAGGCTGGATGAGGCCTTGGGCGAGCTGCTCTAGTGGGAGGTGTCCCTGCCTGTGGCAGGGGGTTGGAGCTGGATGATCCTTGAGGTCCCTTCCAACCTAAACCATTCTATGATTCTATGATAAGTGTAGTAGGTAGGCTTGCCAGCAGCTTCAGCTGGAGTTAGTTGCTGCTTAAGGAGGAGGGAGGCTGGTGGAGGTTGACAGGAGATAGTAACTTTGTGTTGTCTACTCCCAAGGGAGTCTTAGTGCTGGTTTGAAAGTGACTGTTGTGGGGGAGCATGGAGACTTTGTTAATTCTATTTTAGCTAGCCAGTTCTGTATAACAAATCATAGTGTTACACTGAGTGCTGCTGAAAAGGCTTAGAAAATCCTTAAGGATTTTTTGTTGACTGGTATGTGTGTAAAGATGAAAAAATTGGAACTTAGTATGTAGAAATCCGTAGCCCCACAGAAGAGGTTAGTTCTTTCAAGACAGAAGTACTGCTGGCTTGTGAGACTCTTAATAAATTCTGGTAGTCTGATTTTCTTGTGTTTATAAACACAACTCTCCTAAGATGGGTCATATTGATAATGATGATCATAGAATCACTTTGGTTGGAAATCACCTCTGAGATCATCTGTCCAACCAGTCTCTAATTCTACCAAGTCTGGTGCTAAACCCTCAGTACCACATCTCTGTCTCTTTTGAACACTGCAGGGATGGAGATTCAACCACCTCCCTGGGCAGCCTGTTCAGGTGTTTGATGTCCTTTTCAGTGAAGAATTTTCTTCTAATAATTCCCTTCCACATCCACAGGTACTACTAAACTGACTTTCCTCTGCTCTGCTGAATTTAAAATCCTCTTGAGCTGTTCATCTCCCACCTGTTGGAATCTGGAGGCAGGTTGGATAAGGGAACTGTATACCTGGAACTTGTTCTCTGAAAATGGTTGCTTATTGCACATTGCCCAGGGATTTCTGCCCACACACAAAACATGGCTTCCAAACAGTTGCTTTCCATTTATCTTCACTTTTTCACTTCACAAGTTAATAATCACTTCACCTTAGAACTTTCCCAGTTTGTTGTAACAAAACAGCTTGTTTTGGTGTTGAGTTTAGGAAATTGGTGCTAACGATGGAGGCTTCAGGCACAGCTGCAAGTGTCTGAGGCACAAATACTGAACTCTGGGACTTCCCCTCTAGCTTTGGACAGAAGCTAGGGAATCAGGAATGGGAATCTTGGAGAGAGGATGTACTTCAGAGAATAAGCATTACAGACAGGTCATCTTCTTTTTCCTTTTCTTCCAGGTTTGGGAGAGCATCATTCCCAGACCTTGAGCAATCTGAACAGTGTGCTACCGAGAGGAATGTAAGGAATTGATCCTTATACCTTCCTTGCAATTACTGTTTTGGGATTAGTACCTCTTCCTTTTTCTGTGGTTTTTAGATCAAGAAACACCATGAGCACAGTAAGTATTTTACTCCTCAATGCAAACACATTTTTGTGGTACTGCTCAAAATAGTTCTAAGAGTTTTCAGGAAATACACTGGAACAGCAGCCTATGAAAACTTTGTGGAACTTCATGTTCTGGGATACTGCAGCTTCTTAATCTCTTGGTACTAGCAGTAGGTCAGAAATGCAAAACCTTGGCAGAACTCTGAATCAGCCTTTCCATTTATGAGCCATCACACTTGCCCTTTGGGACCCAGCTGATGAGAGATCTGGGGTGATGTCTTGTCCTTTATGTGATGGGTTCAGGTAGGAATGACCCACATCACCATTGAGTGCACATGACAGCCTTTCTTGGGAGTGTTTTGTGTATCCTTGTGTGCTTTCACTGGTGCTGCAAAGATAGGGCCACATTGATACTGCTCCTAAAGAAAGTGCTACGTCTTTGTTCTTTCTTAGACTCAGCGAAAGCGCCGTGGAGGAGCAGTAAACTCCAGGCAAGCTCGGAAACGGAACAGGCTAATGGCTTCTACTGCAGAAATGGCTTCGGAAGCAGAGCCAATAGAACTTGAAGAAAGTGGTAAGCTTTCTTTTTGACTCATTAAAACCAGAAATTGCTTCTGGAGGGTGGAGGTCCCACTTATAGTGTGGTGATGCCAGTTTCTAGGCCCTTTACTGGAGAGGAAGAAAGCATCTCATGTGGCATCTATAAACAACAAGGTTCCTGAGAGCTGGTTTAGTTGGTTAGTGAGATGCAATCTGTTCATCACTGGTGATGAGTTCTGGTGGAATGTTACTCAGGTGCTGCTGGTCTGATGAGTGGGGAGTCACTGCAGCTTAGCTGCAGAGTGGCCAACTACATTTGGGAGCTCTCAAGTCTGAAGAAGATAGTGAGAAGTTCATTATTAGTTGTGTCCTGTATTTCAGGGGAACCTGTATGACCTGGTGCTGTAAAATTGTCGTATCCCATAGGATTCATGTTTATCACACAGAACAAAACATTTCTCTGTGCTCAGTGAATAATCTGTTGCTGTGTACCTCCCACAAGCTGTTGGCATACTATAGAACTGTAGGAGGGACTCAGCCACTTGCTTCTGCAGCTGGCCAAAGACAGTGCTGATGGTGGCGATGCTCTTAGGTGCATTTTTGAGGGTGACACTTGAGTAAAATGTTGCATATGTTCATGAAGAGGGACAGGGCAAGGCTGAATCAAAGCTCAGCCTGTTAGAGAGTGGCAGGCAGTTTTATTCCTCTGCAGTCTCTGATCCTGTTTCTGATGTTCTGGTTTTAAGCTGGTGAAGAAGTAGTAGACCTTACATGTGAATCTTCTGATCCTGTAGTCGTTGATCTAACTCACAATGATTCTGTTGTGGTAAGTAGTGAATGACACCCTTACAGATCTTGTAGTCTGGTTAGGTTTCTATTATGCTCCCTGATAGAATCTGTCTCCAAGGATAAGTTTTAAGTTAACAATGCCAGTGTATGAAAGCCACAAGCCACAGGTTGCCACAGCACCTGTTCTGGAGATGCACTTGCAAAGTGAGAGGATAATCATTTTGCTCCAGAACTTGGGGAAAATGTAGCCCAGTCATGTAATGCAGGGAGCTGCAATTTCAAGTTAAAGCTATGGTAGATGTACCAAAGTTATAAGCCAGTGGTTTAGATAAAAAGTGAAGGAGATAGCAGTCTTGAACATCACAAATATGAAGAAGAAACCTTGTAGTGACCTTCCAGTGTCTGCAGGGGGCTGACCAGAAGGCTGGGGAGGGACTATTTACAAGGTCTTATAATGACAGGATGAGGAGTAATGGGTTTAAACTGGAAGAGGGGAGATCAAAATTGGATGTTAAGAAGAAGCTCTTTACCGTGAGCAATGGAAAGTGGTGAAACACTGGAACAGGTTGCCCAGGGAGGTTGTGGATGCTCCCGCCCTGGAGATGCTCAAGGCTAGGCTGGATGAGGCCTTGAGCGACCTGCTCTAGTGGGAGGTGTCCCTGCCTATTACAGAGGACTGGAATTAAATGATATTTGAGGTCACTTCCAAACCTTCTAAACTTTTCTATGAAGTGTTTAGCTGCAATATTGGTTTAAGGGACTCCAGGCAGAGAGATGCCAAATAAAGCTGTAGCTAGGCACAATACAAGCTCATTCAGCTTATTACTCGATGAAGTCCTGAAAAAATCCACTTCAATTTTTACTGCTACTACTACTAAAGCTGGATGAATATCTGATCCAGGCCATAATGGAGCTGACAACATCTGTTTTGGGATGCTCCTTCTGCGATGCAAACAAGAAACCAGCAGCAAGAATAGCATGGGAGTCTCTCCATCTGGGATTGGCTCTGAGCAAAGGGACAGGCCTTCCAACTTTTCCAGATAATCTGCATTGCCCTAGCACTAGTTCCACCAAAGACAGTAGCAGGGCTGGGGTTAGAGGTTTTTTTTTCCAGCATCTGGTAATCTGCTGTGAAATGTTTATGGATATCACACTCGAATTTGCCTGATTGAGGTAGAAAGAGGGAAAGTATCTCCTTCAGCCTAAATCAAACAAGGACACTAAAACTAGGGGGGCAGGGAGAAGGGTGTTCAGGTGGTTCATAAGCTGCCCACATTTCTATCCCATTGCAGCAGCATGAGCGGAACCAGAGAGCCTCTTAGCTCGTTTCGGAGGGGTAGCTGACTGACTAGTACTTGTGACATGTGTAAGCAAGAGTGATACCCTGCCATTCTTAGCTTGCTCTCCTGGAATTGCTTGGCTTATCTGCTGTTTGTATGTAACACTTGGAGTGCACACCAGTCTAATTGTATTTTCTTGTTTCTCCCTTCCATCTATACTGATGCAAGATCGTTGAAGGTGAGTTGATGTTTTACCATTGATAATGGAATTGTCCTCCACTTAGTTTATTTTGTTTGCCTTTTCCAAGACAAACTTGCAAACCTGAGCAGCCTTGATGGAAACTGCATTTACCAAAAGGCAATGCTGAAGTATCTGGCCAGTGTCTTAGAGAATTGACACAATCTGTGTTTGAGTCTCTAAACTGTTAGAGTTTGTAGGAAGTACCTGAAATAAAATATATCAAAGCTGCTCAAAACAGGTGTTGTTACTTTCCCCAAGCAGGAGTTCTGCAAGGCCAAAATTGATGGTAAATTTTCCTAGCTCTGGAATACCTGCTTTTGACTAAAAATGTCAAAAGGCTTTTTGGAAGGAGAGGTAGCTTTACTCTAGAAGGGTAGTTTATTCAAACTATCATAACTCTGTGAAACTGAAGACACCAAGAGTCTTTAATACCGTGTTTCCACTATTTGCAGGGCAAACAAGACAACTGCTTTGTGTAGACTTGTAGCAGAATGTTTACAGTGTCTGAAAGTGTCCAGCCTTAATGTTTGGCAAACTACTGTTTGCTTTGAACCCAGCTGCATGTGATCCATTTGAAAGATCAACTGTTGCAGACTATTTGTAATCATCCATTTCAAGGCTAGATGTGGGGAGATGATTATTATATGTAACCTACTAAATTACATTGCAGAGAATCAGCGACCAAGGAGAAACCTCAGGCTTAGAAGTCAGAGACAGTCAGACAGCTGTGTGCTGAGTAGTGATGATGAGGATGAAACAAGAGACAACGATGTGTATGTGACAAATAAAATGTCTCGAGAGCTAGGACCACTGCAAGATGAAACAGCAGGTTCCAAGTATGTATGCCTTATGCTCTTCCAAACACCAAATTAAATTCTCATATATATATATGTGGGACTAAACTGTATCACTGTAGCTGGGCTTATCTTTGTAGTCTTAACTTGTTCTAGTTGCCAAGCAGTTGTGGAGGTAATACTATTGTGGCCAGTTGTGTGCTGTACCATATATGTTGTGGAGCTCTGATAGGTTTGCATGTGAGGTTGTGACCTGGCTTTTCAGTCAGGTGCCTGCACAGAAGAGACCCCGTTGTGTGCAGAGCAACAGTGAAGTCCTGCTGTAGAAGCACTCATGAATGCAAGAATGACACACTCTGTTGGACTAATTACACCAGTTCAGTTGGCTGTGTGACATGGGGAGACAGTGTAAGAATTGTGATATAGAAGGGTTTTAAAGTGTCTGGGGGCTTGGGGAAGTACAGGTTTTAGTAAGGGGGGGGTGCTTGGAGCCTTTTAGATGACAGGAAAGGAAAGCAAGAGAGAACTTGGCATGGAAGTATGGGTGTTAGATTTTAACCTAAGCACTTAGGGCTTTCTCTGTTTTGAAACACAAGCACACTTGAACAGTAGATTTGTAGATTTTGTGTGGGTGAATAAATCCCACATGTTAATGGAAAAAAATGAATGGTTTGTTCCTTCAATCTCAACTTTTTTGTTCAAGGAAGTGCCTTCCTGCTCTGCTTAGGTAATGCTGAAAAAAAAACAACTCCATGCTGCAGCACTTAATTCCAACACAGCTGCTGATGCTGGACATGGCTAGAAACCTGCCTGCAGGGTTAGATTGCACTTGCTTGTGAGGAAGGTTACCACCAGTTGTAGTAAGTGAGTCAATGTTATAGCTGCTGCATAAAGAACTTGGGCAGTGAAACTGGATAATTAATAGAGTGAAATGTCTGTGAAACCAGGGGTGAACACTGCTAGTGATCACTGCTTAAGCTGGGGATGGCAGGATAAAGAATGTCTAATGCTACCTGTTCCAGCTGAAACAGTTACAAACTGTTGCTTGGCATGGTCAGTGACATGATCAAGCTAAGTGTTTATGGTAAAGACTTAGGAGAGCAGCTTGCTGTGATAGTTGAAACCAGACAATCCATAAATAAAAGTAGCAGGAAGCTCGTTCTGACAGAGAATCCTTTCTGCAGAGGAGCTGTGTCTGTTAGTGTGTATGCCAAACAGCTGGAGGCAGGAGAGGTGCAGCTGTAAGCACAGCTTGTAAAAAAAGCACTGCTTCAGGCTCTCTTCTTAAGTAGAAATGTATTTGTTGATGTTTCCTCACATTTGCCCTCCATTTGGTAAGAAGGGAGTTCTTGGTGTGTATCTGTCACAGGGCTGGGAGGTTGTTACATGCAAACAGGGACATACTAATTTCTGGCAACAACTTTTACATCTCAAATGGATAGTCTGTAAGGGACAGCTAGATACTTTGGTTACAAACCTCTTATTGATGACGTGTCAAAGATTCATACAGCCACACATGTCCTGCACAGTGACTTATCGTTACAGAGCAGGGTGACTAATCGTGTCTTCCCCCTAAAGGAAAGCAGTGCCTTGGTTTCCCTTAGGTAGGGGAAACCCTAACTACTGACTAAATGCAACAGCTTGAGAGTTAAAAGTACTCGGGGATCTTCAGACCAAATGCCCTATGGCTAGTCTGTGCCGTTGGATGATTGCATTGTGGTTTATGTATCAGTTACTCCCCATGCATGGTGAAATTTATGGATGCTTGTTCTTTCTGGTTTTGTTCTCTCTCTGCCAAGGCCGTCTGGTACTGTCAGCTGTCCCATTTGCATGGATGGCTACTCAGAGGTAAGGATACATATGTCATTTCTGTTTTGTCAGAGGGAGAATGAGGCAGAGGATGAGCTGCACAGCTCTGAGTTATGTGGGAGGCCACAGAGAGCTGGCCGTGAAGTACAGAGCTTGGATTTGAAGTCAAACTGCTTATAACTCTTAAGTCATGTCTGAGTGGTGTACAGAGCAGGAGGAAGACTTGCCAAGATGGTACTGATAGTTCTTCAAATAAATCAGAGTGGTAGGGGTTGGAAGGACCTTGGGGGATCATCTAGTGCAACTGCTAAAGCAGGGTCACCTAGATAAGGCTGCCCAGGACTGCAATGTCCAGGTAGGTTTGGAATCCTCCTCCAGAGAAGGAGACTGTACAACCTCTCTGGGCAGCTTGCTCCCTTGGCTTCAGCAGCCCAACAAGAAAGTTTTTTCTTATGCTTTGGTGTAACCTCCTGGGTTCCAGTTTGTGCCCGTTGCCCCTTGTCACTAGACACTGGTGAAAGGAGCCCAGCCCCATGCTCTTGCCCCCCACCCTTCAGCTATTTATCAGATCCCCTTCCTGGCTGTTCTTATGTGGGCTCAGCAGGCCCATGTCCCTCAGCCTTTCCTCCGCAGATAAATGCTCCAGGCCCCTCAGCATCTTTGTAGCTTCCATGGGGACTATATCCACTAGTTCCCTGCCTCTCCTGAGCTGGGGAGTGCATAATTGAACGTGAATATTCCAGATATGGCCTCGCCAGGGCAGAGCAGAGTGGGAGGAGAACTTCCTTTGACCTGCTGGTCACACTGCCCTTAATTTTTGCATTCCCTGTTTTTGTAGTAGTCAAGTACTGATTCCAGATATTCCAAATCTTTTTTGCTTGGTGCCAACGGGCCAGCTAAGTTGAGTTCTTGACCCTAAGCAGCTGTCATGGTTTCTTTTCCTCCAGATAGTGCAAAGTGGACGACTGATTGTGTCAACCAAATGCGGCCATGTGTTCTGCAGCCAGTGCCTCCGTGATTCCCTTCGGAATGCCAGCTCTTGCCCAACCTGCAGGAAGAAACTCAATCACAGACAATATCATCCCATCTATATATGAGTACCTCTATTACTCAGGACAAAGTCAACTGGATTTTGGGGGGAAATACCATGTTTTCAGTGCTCTGAAGATGTAGAGCAGCAAGTTGTGCACACATCCAAATAAGACTGATTTTTCTGGAGAAGAACTTGTAACATATTGACAGGTTTTTTTTTTTGTGGTCCAAGCTGCTTCTTGACCTGACCCTACTCATAATATTAAGTTTAGGACTGTCTCTAAACTGGAACAGCAGCCTACATCGGAAAGGAAGCAGCTCCTCCATGTCCTTCTACTTTTTTCATGCTTTAATGAGAGGGGGTTGAATATTATTCTTCATTCTAAGTTATTCCCACCCTTGCATACAGATGCAGAGTAGTTAATCTTTACAGCTGCAGATGAGCAGTTGGCCCTTTCATTACACTTTGGTTTTTACCCTATAAGACTGTGGTGCTTTCTGCTATACCTTCTTTGCCCAAGAAGAGTAAGTTGTGTGAGGATGGATTTTTGTCACAAATCAATATGAAACTGACAGCCGAGGTCATGCAATAACAACCTGCTGTTAACCAGCCCTTGGGTGCCTTGAGCAGGAGGCTTTGAATGCGCAGATGTCTGTGTGAACTCCATGAGATCTAAAGTGTGGAGACAAATTACTGCGTGTACAGTGGGAAAATGCATCCTTGAATGTTTAACTGCCAAGAACTCCTGAACTTGAGCCACAGCACTGAATTGGTTTGCTTAGAATTCTGCCATAGTGAGATGGCCTCTTGGGTTTAACCCCGTTCTTCAGAGCGCTCTCCTGCAAACTCAGGAGAACACTGCCTTTTCTAGGCTTGCTTGCAATAAATTAGAAGACAACTGTGTGCTGTCCCCTTGTCAGCTAAAGACCAAACTACCTACAGACCTTCCTCAAGAAATGGTCAATCTCTGCTTTAACCCTGTTACAGCTAAAATGTGCAAGCTGATGTGGAATCCCAGCTGAGCTCACACAAACAAGAATATAGGAATTATAGATGAGATAATTGAAATCAGTGCAGTAGGATCCACATCTGCAGTAGCCCCAAATATGACAAGATTCAAAGTGAAGCTTGGACATCCTTTGGCAGTTGGTTGATGCTGAGGACGGTTGAAAATACCATTCTGTGCTGCGGTGCAGCATGATCGTTGGATGCGTTCAGTCACTGCTGATACCTGGTGTGTCTTTGCTAACCTGTCCCGAGGGCTCTGCAAGAAGCCTTCAATCAATGTAGCTCTTTTGACTAGCAGCCTCAAGTTCTGTAGTGAAGAGTGCAGGGGTAAAGAGGTTTATCATAGAATGGTTAGGGATGTTTCGGGATGTACTAACACAGTTTTGTTCCATAAAGACTGGCTGAAGAACTGCAGTACCTTCCCCACCCTGTTTCAGAAGAGCTCTAGATCAGCTGTTTCAGTAATATGGAGTTTGCGTTGTGGCGGTATGGCAACTGCTCAGCAGTTACACAGGCTGCTCTGTTCTCCCACAGGTGACACAAACTGCAAGCAAGGACTGCAGCAGGCTTAGGACAGTGCAGTGACAACCACAGCTGGCATTTGTGTCCCAAAAAGCAGCCGATAAATGTAACAGCTGGAAGTTTCCTTTAAAGCATTCAGTGCCTGAGGAGAGGCAGCCCAGCTTGAACACTGTGAAGACACTTCAGGGCTACAGAAATAGCTTCATAAAGAAAGAAAAACCTGACTGATGGCCAGTGTTCCTTGAGTGGCTGCTGCAGGAGAGGGATGGTAAGAAGGGAGTCTAAGAAATTGGCTCTGGGGGAGAGGGAGAGTCTTGTATCCATGCATCTTCCACAGTCTACTAGCCATAGCCTAAAATGCCTTTGCACAACTCCCTCTGTGTAAATATCACTTGATAGTTTGTCTCTCAAGAAATACCTTGAACTGAAATTTAGATATTGCAACCTACAAAACATTGAACAAAACTCTTTAGCTTTTTGTGTACCCTGTGAAGTGCCACACATTTTGTGCATCTCAAATGAAAGGACTCTCAGTATGTGGAGAAGTACTGAATTGCATTACGGGGGTGGGGAGGGGGGCTGGGGAGGGAAAAAAAAGAGTCAAGAAAGCCCAGTATAGTTGATTTCCAGTGACGCTTCATGTTGGCAAGAACTGGTAGAGAATATACAGATGTTTTTTCTGTTCTGTACATGTATGTCTTGTATAGAGTCCCATTTTCCCTTTATTTAATTGTATTCATGTCTGTCTGTCCCATTTCTCCTGGCCTTTACTGGTAGGCAAAGAGTTCTTTTACCAGCTTGAAATAAAGTTTATCAGTTTGATCAAGTGCTTGTTTTAATTGCGGTCTTAATTGATTTGAGGAGGGAAAATACCCTAAATCTCCAAACCTTGTGTGTTGTTGGGGATGATGGGTGCAGTCCTGCCTGAGGCTGAGGGAGTGGGCAGCAGAGGGGGCTCAGTTCCAAGGGCAGCAGCTGTACCTCACTTCGAAGGTGTCTCCCTGCCCTGGTGCTGGGTCTCATGTTGCCTATTGCTTGTGCATGTGGTGTATAAGGAATTGTGCTGGAGGGAGCAAGGAGGGATACTGAGGAGAGAACCAGGCATGAAGTGGTTGGAAAGTCACTAGAAAGGCTGTTTTATTTCTTCTTCAAATGAACTACATAGATGCTATTGCCTTGAAGTCTTTCTATTGCTCTGATTTGCTGTTCTTGCTCATTTGTCAGGAAGTTTCGTGCCCTTTTTGAAGACCAGCTTTTCCTTCAGTGTGCAGGCACCTCTGTTATTCCCCACAACTTACCAAAGATGATGGAGAGGAGCCTAGCACTGATGGATTCTTCTCAATTTGGTGCTGCTGCTAACACACTTCAAGTGTGGATGTTTTCTGCTGATCCAGGTTTACTGCTGAGTGGTGTCTTTCGGCACCTTCTGGTTGCATTGCTTCTTCCCCACGGTCTCTGCTCTGTTGCTGGCTCTTTGGGGAAATGTTTTTGTTCCCTGGAAAGAAAAAAGGTTACCTGTTTTGCATTGTGCAGAGAGAACTCCTGTTACTTGGATAAGGGATATGATAGAGGTTATTGCCTAGTGACTTCTGCACTGAGGATGCTAGTCTGGGCCTGCTCAGATGAAGAGCCTAATTGAGGCTCATCCTCTGAGCCTGTCAGCTCTCAGTCCAAGAGTGCTTCACAGGTCACTTCAGAGAGGGGTCTGTCCCATCCCTGTCAGTGGTGGAGGATGAGCACAGCTCTCAAGTGATTGCCTCATTCTGATTTTGGTACAAACGAGGAGGTGGCTTCCAAGAGCATTTCCAAACTATGATGAATAGTTACCATCTTTCATTTGGTAAAGCCCTGAATTACACCAGAAAACCAAAAGCCTAATTTCCCTCTCCTAACTCTGCCACCCACTGATTGTAGATTCAGACTTGGTGTTTTTTTATCTTCCAGATTAGATGTTACCATAAGGTTGGAGGAAAACCGGATAGAGGCAGATACATTACAAATGAAAATGTGAGTGGAAATTGCTTATTTCTAAACCTGCTTCCTTTCTGAAATCGCATGAGAGAGACACTAGCATCAAAATCCCTTCTCATCCTGATTCAGTAGACAGGTAACAGATTGAGGGGTTCATGGTCTCAGAGGTCTGTCCTCTCTACACAAGCAATAGCAGGTGTCCATTTGAAACACATTTCCATGATTTATATGGAAAACTGTTGCCCAGGGCATGCATAAAATGCATTCCCATTCAGTGAGGGGTTGTCCCTGCTTTCAGGGGAAGGTGAAGGACCTCTGCTTCCTTCATCCTTCCAAGACATGCTCTGATGCCCTCTGCCTTTGCCAATCCCTATTGGCACATGCAGCAACAGAGTGAAAGCAAGCTCCAGCTCAGTGCTCTCTGCCTCTGCAGAGTCCCTGAAGGTGCCAGGGTAAATATTCTCCCTACCATAAAGGTCTTGCCAGAGGCAAGATGGTGGCTGAGCTCTATGAGCTCACAGTGCTGATAGCAGAAATAAAACAGAACCTCTTGGCTATGTGAGATAGAGTAGATGGAACTACTTGAAGATCATGGAATTGTTTTCCTTGGAAAGGCTCTGTAAGATCACTGAATCCAGCCATCTACCTCTGACTACTGTGGCCATTCTGTCATGTCCTCAAGTGCTGTGTCCACAGATTCCCTGCACCTCCTCCAGGGATGGTGGCTCCACCACCTCCCTGGGCAGCCTGTTCCACTGTCTCACCATTCTTGCAGCAAATATTTTTTTTTTTTCTACTAGCCAACCAAAACCTCCCCTGGTGTAGCTTGAGGCCATTTTTTTTGGTATCACTTCTTACTAGAGAGATCAACTGCCACCTCATGGTAATCTCCTCTCGGGGAGTTGTAGAGTGTGAGGGGATTTCCCTTCGGCCTCCTCCAGACTAAAGAACCCCAGGTGTCTCAGCAGCTCCTCATCAGACCTGTTCTCCAAACACTTCACCAGCTTTATTCCCCTTCTCTGGACATGATCATTTGATGCGAGCTCGCGTGTGACTCTTGCATATCTTCGTCTGCAGTATCAAGTGGGTACTTGATAATAAGGGTGCTTAAGAGTACACACATTGCAGCGGGAGACAAGGTGTAAATTAGGCTTTAAGACCCTGCTGCAAGGAGGTGCTGTGCTAGGGGCTTCTTCCCTCTGCTGTCAATGCTTCCATAAATCTCATTCCAATCCTGGATCCTCAGAGGAAAGGTCTGCAGCTGTCACTATTTCAGTGAGCAATGTTCCAACACCATTTCCCCAAATCATTTATTAATAATCTCGAAGATCAGAGCTTATTTCAAACTAATTCAGCAACCCAAACGGGAGCTGTGGATCCTGCATATATTTTGTGCCTTTTTTCCTTGCTGGAGTGCAGACAAATGAATTTTAAAAATAGCCTGGGGTGAAGGTTGAAGTCAGTTATTTCACAAGGCTCTTTAAAAGCTTCTTTTCCAACCTACCAAATTATGGAGTGGTTATAATTTGTTTAAGTCTGTCATCATTTAAGGAAATGCCTGGTGGAGGCTGAAGCATCAGCACCCCTCAGCTGAACAAACGAAGCGTGGGGCCACGGGAGCAGCCGAGGCTCTGCAGGGGCAGAGCTGTCTGCTCAGCGCCGGCCTCATGAATTGCAAAGAGCTAATTAGAAGAAACGCTCGCAAACGACTCATTTTCTGACACTTCTGGCTAAAACTTATCTGAAGGGCTTTTGTCATACTGCAGGCTCTTTGTCAGCAGAGTTTATTGGATTTGCTAGCCAGCATTCCCTTTATTTTTGCCTTCTGCCTCTGTGTTGAAAGGCAGAGAGCTTTGCAGGGAAAACAGCAACTGCCACCATTGCTTGGAAAGTAAGGGGATGTCCAGCAGAAGGGGCTTGGACTCGAATTATTACTGTTGTGTTTACCTGACCAGCAGAAATCAGACAGTTCCATAAACTTCAACCACCAGCTACAGAATCTCATTAATTATGCTCAGAGCCATTGTCTGAGGGGAGCAGTGAGGAGCAGCAGACTGGAGCTGTGGTGGAGGCTGGTGACTCCTAGAATGCTGCCTGGTTCCCAGATGTGAGGTCAGGCAGAGCCTTTGTTTCAGAGCCTCCCTCTCCTGGAATCATAGAATTGTTTTGGTGGGAAAAGACCTTTCAGATCATCCAGTCCAATCATTGTCTGACTCCACCAAGGTTGGTGCTAAACCATCTCCCTCAGCATCACATCTCCAAGGATGAGAATTCAACCACCTCCCCGGTAAGCCAGTCCCAGTACTTGAGAACTTTTTTGTTGATGAAGTTTCTCCTAATATCCAACCTAAACCACCTTTAGTGCAACTTGAGGCCATTTTCTCTTGTCCTATCACTTATTCCTAGAGTGAAGAGACCAACCTCACCTCACTCCAACCTCCTTTCGGGCACTTGTAGAGAGCAATGAGGTTTCCCCTCAGTCTCCTCTTCTCCAGGCTAAACAACCCCAGCTTCCTCAGCTACTCCTCATCAGTCCTTCTCCAGACACTTCAGCTTCCTCTCTGGACCTGCTGCAGTACCTCAATGTGTTTTCCAACCAAACCCATTCTATGATTCTAAGAGATGTATCAACTAACCCAAGCACCTGCTGATTGCACAACCACAGGGTGTTACAACTTTTGGAGCTTGAAGGAGGTCAGTAAAAAGACTCTAGTGAAAGTAAATAATAGATGTGGTTAAAGTAAACATGGAGTTTGGTTCATGGCAAAGCCTCGGAGAAGAGATTCCAGAAATGGTTTTTATCATTTAGAAAATGTTCCCCAGGACACCAGGAGATCCCAGAGGCTATGAGTGGCTAAGTGCTACCTCTCTTCTAAGGAGCCCACAGAAAGGAACACAGAGCTTTTGATTCATGAAACCAAAATCTTACTCAGGCAACCCAAGATTTAATGTTAGGCACAAAGGACATCTGGAACCATCACCTCAGAGGACAGAGCTGAAGATCAGATGATTCATTTTGTTGTTTACAAGGTAGGTGCAATGCTCATTCTCAGATGCAAGGACTCAAACTGCATTAGAAAGCACCAGGCCATGAAACAAATGCCCTAATCTGTCCTTTTTTTCTTACCCATCTTTCAAAACTGGTTACAGATCTTTTCTTTCCATCTTTTTTGCTGCCTCCTTTGAAACAATGACCTATCCAAGGGCACGTCTTAGCTGCAGCTGCTGCTACCTGCAAGAGAATATTTAGCAGGCTTCACCTCCAGGCATCACCTTGGAAACAGCGGAGCTGGAGCGGCTCTGTGTGGTGTCCAGAGGAGAGTGGGATGATCTGCAGGGAAATGCAAAAGGATTGACCTTCTCCAGAGTGCTCTCAGCCTGCTGTTGATGGTAGTTAACAGTACCCAGGTGGGTGTATCTTGGCATGGGCTGGTGCTTGCTGCTGCCACCCTTGACTCAGCAGCCCTGGGCACAGCAGGGTCAGTGGGGTGAGCACGGCTCAGTACCCAGGTCTTGGTTCCCAGGCCTGGGATGTTGTTTCCAAGATTTCCATTACTACTGCTGGTGATGGCCTGTGGGGCACCTCCCTCAACACTTCTTTTGTTGTCACAAGGAGGAGGCTTTAAGCTGCATCAGAATGTATGGCATGGTGGAGGGAGCCCATGTTTGCTGCAGCAACATAACTCCATTTACCAGGAGTTGCATCATGCTGACATAAATCACATCCTCCACTGGCTGATGTCACTGTGGACAGGAATGGCCTCACAGCCTGCAGAGATGAGAGTGCTAACCGACAAAATGGCAGAGCCTGCATGCAGCTGCATGGGGAGGAGTGGCTCATTAAAGACAAAGCAGGAAAGCAATAGCAAGCCCTGCAGACCAAGTAGGTGAGTGATGTGGACACTTAGCCCCAGCATGAAGCCAGGTTGTTGTTTCTCTCGCCCTTGAATCACACCTTACCCAAGCAGCCCAACACTGCCCTCCAGCCTGGCCTGTGCACGAACAACAGCTTTAGCTCTGCTCCCTGCTACAGGGGTGGCTTCCAGTCTCCACAGTGTTTTGACCACCCCAGAGACCCCTTCCCTTCCACCACCATCAACCAGGCAGTGAAGGTCTGGGAATATTCCTGTGGCATAGGTCAGCCTCAGAGCACCTGTCTTGCTGCAGACCAAGGGGATCCTGCCTTTTGTATCTGACTGCCAAGGAATTTTGCAGGAGCCATCCAGTGTGGGAGGCACAGCAGAGCTGGGGGAGATGCCATGGTGCTGGGAGGTGTTGCAGTCTGTTTCCTATGCTACTGGCTGCAGGATGTTCCTCACTACAGTGGCTGCACTTGGGATGCTTTCCCAGCAAAACGCAGTACCAGGGAGGCTGGTGAGAGGAAAGCTGGAAAACCAGCAGAAGGTTGGCAGCAATTGTGTGAGGGGGGTCAGAGGAGTGAGGGTTGTCCTCAGCATGTCAGCAATCTGATATCTTGGTGTGTGCATTCATTTCTACAGGTGATGTGGGGATGCTGCCTAGGGGTTGCCTCTCTCATCTCTCCTCCACTTTCCCTCTTCTTTCTGTTCAATAGTGACAGCTGAGGTTAGAAAAAGCCTTCATCGCATCAGACCTCCAAGGATAACAGGAGGAAAATGCTGTAAAATCTCATCCAAGGTAACCAAGGAAAACAGATGAGACTTCTTTCTGCAGTTTAACAGCCACAGCAGGAGCTTTGGCCACTTAAATGTGAAACATAAAAATATGGTCAGTGATTTTCTCCAGAAAACAGGATCCCATTTTAAAATGGGAGTGGAGAGGAAGGTTTTACCTTAACAGCTGGGAACATGCCCAGTGTAAACTCAGACAGATCTATTTCCATGACTTATAGATGTATCAGTGTCTTATGGAGTGGGAAGTGCTGCATTTCTTTTCGGCTCAATGTGGTGGTGTGCAGACTCCAGCATCTTCCCCCTGGGTGAGCAGACTGGGACCATGGTTCCTTTGAAGGGCTTTGACAATGGAAGCAGTAAAGGAAACGCTGTCTGTAATTGGAGGAACCAGAGGAGTTATAACTTGCTGTGACATGGTGGCTTAGTGTTTTATTGCCACGTTTCTAAAGAAAGAGTTTTTCAGCTGCTTTAGGAAATGCTTGTGGAGTGCTGCTTTAACCAGCTCTCCCAGGTACTGCAGCAAGGCAGTGGATCACTGAACCATAGAATCATTAGGGCTGGAACAGACCTCTAAGATCATCAGGTCTAACCTTCTACCCAGCACCTCCATGACCACTGCATATGCAGCTCCTTACTGCAGACCTGAACCAGGGCTTTTCAACTGCTCCCAATGCTGGACACCACCTCTTAGGTGTTATAGTGATTTGGCCTGTACCCATAGAGGTCCACTGCCTGTTGTCATCACGTTACTGCTGTATTTTGTAGGAGAAATTGATGAGTTGGTTTGACTACTGCAGGATTTTTTTACAGATCAACCTACTCATCCCTCAAAGTGTTTAAGACTGGATGAGGCTTTGAGCAACCTTTTTTAGTGGGAGATGTCCCTGCCCATGGCAGAGGGGTTGAAACTAGATGACCTTGAAGATTGCTTCCAACAAGCCATTCTCTGATACTTCATAGATCATATTTGCACAGTCCTTGCAATTTTTTTCTGGAAACCTGATGATACTGTGCTGGAGAGACTCAGGAGGAAGATTTGCACAGTGGGCTTTATTTTCATTTTATACAAGGGTAACTGAGCCCAAGGAGGTTAAATAAATGGTCACAGAGGGCATGGGGCAGAAAAGGAAACCCAAGCTCTGCACATCCTAAGCTGGAGCACAAGCAGCAAATAACATCTAAGGGGTAACCCAGGTTAAATCAATTTCTAAAGGGGATTCTCAGCAGAAAGTCTTCTTCCAAGAAACCCATTTCTGGCAGCCCTTCCCCTACCAGCTTTCTAATCTTTCAAGCTGCCAAAAAATGAATTGCTCTGTTTGACAAAGCTTTTGAATTCATTTAGGCTGAAACTGCTGCCTCTTCTTGGTTTGAGTTATTAACCATTATTTTTATCTATGATGCATGTAGCTACAACATACTCTTAGAGAGATTTGCCACTTCTTTCTTCTTCTTCTTCTTCTGCATTTTGAAGCAAACACAGTAGTTGGAGATGTAGAGAGATGACTCTTCTTTGAGAAGTGCAGGATTTTCAAGTAGATCTGTAGTGCAGAGTGCTTCTCACAGCAGCAAGTCCTTTTATTGAGGCACACAATGAAGTATAGGTTTATATACCATTTACTTGCAGTCCTGTAATGAAATATCTCTTCTTTGTTCCAACCTGTCTCTAAATTAGTCAGCAAGAGATAAAAGGATTTGGAGAATACACACATCTCTTTTTCTGGCACAACAGCAATCTCACATTTTAAATTTTGAATGAGGTGACTAAAAGTGCTTCATTAGGCAAAGACAGGGAGATGTTATATGGTCTGTAGAGGGTGAAATGGGATAGAAATAAGCGCAAATAAGATAGATGTAAGAACTGGAACAAGCTCCACAGGGAGACAGTTGAATGCCTATCCTTGGAGGTGCTGAAAAGGAGTAGATATGTGATGTTAAGGGACAAGTTTTAGCACCAGACTCGGCAGTTAGAGAATGGTTAGACTTGATGATCTTAGAGGTCTTTTCTATCCAAACTGATCCTGTGATTCTATAACCAAAGTTGTCGTAGCTTTTGATACTGCTGCTGCATTTGACAACTCTGAAGTGGCTCAGAAAATGTCTCTGCTGGCCATGCTAATGTACAAACTGCCTCCTTGCACTTAGAGAAATGCCTCCTGCAAGAACATGCTGTGCAAACACGTCAGTGTTTGTTAAATCTGAGGCTGAAATGTGTGCCTCTGGTACCAAGGCAGACCGTGTCCTACCCCTGCAGGAGCAGCTCTTAGCTGGTAAATAATACTCTCATTCTTTGTTGAGTACATCCCCTTTCTCTGGCAATTGCAGGCTATTGGAGTGATGCCAGCCTTATCCAAATGTGAGTTGCCCTTTGGGGAATTGACTTGAATGTTTTCTCTCACCGGGATGAGGGAAGCTCAGAGTTATGATCCCCTGTATTCATATAAACATCACGGAGCTGCTTATCAGTCCAGTAAAGAGCCCTGCTGCACAAATGATGGGAATTGCTTGGAATAACAGGTAGCTCTTAAGGGATCCCATAGCCAAAACCCAGACATATTTATCCTTGCTGCTATGGGATTTCTAGTGTCCAGCATCTCTTTGGATCACATCATTAATTGTCTGAGTTTTCTGAGTCCCTGGTTTGGATTTAAGAGACACAATGAAAATGATTCAGCAATCCAAAGATAAGCTCAGTCAGTTCCAATCATCTCATCAAGCAAACAAAATATTTAAGTTGAAGAATAAATGCTTATTGTGGTAAGGAATTTGGTCTGGACTAGTATTTTTACAGCTAGTTTCAGTATGTTTGATTTTGGACCAAATGCTAGTCACACAGTGCCCCAGACTTGGAGGCATCTCAGCGAGGCTACCTCTGAATCTTGGCCTTCAGTGAACTATGCTCCCCTGTGAGGAGTGGAAATTAAGTTTCCCCTGGGAGTGGACTTTGCATCTCCACATTGCTTCTTTTCTCTTCCCAGCTCTCACATTTCCTCTCTGCCTGGACAGGCAAGCAACAGTACCTTGTACCATGTTTGAAGTTACAATGGGCTGACCGGCCAGTGGGTTCTTGTCTCTCTTTAAGGAGACTGAAAGTGTTCATCCTTTTGTGGGGCCACCCTGGGGATGTGAAAGTTAATGTCTGCCTAAAACTTATAGGATGGGGGAACTTCTGTCTCTGGGGGATTGAAAGTGGCTGGTGTATTAGAAATCCTCTTAAGCAGGTCACTGGGACAAAGTGGTAGCATATGGCTTGGTTTCTTTTGCACACTACTGCTAGAGACAGCTGATAGAAATTAACTTTTCCTACCTTCCTTTTTAATCCTTCATGAATTTCATTGCTTAGACACAAGCAGAGGGAAACTGGACATTTTAACCTCTTTTCTTCTCTGGGTTTCCCAGACATAGGATGGAAACTTGAGTGATTCATGAGCTCTGCTGAGCATCCTTACATTGTGAAGAGATCTCCTGCTACAACCAGAGCTCAGTGCTAAGGCATAATAAATTATTTGGGAAGGTTTGAGGAAACAGTTGACAGAAGAGTGAGGAGATATAATTTCTTCCTCTGTGGTGATAAATTTGAAAGCCAAAGAAGCAGAAAGATAAACAGCAAGAAACATTCAATTTGTTCACTTTGATAATGTTCATTTTGATAATGTTAAAAAGCTCCAGGTCAATGAGTACAAAAGCAGAACATGCATCTATTGGCATAAGTTTCCATGAAATAGAACATAATGCTTGTAGGGTCTAATGTCTGCCAGGAGGCAGGTCCTGATCTCTCAACTGTCATACATCTGATGGCTGGATTTATCATAGTTTAAAAGGTGAAATGAAAGGGTCAGAAGAGCTCCAAACCTTGTTACATGGTAGGGTAGTACATACTTCCAGTATAGCTGCAAAGAGGAGAAGCACTGCTGGAATAATTCTGACTCACTGAGCAGAACCAACCAAAAATGCTGGGTAACTTCTCAGCGAATGGCTGCCAGTGCTTAATTTTAAGAGTTATTGGCAGTAATTATGGAAGCAAGAGGCAGAGAAGGTGAACATCCTTGGTGGTGCTGGCCTTCAGAGACAAGCAGAGAGTTTGGGCTCTTCAAGGCACAGAGCTGCCTGAGCAGGCAGGATTGGAAACTGTGAGCAAAGAAATTGCTACTGTATTTTCCTTCTGCATGGGGACATTGTGAATAGAGAAAATCACACTATGGAAATATCCTCCTCACTTCCCCAGCACACCAGCAAAGCTCTGAATGTGTGGGTTAACACCTATGCTGAAAGGTGGAAGTTGGATTTTCTGAGCCTAAACCTCATTCCCTGCACACTTCATTTCAAGGGTTTGAAAGCATCTGAGGGTAGACATGTCCAAGCTGCGCTGCTTGAGGTTAAACCTTGGTCACCTCCAAGTGCTTCCCCAAAGAGTGGCGGGATGTGAGTTTGGTAAGTGGATCATGGAAGGGGTCTCTCACCATTATGGTGATGCTTAAATGAAAGTGCTAGGAATGGAAGGCTGGAGGGGTCCTGTCTAGTCCTTATGCTGTGCATACAAGGTCCAGCACAGACATTCCTCTTAACCCAACTTGGGGAAAAGTCAGAATGGCCTCTGGAGGTGAATGACATGGACCTCTAGTAGCACAGTCCCTGCCAATGCTCATGGGAGATGAAGTGCATGGGCTCGTTGTTTTCTGAGTGTTTTCAGTTGTATAGAAACACATCCTCCCCTGTCACACATTTATCTTCACTCTCCTGTAGAAAAGCCTTTTAGAAAACTGAACTTGCTATTAAAATAAGTTTATTTGGGCAGTAAAGGCAAGTTAGTGCTAGCTGCAGAAGGGTTACACTGACAAATTGCTTGATCTGTATGATGTTAACATCAGTGAGGAGCCCCAGGTCCTCAGTAAAGCTGTAGCAATGTGGAGGAAATGGAGACAAAGCCAGGACCTCAGAGGAACTTTAAGAAATGTAAATAAACAATAGGTCTCAGAGCTGGGATAATTACACAATGGTGGGAAACAGAAGGACAGCTTTAAATTCTTCTCAAGGCTGCCTTGCATTTGAGTTGCTGCTTTGACTTCAGCTTGTTACTAACGTCACCAAGTAACACTGGCAGTAAATGTGTAATTAAGAACCCCTTGAAACTAAAGAAATCATAAATTTTGATCTCCCTGGCACAGAGGCATTATTTCAAGAACAGTAAGGATTAGCAGATCTCTTCCTTTTGAGTTGAAGTTGTAACAACAGTTCACTGTAAAGATTCCTTACAGTATTGTGTGTGCACAAATATTCCAGCAGGATGGTAAAACCATATGGAGTTTTCCCAGGCAGCATCTGGACTACAAGAACATTGAGGTGCTGAAGAGGCTCCAGAGAAGGGCAGCAAAGACGGCGAAGCATCTGGAGAAAAGGTCTGGTGAGGAGCAGCTGAGGGAACTGGGGTTGTTTAGACTGGAGCAGAGGCTGAGGAGAGATCTCATTGCTCTCTACAAGTGCCTGAAAGGAGATTGAAGTGGAGGTTTGTCTTTTCTCTCTAATATGAGGTAAGAGAATGAGAGGAAATGGCCTAAAATTGTGTTAGGGGAGGTTTAAGTTGGATATTGGGAAAAATTTCTTTGCTGCAAGAGTGGTCAGGCAGGGAGGTGGTGGAGTCACCATCCCTAAAGGAGTTTAAGAACTCTGTGGACATGGCACTCCGGAACATGGTTTAATGGCAGTGGTGGTCTTGGGGTTGACAGTTGGATTCTGTGATCTTAGAGGGCTTTTCCAACTGAAACAATTCTGTGATCTGCACGGCTCTCCATACAGCCTTTTATTGCACCTCAGTGCTGCTGAAGCTGGGCTGGTTCAAAGGAAGAGCATGGGAAAGCACTGCAGTGACCTGTGCTGTTATGCAGTGAGTTTTCATAAATGGCATTTGTGGAAAACCTGAACGATTTTCAGAGTGTAAATAACTCTTCCCCCGGAAGGATTCTTAAGTGCAACACAATGCTCCAAATTTACGAGGTAAATTTAAGTTAGTTTGTTCCTAGGACTGAGTTTTTCTTAGGGATGAGGTGGAACATTTTGAGTAATTTGATTCAAGCAAGGTCTTCACAGCAGGCAAATTAATTTCCTCTTTGTTTTGCTCTGTTTCATACAAACATTCACATCCACCACCGAAGTGGCAAGTTCATTTCTAAAACAAGCAGCTGGCTCAGCAGCTAATTGTAACTTAAAAGCAAGGTGTGGTAGCTAAGTTTAGTTCAAAACCATAAAGTGCTTCACTGGTATTTACTGGCAGGTTTAAATAAAGCCCCTGACCCACACAGTTTATGAAAACTCACTATCCTGCACTGTGGGTTTTCTTTAGTGTTGAAAACTAGATTAAAAAAAGAAAAGCATCTGGACAGCCCTTATTTTCTGAAGTGTTGAGGGAAAACATTTATGCTTCTATAATGAGAGTATGGGAATTAAATGCTGTGATGTCAGCCTAAGTAGTATTACTTTAGCTCCTCTACAGCTGAGTGATTTTACTATAATAGTTTTCCATAGTAATGCTTTTTATCTGCAATACAGAGGGGATAGAGAGAGTGACAGAGCTGTAATCTTGCCTTCAGAAGTGTAGTGTTAAATGAACAGAGGCCAAGTGAAAATATCCTTCCAGAAGGAAGATAAAGATGCCTCCATGTAAGACTGGAATGAGATGTGTCACCACTTCAGGTGACAGATGCTAGCTCTGAAAACACTGCCATATATCAAGGAGAGATGTCACGTGAAGGCAGCATCCAATTTATACTTCAAGGCCTGGAGTTTGTGACAAAAGGCTGCACACAACTGTGTGAGTTTTCTCTGGCTCCTGCTCTTGCCACTGCTGCTTGCCGTTTGTGCAGCGTGGTGTGAGCTGAGCGCTGGAAGCATTTCTGAAGAGTAGGGCCCTGCCCCCAAACCTTCACCATTTATTAGACCACAAAAAGAACAAACGTGTTCTCCTGGTTTCACAGCTGCCTGCATGTACATGCAAAGCTCCTCCATGGGTACCAAGGCAAACTAAGCCTGGAACACCTTCAGCAAAAAACGGTAGCTTCTCCTGAAGCTGCTGACCCATTGCCAGCACACAGTGAAATTAGTGCCTTTCTCCTTTTCTCCCCTAAACCTCCTGATCTGTCTTTTCAGTGACCCTTTATGTGTGTATGGCTTTTGGTGGAAAAAAAAAAGCAAACACACTGGTGCCCTGAACCCACCATCACAATTTTAACAATGCAAGAAGATTCTGTTATTTATAGTGCCATAAGTTGTCACCAGGCTCAATCTGCTCATGTACATCACCCTGCCCAGTCATGTCAAAGCCCAGTGCTACAGTATTTCATCTGCCTGTGTGGTTGTGTGCTGTGGAGACCAACCATGGGAAACAAGGGCGATTGTGGTAGTGGTTTATAGTCTGCTAGCAGATGATGGGAGGAGGGGTAGCCTGTCTGCTGTGGTCTAACAGAGTCACAGAATGGTTGGAAGGGACATTGAGGAGGAACATTGAGTCTAACCTCCCCCCTGCTAGAGCAGAATCACCCAAAGCAAATTGTCCAGGTGGGCTTTCGTGCCTCCAGAAATGGAGCCTCCACAAGCTCTCTGGGCAGCCTGTTCCACATCTTGTTTACACCAGGGGAAGTTTAAGTTAGATGTTAGGAAAAACTTCTTTACCTTAAGGGAGACAGGGCACAGGCCCAGGCTGCTTGTAGAGGTTATGGACTCTCCTTCTCTGGAGTGATTCCAGACCTGCCTGGACATTGCAGTCCTGGGAAACCTGCTGCTGACTCTGCTTCAGCTGCGGGGGTTGGACTGGAGCATCTCCAGAGGTGCCTTCCAACCCCTACCGTTCTATGATTCTGTGAAAGAGTGGCCAAGCACTGGAACAGACTGCCCAAGGAAGTGGTGGAGTCACCTTAAAAAGACAAGTAGATGTGGCATTTCAGTACATGGATCAGTGGGTATGTAGAGTAGGGCTGGCAGCTAGACTCAATGAATCCTAGAGGTCTGTTCCAACCTTAATGATGTTATGATTGTCTCTGATGCGCTTTGGCCTAATACAGAGAACGGCACTTCAGCTGGGAGGAGCCCTGAGGCTGAGGTCCACCTGGCCTCACAGGGCCTCTTGGGACTCTTCAGGGCAGACTTAGGGCCTTAAGTCATCAGCGTGAGCGATGTAACTTCCATTTTTGACCGGTCTTACCCACGATTTGGGAAAGGAATTCCCACATCCAAAGGCAGTGTTCTCACAGAGGGGCGCGTGGGCTGCAGCCTCTTCCACGGGAGTCAACCTCGCGGAAGGGGCCGCAGCCCACCCGCCCCTCCCGAAGAAGTTCGTCCCCGGCGCCGCAGCTTACCTCTGAGGGGGCAAGTGGGCGCTGCGGCTTCTTTAAGGCGCATGACGTGACGCTGGCCGGCTCCTAGGCGGCGGTGTAGTCCCTTGACCGGGGTGGCAACGTTGACCGGCGGGGCTAAGGGCTCCTAGGAGGACTACACCTCCCAGGGTACATCGCGAGAACGGATGAGCTCACCGGTCGCTTCTGGGCTGGTCTCGCAGTGTACGCTGGATGTTGTTGTCCGTTGTCCAAGAGGGTGATGGGTTGTGACGCGGTAGAGAACTACGTATCCCAATGTACGCCGCGGGGCGGGTTCCCGTCAGCGCAAGGGGGAGCCCCCCGACGTAAAGGGGGATCACTTTCCCCTTGTGTCCGCCATATTGGACGGTAACTCTGGTCAGCGGCGCTGGGGCCGAGGGAGTCCCCGTTGCCGTGACAGTCGGTGCGCTCTGCTCCTCGGCGCCCGGGGTGGCTCGTGCCCCGGCCCTACCCGTTTCCTCCGCCCCCGGGCGCTTGCGGCGGCCCCACTCCCCTTCCCTTCCTCCTCCTCCTTCCCCCCCCCACCCCGCACCCTCCTCCTTTGCCCGGGTGTCAGGCACGATGAGTCCGGCCGACGCCAAGCGCGGAGCCAAGCGCCGGAAGAACAAGCGGGGCGGCGGCCTCAGCAGCACCGGCGGGCCGGGACCCAGCGGCGGCGGCGGCGCCGGCGGCCTGGGCAAGGCCGGGGCGGCGGCGGGAGCGGCCCCTTTGCGGGCTGCGACCCAGGCGGCCGCCGCCTCGCCGAACGCGGTGGGCGGCCTGCTGACAGCGCCGGCGACAGCCGCCGGCAACGGAGCTCTGGGCGGCAGCGGTGCCGCGGCGGGACACGGCGAGGTGAGGGGGGAACGGAGAAGGCGGGCGGCGGTGACATCCCGCTGCGGCGGGCCCGGCACACACCCACCCGGGCGGGCGGCGCTGGGAGTCGGGGGGCTGCCGTCGCGCCATCCACCCTCCTCTGCTGCCCTTCTCGGCGAATGCGGGCCCCGAGGCTTTAGAGGGGCGGGGGGAGCTGAGTGCTGGGCCCCTCGCAGCGGCGGGGGACCTCGGCGCTGCCCTGCGTGTCGGAGACGTGGGGCTGGGCAGTATCCCGGCTCCCCACCCTTTGTGGGGGAAGGGCAGCGCAGGCTGCTTGGGGCCATATCATCCTGGAGATTCTCCTGAATTCTGAAGCAGCCGGCTTCAGGGTCCTCATCCTCGGGGGTCTTCGGACTTGGGCCCTAGCTTAACGGAGGAGCTGTAAGAAATAAGTGAACAGGCCTGGGAAAAGCAAAAATTTACCTTTGTGTATTCCCCCCCTTCCCCCTTAGTATTAGAGCCCTTGTAGCAGTAGACAACTTAGGCATGAGAGATTCAAACGTAGCAGGTTCATTGCAGCTTGGGCTGTGGTTTGCACTCTGGTGCCTCAGAATAATGTAGATCTGATTCATTATTTCATAATATGGTGAAATTTATTTGAAACAGATTGTGTGGTTTAATTGATTTTAATTTTTATCCCATGAAAAATTACTCAAAGATTAGGTCTTTAGACAGGTAGGCTACTGGCTCAAGGTACAAAAGATTAACTAGGTTTGTGTCCCTTTCTCTCATAAAGGTTACCCCGAATTTGTAGTGTAACTTAGCTAAATGCAAGCTTTGTGTAGGTATCATTTGCAAAAGCATTTTCTG
Source organism: Tricholaema leucomelas (assembly GCA_013400475.1). Lineage (NCBI taxonomy): Eukaryota > Metazoa > Chordata > Aves > Piciformes > Lybiidae > Tricholaema lacrymosa > Tricholaema leucomelas. Next base: position 144,049 of record WAAF01004980.1, on the reverse strand, counting down.
CTGACAGCCTCTTAAGACTTCCATATACATGTCATACAGCCTGCTGTTTCCTCTCTCTCTCTCACTGTCATAGACTTGTACATGTGAGGGGGAAATAGAAATAATGCATTTGTTGTGTGGGATGACTGAAATACCATGGAGTAACAATTGATGTGGTGTGGTTTTTTACGTTCTTCATGTAACTTTGTGCTTGATCAACTAGCAATCTGATGATTGTAAATAAACTTCTTTTTTTTCCACACCCCCTTTCAAAACTTGCTTTTCTATACTCACACTTTGTCACCAAAAATCCATAGTGCTTTACAGTAACCTTTTAAATAGGTGTGTTCTAATCTGACTCTTAGTTCGGGCATCGTTTCCTTTTGGGACTCTTAGGTGATTTAGATACCCAGAGGAGTGATGTGCTTAATGGTGAAGAAGTATGCAAGATTTTAGTTGTAACTTTGCAAGTCAGCACTAAACTCTGCTGTAGTTCAACATCAGGAAAACGATTCTTGTCTTGTTTTACACGTTCGATTGCAAGCTCTTCCAGGCAGAGATTCTTAGGTATTGTTGGAATAAGCATGATAATGCTGAAAGTAATAAAACAAGCAATGAAGTGATATGCAGAATGAGATGCTGATGTGATTATAATAGTGAAGGCTCCACTATCTCAAGTAATTTGGTGTTTGGATTTTGTGATTGCGTGTAGTCTGGGACTTTGTTTCCAACCTAGTCACGCTCTTTCAGGTCTTCCTGAGATATATCATGCAAGGACAGCATCCCTGCTGGTCATCCTACCTCCTGTTCTTTTTCTTTCAGACTAGATAGTTCCTAATAAAATTTCTCAATCTCTAGGAGTCTTCACCTGGAAAGCTGTACCTTCAACAGGAAATGCAGTATTTCAGCACTATGTTTCTGGGGAAATCCTTCAGTGCATTACATGCACTGATATATTATTCATGTCCTTCCCAGTATGCACAAGGTGTAATTCTGAATGCATTTGTAACTTTGCTTGCATCATTGGGTTTTTTTTGCTGGCACTTCTAGATGTGTATGCAAGTGGTCAAATCTCTCCACTGCCCCTAACAGTGTGGTACAAGTGGTTCTGAAGACTGATGGACAAGCAGGGAATTGAGAACTTTACTATATTTAATCAGTTAAGGTAGAGTAAACCTGCAACACAGACCTTATTTAATCGAACAATAAGTGTATTAAAATTAGATTTCAAGGACAGATGAATCCCAGTTTTGGAAAGATAAGTTCTTACTTTCTGTAGTATTCCTTCCAACTTAGTGTTGCCTTTTCTGTACTCATTTCAGTGACTTTTTCTTGCCATTTTCAATGCCTTTCCAATGGTGGTGACATATGAAAGTTGCCAGTGCTTAAAAAGTTAACTGATAATCTTGTTTCAAACATGAAAGCAAAGATAAAATCTTAAATCATCATTACCTATTACTTAAATGAAAATGTGATCTCCTTGATGGTTAATAATTTGCTAGTTAAGGGTACATGACTGAAACAAGACTTGGCTCTTGGAGTAAAAGACAAGCATATGTTGTTTCTGGATGAACTTGAGAAAGAAAACAGTGTGTTTTATGTGACTGATCACTTCTGAATTGGGTGCAATGTTTATTTTGGCTTGATCAAGAGTAAGCAACACACTAGTAGCTGTAAAGTAGTGATCAGAGTTGCTTTACTACCATCATCATCAGAATTTTGTAGAGTTCACAATTAGTGAGAGAAATCATCATCTAGTTCTGTGCAAGACATACTTGCATTGTTAGTCACTGAAAATATTTAAAATACAACTACCACCACCACCCCAATTTAATATTTGCTGCCCAACATAATGTTTTATACTTGTTAGCATGCTTTCTGTTTCTTTCTGCACTATCTCTGCTTATAGGGCACCCATTCTGAATGCAGTGGGCACCTCCTTCTACTGATGTTTGATTAGATGCTTCTTCCCTAGTCTGTCTAAAATACAGAGTGAATCAAGATGTTTAAGGAAGGATCCTGCCTTTGTGTGTCATAATTGTTCAGAATGAAGTATACTTTGAAGGTGCTTTATGAAACAGGTTGGACAGAGGTTTAAAATGCTTCTAGTTAATGGTTGAAGCTAAAAGCACATGTGTCAGTATGGAAATTCTAGCTAAGTGTGTTAGAGCCAACAAATATATTTTAATTGGGGTTTTTAGGCATCTTATCTGGAGGGTTTTTTAAGACTGTAGGCTGAATTCTGCATTAGAGTACGTGCTAAGTCTTGTTCTGAGGTGCAAGTGGGCAACACCTAATGGAATCTTCCTGGAAACTGCGCTGCCCCACACTCAGGCTTTATAACATCCAAATTCATCCTTTCTAGGACTGTCAGACGGTTTAGAATGATCCTGAAATTTAAGGATGCTTTGGCAGTGTTTCATTATCTCAGTGGTGGAAACTTGTAACAGTGTTGACTTAAAACTGGAATTGGAAACAAAGTCATTTAGTTGTGTGCTGCTACTGTGGGACTTACCAATGAATTACATTTTTTTCTTACAAAGCTATTTAGAACAATATTGTCAAGAATTAACTATCCCATAATAATACTTTCTAAACAGAATGTAAATATTTTGAAGCCTAATGTATATATTTGAAGAAGTAGATCTTACTTTCTGCTGTGTCAGGGTTTTTAAATTCTCTAATGCATTGCATCAGGCCTTCATAATTTGATCCTATACATTTTTGACTGATGGTTGGATTATTGATGCTGTGAGGTGCTTTTGATTATCAACCACTGCATAACTCATAGATACAGTGCAGCCAGCTGCTCCTTAGTATGTTCAGGTACTTTGGAGTGAAGAGTTGTGTGTCAGTGCCTGCTCAGCTGCAGCAGTAGTTTTTGTTACAGAGGAATCATTTAGTAGCCATTGTATGGTTTTGTCTGCTGCATTTTTCTATGTGTTTTGTCTGTGAAGTGTAGTAACAGGTGAAATCTCACATTTCAGAGCTGATGTAGAAAATTCAGAAAGTACTTGACTGCTGCTTTATTCTGAAATACCACTTTATTAACAACAATCTATACATAGTAGATTATGCGATACCACCTTTTAGACCAAAATTTTCAGCAGCTTTGTAGTTCATTGCATTTTACTCATATTTGTGCTCAATTTGTGGTTGGAGATCTTTTTCTTTTTCCCTTTTTCCCTCACCTCATGATTGAAACATTCAAAAGAAATGCTATACAAAAGAGGATTCTCTCAGGAACTCAGAAGTTCGGCAAGTAGCTCACTCCTGTACTTTTATGGAGGACTGCCTGCTCTCCAAAAGCAAACTTATTTTGGCTTATTGTTGTCAAAGCTCAGGTAAACTCAAATAGACTCCAATAAAAAATTGAAACCTCTTCAGACTGAGAGAGCAGGTACTTCTAAACACTCGTAACACTTACTTGGTGTTTAATAAGTGTTTTTGACAGTCTGGTAGCACGGCTGTTCCTCTGACTAAATGCAGTCACTCTGTTTTCTGAAACAGACCTGCAATCCCTACACCAAAAAGCTTATGCTCTGCTTGTTTCTTTAATAGGAGGAGATGTAACAGAACAGGATGAAACTATTAGGATTGGGTTTGGGTGGCATGGTTGAGTTAACTTGCTCATTTAGAAAGAGAATCTATTTTGACTTAAATGAATCTAACTGGAACATTTCAAACTTTCAAGCAAGCTTAATGGTTGTGTAACATTGGCATTAATAGCTCCTTTCTAGCTCTTTCTGCGATCAGTTAAGGCATTTTTCAGCTAATAGATCTCAGACCACAGACACGCCTATTAGTTTCCCTCAGATCTTGCAGTACAGCTCCTGCAAAGTGTGTGTCTGTGTGGACTCATGACCTTGACGTGTATCCAGCCCTTGAGCACTCCCACTTTCCCCCCACCTCCTGCACCTGCTAGATCGTGGCCAATTGATAATGAGAATAATTGGTTGTGAATTGTTAAATGAAACATAAGGAAAATGTGTCCAAAACCAATGGCACCTGGTTCAGTGGTGTCTAATCTGTACTAGTAAAGTGTCCTCCTACGGCTTCATTGTGAGACAGTGATTCTGGGCCTCAGGGCAAAGGATTATTTCCTTTTTTTTTTGCTTGCTGTATTGGTTGCAGAATGTTTGAGAGAGGTTGAAGGAGAGAGATCCTTTATTCTGAGAAAGACAGTGACTCCCTTCCCCTCCTAACTTTTGTTTTCTGGCTGTCAAAGTAAAATCTTGTTGCTTTAATTTGAAACTAGATTAATATGAAGAGTGAGTTCTGCAACAGATGCACACTGATGAGGATGTTCAGCATCCTTGTCCAATTCTTGTCCTGCAATTTTGATCCCAAACAGTATCTGAAATTTCATTAAGGCATTTGATATCACATTGTTCTCTTCATGACAGGTGATATCCCATTTTGAGAGGACCTCTCAGATCCTTTCTCTTTCAGAAACTGTTTAAGGAAGGGATCCAGAGGTACTCCCTTCTTGCAAGGAGAGCTGAATGGATGTGGAACTTGAATTTGGTGGCATTTGGTGCCTACAGGACTAATCTTTAGTCCCTGATCTGTGTGTAGCAAGGGTGGTGCTGAACAAATACAGGTCTCCTGAAGATATATTGTGTAGAAGCTATTGGGAGAAAAAAATGGGGAAATAAATGTGATATGCTTAAGATGTGCAGGGCTTCATGGATGTGCTAGGCAGTGTTCCAGGTTTATATGGATCTGGGTAATCAGAGGAGATTTAATGTTTGTTGGGGTGCCTTCACTGGTGGAAAGAAGGTCATCCTCTTTTATCAAGAGAATGAAAGCAATTCCTACATTTTCATTTTTTAGAGCTTTTGTATTTTAATATCAAACAACATAGCCTTGGACTACTCTGTTTTGAGAGAGTATTCCATATGTGAAACTTTCCTGGGGTTATTAAACAGAAGGAAAAATCAAAGTTAAATGGATAGAAGAATGCTACAGTTCAGCTGTCTGCTAATACCTTAATCTGCTAGTTTCAGAATTTTTGTATTGTAAATCAAAAGTTCAACTGGGAAATTACACTTATGATCCCACTATTAATGGTATTATGGGAACTGCCCAACCTGAGGCTTGCCTGAGACTGCAGTGAAATAAAAATGCCATTATTTTTTCAACATGAGAATTACTTAATTTTGTATTGTAAAAATTCAAGACAACCTGTGACATTGCTGACCTTGACCTCCTAGGCATGTGAGGAAGCACACCAGCAAGAGCATTAAAGATAGATCTGAACAACAGAGTGATTTTCCTGAAATAGTTTTTCTGCTTGATATCTTTTCTATGTATTGCCTTTTAAGTTTTTTTTGGGACGTGGAATGTACAGCTGCTTTAGTGGTGCAGAAGTTACAGCACTGTTATACAAAGTGGATTTCAGGGGGAAAAAACTAATTGGGTTGCCTGGAAGCCTGTTGGAGGCTATTGAATTGAAGATGTTCTTGTTGGAGAGGTTATAGTGCCAGAGAAAAACACTCTTGGAGTGTGAACTTTAACCATATTCTTAAATTATCAACTTTGTGTTGCACAAGCTGCAAATGCAGTTCTGGTCATCTCAAAATTCCTAGTAATGATAGAACATACTGATTTGAGGGGGAGGCATTCCTGGTCTGCATCACTGTGTAGAGTGGCTGTTTCTCCACTCCTCATGCAAGCAAAGGCTTGAGGGACTTTGATACAAGATGGGTGCCCAGAGTTGGATAATCTGAGAAGTGTCTGTAGAAGGCCATGCTTAACCTCTCTTTGTCAAGTCACTTACAGAATCATCCAACTGTCAGGGCTGGAAGGGACCCCAAGGATAACTTATCTCCCAGCCCCCTGCTGTAGACAGGGACACCTCACACTACATCGGGTTGCTCGGAGCCATATCCAGCCTGGCCTTAAAAGCTTCCAGGGATGGGGCTTCCACCACCTCCCTGGGCAACCTGTTCCAGTACCTCACTACCCTCATGGTGAAGAACTTCTTCCTAACATCCAATCTGAATCTACCAACTTACAGTTTTGCTCCATTCCTCCCAGTCCTATCACTACCTGACATACTAAAAACTCCCTCACCAGCTTTCCTGTAGGCCTCCTTAAGATACTGGAAGGCCACACTAAGGTCTCCTTGAAGCTTTCTTCTTATGGCTTCTTCCTTTCTAAAAAGAAATTAATTCAAAGATTGAGCTCAGAAGGGTTGAGGTGAATGACTCTGCATAATTTCTCCAGTCGGAAAGAATTTACTCATTAATAAGGAGAAAACAAAAGCTGTTGGGAGGGGAAGAAAATGCATATGGTATGTTGCCTTAGAACCGTTCATCTACTGAGCCAGCTTGAGACAGCTTTCACATAAAACTGGTCACCTAGGCTAATAAATGGTCTGAATTCATGGTAGCAATCTGTCTCCCAGGTAAACCTAGCATGGCTGTGCACTGGTATGGCTGGATGGCTCCCACCAGAGCTGTTCATAACTCAGGTGTTCAGCCATGTCCATCAAACATATGTTCTGGCCTATCACCAACTATTTAGGAGCTACAAACCTGAGCAGTTACCAACTAAATTGAAATTTGAAGAAGATCCTGAAGCAGCACTTGGGCATTACTCTGTATGTACCAAAACTGCTGTCTCAGGGACTGGTCTTTGGTTGGCTTTTGTTCTCCCCATCTGTCGGAAGAAACAAGTGGCAATTACAGATCTGGTAAGATAAGAGAAATCTGTAGCTGGGAAATTAGAATGGGGTCTTTGGAAGGACAAAAGACTCAAATGTCTTTTTCTTTGCTCTTGGATGATGTAGCAGATGAATTCTGTGGATGAGGAAAGAGTTGTAAAAGAGCAAGGAGGAAACATGCTTTGTCTTTTGAAGTGGGCAAGTGAGTTCATGAAAGAAAGACTCTTGAACGCAGCAGCTGTGAGTGTGACATGATGGAATCTATTTTTGTTTTTTAAATCTGACTAATAAGTTTTGGTCATGTCCTTCACGGATTTTGAGTGTCTGTCTTTAGCGACATGTAAAATAAACTTAATTATATCAGCACTGTAATGCGAGGGAAACGAGAGGCTGTCAGTTCTGCTCCTGGAAGAAGTCTGTTAATGCAAGCCACAGCTCTTTAAAATCTCTGTATTTCTTTATTAGGCTGTATCACACTGTGTGTGGTACTGAGGTTCGTTGGGAACCGCTTTACGAATAACCTACCTGTCTTGTTCGGCAGAGCGCTGGGAGGCTCCACCTTGACTCCTGTTCTGCTTTATGCTTTGTACTGTCAGCCTGCATCAGTGCCAGCTCCTCACAAACAAAAGCAGTGGCTTTAGGCGGGGGTGCCAGACTTGAATGCTCTCTGCCACCCCTTGAATGCATCCTGCCACCTTCTTCTTCTCTTGGAGCCTCTTTTCAAAGAGAGAGAACCAGTGCAAACAGCTGTGTGGTGATGTGTTTGGAGACTCGCTGCTGTGGGCACTGCAGACTTCTGGATTTCTTCTGTCTTTTTGCTTTTCAACTGAAAGCTTGTTCTCTAGTTTGGAAATACATTGTTGGTTGTTTTTTTTTTTTTCCTTATATGCAGAAATAGTAGCTTTAGCTCTCAGAGCAAAACTCTCCCAAAGCCAGGAAGGTGAGGCTGTGACTGAACTGTGCACAAGAGTAGTTCAGATGTCTTCTAATACTAATCACTGTCTGTGATTTAAAAATACCTTCCGATAACCTCTTTTCTTAGGCAGACTTTGGTTAGTTTGACTGTTGCAAGAAGTTACGGAACCTCTTTCAGATTCTGTGACTATTTTAACTCTTGGTAGGGAGTATTTTACAGAGGTGGCTGTGGGGCTCTGAATTTGGCTAATACTATCAACACCAGCCCAGAGAAAGTTTTGTGGACAGATGTGTGAGTGAGAATGTGTGTGTGCATGTCCCCAAGGTGTACCATGGCATTGCCAAATAGGGGCTGATGAAGTTGCTGTGGATGTGTAGGGATGAAGTAAATGTTTTGTATTTGTGCATATATGTGTTTTTGAGTTGGAAGAACACATATGTGTGTGTTATGACTGCTGATAGACAAACAAGACAAAAAATAGATGTTTGAAGGTCCTTTGCCAGCCTAGGTCTCAGAGTGAAACCAGTCATTTGGAACAGAAATTTGCCTTAAAAAGCAGTTGTGAGCCACAGTACGGTTTTGCAAGCCTTTAGTGTCTAATTGGTGTGGAGTTAATGACCAAAAGATTTCTTAATTGCTGTAAATCTTCCAGGCTGCTTATCTTCAGTAAGCTGCTGCCACAACAGATGGCAAGTTAGTGGTTTAGCTGAGGTTCACTAGAAGTTTGTCACCACTTTATTGTAATGGCCATAACTTATCTTTGTGACTGTAGATGTTGTGGAGTTGAAACCCAAATCTTCACTGAAACAGGCTTCAGATGAATGAAGGTTTTATTTTGTCACTCAGCAAGGGATAGAACACTCCGTTACCATCAGAAGATACTTTGTAGTCTTATCTGCGTGATCATCTTTATTTTATCTTTACTTCTTTTTCCTGGCTACTCAGAAGATTTGTCTCCACTATACTGTCATTCTCTGCTTCTTTTCAGGGAGTCTGCAGGGAATTATACTGATGTCTGCTGTGATTTGAGACAGCTTGCAGCAACAGCATGAAACTGACTGAGTTTTTTATTCAGTGTTATACCTGGCTAAGAGTCCAAATCACAGGAATAAAAGTGTACAAAATAAAAATTCCATAATTTTCCTGCTTTAAAGAAAGATTCTTATGCTTTCAATAAGTAAAAGACTTTTTCCAGTCCTGCAAGCAGGCTGCCCTACTAGTGCAGTGTCTTCTACCAGCTATAAATTTGAAACCTTATGGAGGAGGAACTTTGTACTAAGGAACATTCCATAGTAACTAAGTTAAATATTAATTATTATTTAATGTTTTTGGAAGTGCTGTCATTGGTGGCCTAGCTTCTTGGTTTTCTGAGTTGTGGGGACACTTCATCAGACATACTTGGATATTATTTAGACTGCTTGTTGCATGGTTTTTAAAACTTGGTGACTGTATTTTAGGTGTTCACAGTAAGGATGAAGAGGAATGTTCTTTTGTCACTTTTCAAGTAATTCTGAAGATAGGTTTTTGGTTCTAATGAAAAGCTACGTTTAGGGGGAGGTTCCCAGGAATATGTTAAAACATTACTAGTAATGGCCTGTGGGAGTTTGTCTTAATCTATGTACAGCTTCCAAATAGAGGTCTTAATGTGTGCTCACCTTTGTGCCTTTTGACTGAGGACATGGAAATGAGAGTTTGTCTAAATGCAAAGTGAGTTCTGAAACTCTGAAGCTAGTAGGTTGCCCCTAAGGATGTTGGGTGTTGGTGAGATGGGCTTCTCCTCTCAGTCCTTAGGGTATACCTGATGATTGCACAGCTGAGCTGCAAAGGTCTGTGGCGGCCTCTGCCTGTTTGCTGTTAAAGCCTTGAGGATCCTACCCATGTTAGACCTCCACTGTGCTGGAGACGCTAAACCACCCATTCAGAAAAGCTTCTCCCAACCCTGTTAATATCCTGGGAATGTCAACATCCCTATCATTAGGTTTTTCCTTGAAGTCTTGATGAAGTGGCAGATACTTGATGTGCAGTGTTGTAACACAAGGATGTTTGAGGACTTGCCTAAATGCTAAACATCACCCCCAAATAATTGTGTTCTTACATGTCAGTTGTTTTCTCACATTGAAAATGAATTATTCTGATGAGAAAAGAGTTTTCTATGGCTTCTTTGTGACTCATGTATTTCCTTTTTTATTTTACAGCAGGAAGTTACTCTCCACTGTTTTACTTGGCTTGCATTGTCCTATCCCTGACACTTCTGCTACAAATATATTCCTTTGTATACTCTGAGTAATTTAACTTCTTGAAGTTGCATGTGAAGTGGGTTTCTAATGTTTGTATTAACTCATGATTAGTAAAAAAAAAAAACAAACAACAAAAAGGGGATGCAAGAGAGTTAGCCTTTATTAATGATTTTAAGGCTTTGTGTTTATGACCAGTAAGTAGCTGCTGTCCTTGTCTGAACCTTTTTCACTAAACAGGATACTTTGTAGACAGTCTGTGGCATGAGAGAGTTTTGATAAGCATAGGAATAATCTACTAATAAGTTCTAGTACATGGTCAGGGAGGTGTTAGGTCTGATTATTATTTCTTTAGTAGGTGTCTCTGCTTACAGGGTTTAATGGAGCACAAATCCCTTTTATTAAACCATGAGAGGATCACTGGAGGAACGTGTCTTTCTGGCACCTGTTTTGTCTGCTCCTCCAATATGATGTTGTGATTATGCCTTTCCTTTTAAGTGAAACTTGATTGGCATTAGTGAGCAGGGAGTGTGACTGTAGGTCCTCCTTCTGCACAGCTAGTGCTTTTTCTGGTCAGATAGCCTCATTCAGTTGGCCTGCTTGGAAGAAAACTATAATGACTACAACTCCACTGTAAGCCCAGGAAGTAGTAGAAAGGCAGAAAGGGTGGCTATGTGTGTCCCACTGCTACTGTGTGCATTTTTTCCCTCTAGTTAGACTACCTTTTTTCATCTTCCTAATCACACTTCTGTGCATACATCCTGAGAGGACATGCATCGGGTAGACGGTGAGCAGGCAGTCTGAACGCAACAGGGTGGCAGGCGCTGGGCAGCTACCAGGGAAGCTGCACTTCGTGGCCCTGCTTTTCCCCTTTTAGAATTGTCTTAGGTAGTGTCTGCTGATTACAGAGCATTTCGCTTGCTTCTGACATTAACAGACAACAGTACTGGTAGTTGTCTACCTTGATACAGAGTAAGAAGTGGATCATTGATCTGAAAAGTACCATATCATTTCCTTTAAGGCTTGGGCTGGTGTTAGGGTTTTTTGGTGAGGGATTTGGTTTTGATGTTTGGATATTGTATGTTTGTGTGTGTGTAATTGCTCTCTACAAAGCAGAAATAAATCCAAGCAACCATCTTTGAGTACTGCTCATAACCATGCCAGTTAAACTGTACTTCCTTTACTTTTCAGATCTCCTGCTAGCCAAGTAGCCAGACTTACTGCTATCCTGAAGTAGCTGCTTACTCTGTGCACAAATGCTTTGTTACATCCTGACTGCCACACTTACATTGCATTATGCTGCAAAAGTAGCCTTGCTGAATGCACCTTGACTTTTGGGCATGAATTTGTTTGTTTCTTTTTTAGAACTTAATGTTTTATTCTTGTGCAAGTGTATGTTTAGCAGGATTACACCTCAACTTTTTTCATAATCAAAATGCACCCAGACTGTCAATTATCCAGAGTATGTGCTCTGGCACTTCGGTAGTTCGTCGTCTCCTCCTGTACTTTTTAAGCTATGTCCTTATGTTTGATACCAGAGCTGAATGTAATATTGCAGAATCTCTTATCTGTGTTATAAATTCTTGTTTGAAGTTTCATTCCATCCTTTATCTCATTAATTTATCCATCTTCTGGCCAATGGAAACAGCATTGACTATGCTGCTCTCACTTGTTTGTCTGTCTGTCTGACCTAGTTAATGGAGACTTTATAACTTCCCCAAGCAGGTGTTGTCTTTACTTCGCTGTTAATTTTCCATAGCATGGAAATCTCTGTTGTTGCAATTCAGACATTTTATTTACACTTCTTTGCTGTGGATACAGAGAACTGACTCCTCCTGCACTCAATATTCTGATCATGGTGTTCCCAGTTCTTTCAGCCTTTCCTGACAGGTAATATTGTCTACATCTGGTAGTAGTTCTCTTGTGGCTTTCCTCCAACCGTTCCTGTCTAGGTTGAAGACTTCTGTACAGAATGAATTGCACTTGTCCCTCTGAGACTTACCAGAGCAGTATTAGGTGGAAGGATTATGTCATGTGTCACATAAGCTATCCATCCCAAGGTAGCATGAGCTTTTTTCCAACAGTCTGACCTTGTTGACTCCTCTTTTGCATATAGTCACCTATGCCTTCTTGGAAATCTGTAGTAGTTCTATGAAGATCTTCCTTTTTAGTTTGGCAGTGAGAAAGTCACAGTAATTGAGAGAGTCACAAACATTAATCAAGAAAATCATGTCATTTATTCCTTCTCCCCTGTGTAACTCTGTCATGGAAGAAAGTTGTGCTGCTTTGATGTGGCGTGTTTTTGACAAAACCAAGGTGGTTCTTCCTCTTCCCCTTACCTAAGTGTTTATTAAAGACTTCTTGGAATTTGACTAACTTTTCTGGGAATTGAAGACAAGTCAGTATTACTTGTCAGCTATTCCTGCCCTTTAACATCCTTATTCCCTTCCTCAGTTGTTGTTTTGGGGAATGTATTGTGTGATTTATTTTTTTCTTTTAATTCTTTCCTTCTTAGGGGCTAAGGTCATTTATTTGCTTTAAAGAAAGGATTTGTGTAGTTCACCTTTTTCTTAGCTGATTTCTCAGGCATCCCCCCTGAGTTTTCAAAGACAGGGTTATTGATTTTTAGATAGCTCAGAGGATTTCCTGAGCAACTTGGTTTAATGTTATCAGATCTAGCTGACTTGGAAGAAAAATGTAAGTATGGTTATTTCCAATTATAGACTGACTCTGGGTGAATATTTTTACCCATTTATTTGTGCTAATTGTGCTAGTCATTTGCTTGTAGCTGATCCTCTTTAGAGGACTTATTCTTCATTAGTCTGGTTTTCTCTCTTCATTCAGTAATGGGCAAAATCTCTGAGTAGTAGTAGTAATGTACTGATAGACTGGTTTCTTTGTAGCCTTTAGCCTTTTTGATTTTTGTCCCCTCCATTCTCTTGCCACTGTTATGGGTGTTACTCATTTTCTTTGTGCTCTTTCTGAGTCATTATTCTTGCTATGTTTCCTAGCCTCTTGCTGTGCTTGGTTTTCTCAAATTGGTTTGTATCTATTGTGTCACTTGAGAATTAGCTCTTCCTTGCCTTAGACTTGCCTTCTGTTGTTTAGTGACGTTAAATCTACTTTTTGCTGTTTTTCTTTGCCTCTTCAGTAACCATGGGCTTGATGGTTCACCTGGATTTGACCTCTCTCATTTTTATTGTCAGCCACTTGTTTGCTACATCTGAAGGAAGAATCTCTGTTTGCTTTCTATGTTTCAAAAACGTTCATTGAACTCTTGCTCGTGTCATACTGTCTTCTGTTACCAGTAGTGTCTCAGTTGTTACTATCTCCTTGTAACAGGAAGTCCTATGTTTTTCCTCACTCTTGATTTTACCTGATTTTGCTGCCCAGAGTAAGGATGCTTAATGCTTGACCAGGTGGTAACATAATTGCAACATAATTCTTGCAAGGTAATTCTTGGAGTAGATCAGCTACAGTTGTATCAGTGAAGCCACACAGTCAAGTAATTGATTCCTAAGCATCTTGCACATCTTGCACTTGGCCTTTGGGTGAATGCTTCCTACTGTTCAAAGGAGAATGCTGGCACGTTTATTTTTTGTTTTGCATAATCCTATTCATTATGCATATTACTGTTCAGTATTGAAATGTAAATAACAGATTAAATCTCTAACCACGCTTTACTAGGAAAAAAATGTTCATACATGGTTGTGACCTGTCAGGGCTAGCTGAGAGTATTTTTGAGTCTTTGAACTACCTGCTCAGAATGCTGTTGGCCATTGTATTAGGGAAAAGAAATGCTTGAATCATCTTCATAATTAGCTGTTGGTATTTATTTGAGGATTTTTTTTGGCACATGTGACTGGAAACACATGTAACATTTTTGTAGTACAGGAAAGGCAGAATCCTGGTAGGAGGTAGATTGGCTATGTTCTGCTGTGTCACATTTAGCTACAAAGAAGGGAACATGGGATATGTGCTCTTAAAGAATTTGCGATGTGTGTAATTCAAACAATCTTCTTTCCTCCATTTTTTTCCTTGGAGAACCTGGGTTCTTAGTGGCTGCATATCTGGGCATTACCAAGCCAACTCTCTTTGACTCAAGTCTAAGCTTGTCTGTGCTTAAATCAGTTCTGTGATTTTGTATGTCTGCTGCCGTTTCCCTTGTCCGCTAGGAAATAGCATTTAAAGTTATGCAGAAAACTCTAAATACAATTAGTTACTATACTTCAACCAGTAAAAGACAATTCCTTCTGCCCTTACAGCTTAATATTAAATTTGGGTTTAATTACTTCAGGTTTTCAAGTTTGATTTATCTTGCAAATTTTCCATACCTTTACATAAAACCTAAATTACTAGTTTGTTCTGCTTTTTATTTTAAAAGCGCTGTTAAAAGATATCTAAAAGCTTTAGATAAAGTACTGCAGGCAAATTTTCCTTCATCTCCCCTGCTGCAAATAGGATTAAAAAAAACACATGGAAGACAAAGACAACTCATATGTTTACAGCAGAGTTGCAAATACTGTTGGGCAACTGGAAAGCTTTTTTTATGTGAGTGGTGATAAAAATGTGGGGGAGTCTGGGCAGCTTCTTTTGGTACAGCCCATCTGAACATATACCAAAAAATGCTTTGCATGAACTTATTCAACCTCTTTGGAAGTTCATCTTCACAATCCCTGTCTTTAGTTCTACCTCACATCCTTCATGCTGTGACTGATAGACTGCCTTTTGATCATTTTCCAGGGCATTTTACTCTGCTTTCTCTGCCCTCAGTTTAATTCCTGCCTTCTGCACACCCCCAGTGCATTCCCAGAGAGACTTTCATTGCTTTGCTAGGCTAAGTGAGCCAGACCTCTTGATGATGACCCTGGTTGACTGTCACAATGTCTGTTTGAGTTAGTCCTTTCTTGGAGGTGCTTGACCAAATGAGATCTCCTCCAGAGGGCTGTGAAGCAGCACTAATAGTTTTCAGCATCTCTTGAGAACAGTGTGATGCGTCTTGGAATCCTGCTTCTTTTTCACAATGTTGGGGATGAGCATAAGCCACTGCTACAACCAATTCCTTGTTGGCTTCCAAATCTTGATAGAGAATTAACTTCAGAAGAAATAACGTGGCTGCAAATACAGCATGAGACACTTGTCACTGTATCTGACTTCTGTTTTTAAAATGTTCTCTTAAGGTGTAGATTTTATTAATTTGAAGCTGGACATTTCTGACAGTGGGAAGTGTAGAGTATGGACAACTATTGAAGATGAAAGGCAAAACATTACAGGCTTAGCAGTAGAAATCATGACATATATATATATATGTGCCT
The DNA here is from genome assembly GCA_013400475.1 of Tricholaema leucomelas. NCBI lineage: Eukaryota > Metazoa > Chordata > Aves > Piciformes > Lybiidae > Tricholaema lacrymosa > Tricholaema leucomelas. The sequence continues at coordinate 128,935 of WAAF01004980.1, read as the reverse complement.
TCTTAGAATGATTAATTTCTATTAACAGTGTTCAGTTGATGTGCAATACTTTGGATCAATGCAATGCAAAATACAAACAAGTAAAGGATATTAATCACTGCTGACTTGAATCTGAGTGAATGGTCTTCAGTAAAGGAACTGGCTGCACAAGTGTGGGCATGCTGTAGTGTCTTGGTTTAGTATGACAGCCTCAGGTTTGGGGTTTGTTGTGTTTAAAAACATTTCTCCATGAAGATATAATTAGGAAAAAAGAGGAGCACAAGCTTATGTCCTGGTTTGCAGCTTTCAGATTTGTATTTAATTTTTTACATTGAAAGATAGGGCTTTGCTTCTTCCTGTCTTCACCATTCCTTTGCTGGAGTGTCGCTGTTTTAGTGTGCTAAGTATGATATTTCTATGCTAAACACTCTTTAACTTACTGTCTCCTTTAAATGTAGAGATATGCTTATTAATTATTATTTTTAATGACCAAAACGAATGTTAACTTTTATTCCAGAAGTGAATATTTCCTTCAGGATGCTGTGAGAAAATGGCTCATCAGTGAAGGCTGCCCGTTTGTACAAGTAGTCATGCTATGGCTACAAAGTGAAGTTTGACAGCTGGATAAAAGTGCAGCTCTAGGCTTCTATTTTAATTTCTTTTCCCCCAAAGGGCAGTATCTTTCATTTATTGCATTGCAGTGTGCATTTTGGCTTAGTAGATGATATCTGTTTTTCTAGTATGTGCTTACAGATTTAAACACGGTATAAATTGTGGCTCTGAGACTTGGAGGGTTTTTTGTAAGATGAGACAGATGGGTTTAAGTTCAAAGGAAGATAAAATGACAAGATGGGACTTGCAATCATAGGCACTTTCCATGGCATCAGCGATCTGTTGCTTTCTCCTGTAGTGATCACTCTCTGCTGGAAGGCAATTAACCATTAACCACCAGAGACTGGAGCCAGTGCAGGTTCATGACAGCGTTAATAACCGTTGCTGGGAAGCACAGCTTTCTGAGAATGAACTGGCAGGGCTGGCTGAGGACTTAGGTTTTCAGGCCTGGGGTAGCACTGCATCTACTGGTCACTGATCTTGCAGTAAGGATGATTTCAGCTTGTTAGCTTTTGGATGCAGTGGGAGTATCTTTGTGCCCAGATAATGTGTATCTTCCAGCTTTTTGTCCAGGAAAACCTTCAGGCAGTAGTTTTAAACAGGTATGTTGGTAGTGGTTAGCAGGGAATTGTGATGCTGGTAAGCTTTTCTGTGTTGGTTTGGGAGAAAACATGATGTTTTATTGCTAAATCTTCCAGAGGATGTAATGACTTGGAAACGGATAAAAAGAGCTGTCAGGTGATTGAGGAAAACAAGTGTGTGTTCATATGCTGTGAACAAACAATAGTGATGCAAATGTGGCCAGATTTCATGTGACTTACCTAAACAGACAGACCTTTGGGGTGGTTTCTGCCTGACTGCAGAATGTTTTTTGTATGAAGCCCTCTAAAGATTAACCTGGTCCTTCAGTCTGCTCTCAGTGATATCAAATGGAGGAGCAAGGAGGTTATTTGGTATGGTTTTCTTTTGTTTTCCTGGTTACCTGATAGAAAGTCTCATGCAAAGTTGCAGATTTCCAGTAGCCCGTGTTCCAACTCTTACCAGTTTCTCAGAAGGTAAGGAGTAAATTGCTCATCAAATAGAAGTATGCAAATCTATAATAGAAGAAAAATGATGGAGAGCAAACAGGAGTAATGAAATTTGCTAATTCCTTTTGACCTGGATGAATTCTGGTTTACATGATTTGCTACTTACAGTCTCTAGATAGGGATTACACTAGATCATATCTTCTGGAAAAAGAACCCATTAGGAGTTAATTGAGGAAGGTCTTTGGCCTTTGTCAGTACAAACTCTGAGATCAGATGCAAGCCAATGCTTAGGTATTTATTTTTTTTAGAGAACAGCTTACCTGGATTTGAGTTTTTTGGTGAAATGCAGCATAGTGTCCAGAGAGCACAGCAGGTCTTCTGGGTTCTGGACACTTCATGCTACAAAGCTTGGGTTGTTAGGGCTTGTGTTTTTCTTTATTCTTAGGGTATTATTTGGTAGTGCTCAGTTGACACATCTGACTTCTTCTGAGAAAGAGTGAGACATTTTGAGCCGACAGTGTGCACATGCAGCCCAGACAGCCAACCGTGTGCTGGGCTGCATCAAGAGCAGTGTGGGCAGCAGGGCAAGGGAGGTGATTCTCACCCTTTACTCTGCTCTCGTCAGACCCCACCTGGAGTACTGTGTGCAGTTCTGGAGCCCCCAGCACAAGAAAGACATGGAACTGCTGGAGCCAGTCCAGAGGAGAGCCACAAAGATGATCAGAGGGCTGCAGCACCTCTGCTATGAGGACAGGCTGAGAGAGTTGGGGCTCTTCAGCCTGGAGAAGAGAAGGCGTCGAGGAGACCTTAGAGTGGCTTTCCAGTATCCGAAGGGAGCCTACAGGAAAGCTGGGGAGGGACTATTGACAAGGTCTGGTAATGTCAGGATGAGGGGGAATGGGTTTAAGCTGGCAGAGGGGAGATTTAGACTGGATGTTAGGAGGAAGTTTTTCACAGTGACGGTGGTGAGACACTGGCACAGGTTGCCCAGGGAGGTTGTGGATGCTTCCTCCCTGGAGGCATTTAAGGCCAGGCTGGATGAGGCCTTGAGCAGCCTGCTCTAGTGGGAGATGTCCCTGCCTATGGCAAGGGGTTGGAGCTGGATGATCCTTGAGGTCCCTTCCAACCTAAACCATTCTATGATTCTATGATTTAGTTTGGATGTTTGAGGTAGGAATGACTATACCTATTTAAGTTTCATGGTGTAAGTAGTTTAAGTGCTTCATTCAAATTTATGTCCAGTGGAGTCATTTATCCTTGTTTAATAAAACAAAATAGATTAACCCCCCTCTCCTTTGAGTCTAACATTGCTGCAACTTTTGGTTTAAAAAGCTAAGCTGTTGTAGATCATTCTGTCTCATAATGAGAAGCACACTGGAGTTTCATCTGTTAAATTTTGGTTGTTGGATGCCTCCTAGTTCCTCTGGAGATCAGAGCTTTTTTTCTGTGTGTGGTGCCATTTTTACATTGTGGTAGTACAGCCTGTGAACTCCTTACTTTCTAAGAGGTGCCCATTTCCTGAAGGATGTGTTTTAGATTGATTCAGCTGAAAGAAAAATTGAGTGTGCTATTGAAGAACGTGTGGGAGGAAGGGCACAGACTGCAGAAGGTGCTCCCTTAAAACTCATTACAGAATAACAACGTCTTCCTTCTTCTGGAAGTACTACTTCAAAGCTGGTACTACTAAAAAAAAGCCTGACCTAGGATAGTTTCAGGCATCTTTATTTGCAGTGCAACTTGTTTTGTTTAAGATGACTCTGTTGCTGAGTATACCTTTTGACAGTCATGTTTTGATGGGTTTGTAATTTTTGAATTTAAGTAGCTGTTTAGACCTCAGTCTGTTTTCATTGCTGTGCTAGAGTAGAATTGTTTTATCTTAGCTCTGAGGACCTAAAGGGAAAAAAAAAATGCATCAAGTAAATCATCAGTTCTGTGAAAATCTACCAGAAGTGTTGCTTTTGCCTGTTTTCAGATGACCTGAGTCCTTAAAGAACTAGAAGTAGAATAGAATAGCATAGAATGGAATCAGCCAGGTTGGAAGAGACCTCCAAGATCATCCAGTCCAACCTAGCACCCAGCCCTATCCAGTCAACTAGACCATGGCACTAAGTGCCTCAGCCAGGCTTTTCCTGAACACCTCCAGGGACGGTGACTCCACCACCTCCCTGGGCAGCCCATTCCAATGGCAAATCACTCTCTCTGTGAAGAACTTCCTCCTAACATCCAGCCTATATGTCCCCTGGCACAACTTGAAGCTGTGTCCCCTTGTTCTGTTGCTGGTTGTCTGGGAGAAGAGACCAACCCCCACCTGGCTACAACCTCCCTTCAGGTAGTTGTAGACAGCAATGAGGTCTGCCCTGAGCCTCCTCTTCTCCACGCTGAACAAGCCCAGCTCCCTCAGCCTCTCTCCCGCCCTGCTTAGTCCTTGCCTTTTGCTGGGTTTTGAGTCATAATAAACTTTCTCTCTTATCTCCATGCAAAGCAGATTGAACTTTCTAGATTAAGTTTCCCCACCCCCAGCTTCTCAGCTTGTTTGACATCAGTTTATTTGTGGAACAGTTTTTACTAAGCTCTGGAAATACAGTGTTATGTTTGCTTACAGCCAAGTGATAAGTTTTAATATGACTTGCTTAGGAAGGGAAGCCTTCAGAGAACCTGTCTTGCAGGTTACTCGAATTCCGTAACGGTGTGATTCTACTTAAAGGAAACACTGGAAGTCAGCATCACTTCAAAATTGCAATAGTATTGTCACTGATGTTGAGTTCTCTGTATTGTTGGTTGTGTTTGAATAATGAGGAAAATTGCAAACACATTGGTAAAGGGGGATTTAGCTGGCACATCTCCAGCTGTGTTTTTGCAAGGCAAAAGGGATAGAAACTATTTTGCCTATAATAATTTTCTGGGGATGCTTTCATAGCGAGTGTCGTAATTTTAGATTAGTATGATGACTGCCAAATAGATCTTACAAAGTCAAATTAGGAAGAATCTCTTATGATAAATTATGAAGTAATATCAAAGAATCATAGAATGGGTTGGGTTGGAAGGAACTTTAAAGACCATCTAGTTCAAACACCCCTGCCGTGGGCAGGGACACCTACCACTAGACCTGGTTGCTTAAGGCACCATCCAATCTGACTTTCAGCACTGCCAGACTTGGAGCCTCCACAGCCTGTTCAAGCGTCTCAGCACTCATGTGGGGAAGAATTTCTTCTTCATATCTCATCTCAGTCCAGCTTCTTCCAGTCTGAAGCCATCATCTCTTGTCCTGTCAATTGATGCCTTTGTCAAAAGTCCCTCTCAGCTCTCCTGTAGCCCCTGCAAATCCTGGAAGGCTGCTCTGAGATCTCCCCAGAGTCTTCTCTTCTCCAGGCTGAATAACACTAACTCTCAGCCTGTCTTCATAGCAGAGGTGCTCCAGCCTTCTGATGATACTTCCCCTTTTGGAGTACAAAGTGAAAGATCTTTTTAACAACAGCCTTGTTGAGTATTTGAGCTTGTAACTGAGCTCAGTGCTGCTGATACCTTCTGGGCATTTTCGTGTCTTTTGCTTTCTCTTTAGACAGAAAATGAGTGTGAATTCTCAAGTTACATGAATTAGCATTTCCTAATGCCAGCTTCATCTCTCTTCCTTTTTTCACCTTCCTAGGTTATTTTCTGTGGTTAGCCCTTGAGTATGATTTCCTCTGGCTAAGCATGCTGGAGGCAGCATGACCTGGTGGGCTGATGTGCTTTACAGTCACAAGGTTTCTGGCTTGCCCTATTCAAATGTGTATGCACAAGAGTGTGCATGGATTAGTTTGAGTTATGTGCTGTTGGGGACCTTGTCAGTGTCTACATCTACACAAAAGGTGTACCATCAGGAGGACGGAGCCAGCCTCTTCTCAGTGATTTCCGGTGATAGCACAAGGGGCAATGGGCATAAATGCAATCACAGAAGGTTCCACCTCAACATGAGAGCGTGTGTGTGAGGGTGACAGAGCACTGGAACTGGCTGTCCAGAGAGATTGTGGAGTCTCCTTCTCTGTAGATCTTAAACACACTTAGATGCATTCCTGTGTGGCCTCTTTTACAGGGGCTGGAACTCGATTTCTGGAGATCTCTTCCAACCCCTAGCATTCTGTGACTCTCTGAACATAGCAAGTTGATCGATCTCACAGCTAATGTGGTGTTCTGCAGCAAATCTGCCTCTACAAACCTCTGTGCCCAGGAGTGGGGTGTGCAGTCATGTCATGCCTAGCTCATTGGCGGTGGAGTGGAATTCTGGCTTATTTTTATTTCCAAGCAGTATGGTAAGGTTATCTATTTGGCTGAGCTCTCTGTGATGATAATGATTTCTGTTAAGGATGAGAGCTGTTGAACACAAATGTGCTGTGCATCAGGTAGCAGCCTTAGTAAGGGCTGAGCTGTCATCTCAGCTGTATTAATGTGCAGTGCTTTGTGCCATCTGGAGCCTCTGCCAGCTTCCTCACTAATGCTTTACTCTTGGCTGTTGCTCAACTTCTAGCAACTTCTCTTTCTCCTGCTACTTAATTATTTGGTATCTAAAAGGTAGTTTATCAATATTTGTGAGTAATATTCAGATTTTGTATTTCTAATGTGGGATATCAAGAGGGTCACAAGAGCCTTACGACAGTCCTTGGAATGCTGCTACTTCTGCGCCCTTCACTTTTCTCTGTACCTAGTAATTGATGTAGAGATTTGAAGATTTCAGAGAAGCCCCAAGGGACTTGTTTCTTGCATCACTGATGTGTTCATGGGTGTGTGTTTCTTCATTGAAAAGTTTTCCTGTCTGAAGAGTGTGGACCACACTAGAGTAATGGCAGGCTGGGACTGGGCTAGGAGAAGCTAACTTAGGTTAATGTGCTTGGTAAAATGGATTAAGGAGCTGCAAAATTAACCAATTGGCCAGATCAGATGTTGGCTGCCTTAATAAGGGTATTTGGTTTTTAATCATTATCACCCTGTCTTTGCTTCCTCTGGTTTCTATTTGGTGTTTTGGTATATTCAGTTAAGACAAGGATCTTTTTGTGTAGGAAGTCTTCACCAGTCTCTTTGTTGGTGAGTTTGCAGCTAATCAATAATCACTTTCTGTCAGTGTCTCTCATACTGAGACTCCCTGGCAAGCAAGTGTGTGTTACTATCACTGCCTTCTGCTCAGTGTCACTAGAAATGTGTGATTGTCACAGTGAAAATCTGGATGCTTGTGATGTCAGATACTTAAGTACAACACTTCTGCTTCTAAATCAGAGAGGTTGCTGTGGTGGTTTTCTACTTTGCATGGTTAGAGTTAATACAACTATGTGATGGTCTACATTCACAATACACCCTGTCCTCCTACCTCAAAGGCAAGTTTCAATGCTGCGCCACACCAGACTATTTGGAAGTAGGAACCTCCACACTTTTCACTGTTGCAAATCAAACATTTACCAATTTGCAAGGCACTGCTTAAAGGCTCTTTGGAATTAAATTTTGTAAAACTGATCTCGAGAATATTTTTTAAAATCAAAAGTTATTATGAAGCCTGAGAACTGTTTGGATTTCTTGAGTGTTGCTGTGCCAGTGAACTTGGGAATGTGTTGATATTGCTGATGGCTTTCCTGCCTGTTACTGGGAATGTGGATTTTGTATTTTCAGTACTCCGGTGGTAGGAGAAAAACTCTTATTTTTTTTTTCCCCCAAAGACCACTTCATTATGCTTTTCTGAAAGGATGTGTCCTCTCAGAGGACTTTCAGGGGCTGGTCAACAATGACAAGTAAGAAATCTTTAGGCTTCTATAGGAAAACTTTTCCTGTTCACCTGCTACTTTCATGACCATGGACAGGGACTATCAGTCACCTTGAACCAGCCAAGCTACTCGTTGAGGGATGCAGCAGACCCAGGCATGCTTTGTGAAAGGACACTTTACACTTCTTCACATTGTTGGTGTTGACTATAAATATACCCATAGCTGCATTAGTAACCTGGTCATCTTTTCGGGGTTCTGAGTGATCAGTCATCTGGGTCCAAGACCTACCTGGACTATTTTTTCAGTGTTAGAACGTCTTGAACAGCAACTGCTTTCATGTGTTTTGTAGTGCAGGGACTCTCCTTCTCTAGAGACTTTCAAGACCCAACTGGGTATGTTCCTGTATGACCTGCCCTAGGTGATTTTGCTTTGGCAAGGGAATTGGACTCGATCTTTAGAGATTCCTTCCACCCCCTACCATTCTGTGATTTTGTGATTAGTGATGTGCTTTGTTACTGCTTTTTTGTTACTTGTTTTGGTCGTTTTGGTTTTTTTTTGCAGTGATCGATGCTTCGCAAGGCTTGTGATGTTTTGATGGTGGAGTTTCTGTCCTGACAGTAGCAAAGACAACCTTTTCTGTGAGAAACTATACAGGATACCACTTAGGCTTTTGGATGGATACTTCCATCACCTTAAAAAAAATGTTTGTGAGTTTCTTAATATATAGCAGGTGGAAAATAATCAGAATGTTGAGATTTATGAAGTGGAATAGGCAAGATGATGACACTGCCAAGCAGGCCTGTTTCAGGTTTTCCTCTGAAAATTTGGGCAGTATGAAGTGTTAACTAGGTATAATGTGGATTTATAGAATGTTTAAGAAAGGGATAGGTGTTCATAGTTTACTGTTAGTTTTTAGATTTCAGTGCTGTTATACACCTTCTGCAGAGGCTGCTGTTGCTGCAGAGACTGTGGTCAGTACTGGCAATGTTGAGAAGCAGTGTTCAAAACAGACAGACTCCCAAACCTTGCTGTGCTAGAGGTCTGAGCAGCATGCTGTTATTTGTGACAGTGTGTGGGACTAGATAAATGGAGACCCACAGTGCTTGTGTAGGATCATCCTCCTCCCACGTGCCTGTTCACATCTTAACAGTCCAGAGAAGTCCTACATGAGGGTGTTGTTTTTTTTTTTTTCCTGCTAACTGCTGAACCTCACTTTCATGCATTTGTCATCATTCTTTCCCCTTATCTGTAATGGCTAATCAGGATCTGAAATTTTCATTGTCTGGAATCAGGTAGTTTCCTGTCTCTTGAAGTGAAGACATAAAGTAATCTTTCTTCATATCTGAAAATCACTTAGGATTTTGGAATCATCACTCATCTGCCAGCAGCAGTTTTGTGACCAATTTAGCTGTGCCTGGAAGAGGAGTGAAACAGCTCAGCCTGCGACTGGAGAGCACCCAAGGCAGAGCTTTCACCCAGGCTCCTGGGAGGGGCACCTTCACCAGTGAGCCTCTCAAACAGTGCCGAGTGCCAGGGGTGGGAAGTGAGGCTGAGGTGCTCTGTGAAGCTGTGGTGCACAGTCATGGTGTGCTCACTGACAGGCAGTGACTGAGAGAAGGCTTAGTGCAAAACATCTGTGCCTCATGGGTTCTGTCATCAAGAGTATAGGCAAAAGAGCAAGTGGCAGGGCCAAGAAGTATGTGGGGGCAGCAGCCAGGGTTAAGTGCAGTACCTCTGTTTAATGTTATTCAGTCACTTAAAGAAAAGCTGTTCTTTCTGATGTTTGAAGAAATTTTGTTTTTTTCTCTCCTTCTATAAAAATAGAGGAATTAAATCAAGTGGTTATGTCAGGACTTTGTAGAATATAATGTGTCCTTAATCATCTCTTGGTAACTGTTTTTTTTGTCTAGTCTATAACTTTGCTAACGCACCTGAGAACATCAGTGCAATATTTTCTGGCCATTTCCCCCCCAGGAGAAATTTGATTAAATCCTGCACTTTTGAGCATCACGTTTCTGAACTGTTGAGGGTTCATTGAAGATGAGTCACACCTTAATTTCTTCCTGTGCTTGTCTTTTGCTAAGCTCTCCTGAGACATTGCATCACTCTCACTTTCCTGATGTTTGTGTGACTTCACTGGGCTTCAACTGTGAGGAGGATGGGGGTGTGTTGTCTAATAATATGTCACTCATCCCACTGAAGGTCTGCTTTTGATAGTGACAGGCTATTAGAGCAAATTATGGCAGTCTTGGAGTGCTTATGTTCTGATCACTTAACTGGTTCTTCAGGGTGGTTTGGGTGAGATCAAGGACTGTTGCTTAGGCTATGATTTTTAGCTTCAAACTGGGAAAAGCTCAATTTAGGCATAAGAAAGAAATTCTTCCCCATAAGGGTGGTGAGGCACTGGAACAGATTGCCCAGAGAAGTTGTGGAAGCTCCAAGCCTGTCAGTGTTCAAAGGCAGATTGAATGGGGCCTTGAGCAAGGTGGTGTAGGAGATGCCCTTGCCCATGGCAGAGAGGTTGGAACTAGATGATTTGGAAGGTTCCTTGTAACCCAAACCATTCTGTGATTCTCTCCGTTACTTCCTGGTAGAGACTATACTGAGCCAAGAGAGCATATTCCTTTTTCTCCAGAAAATATTTTAGAGAGATAGTGTGACAGCATCAATAAGATTATTGATATGTTTTCCCCTGTTTTCCATTAGGATGTGTAGTGAATGCAGAGATTGTCACCTTCCTGATCCACCCCAGCCTTTCTTCTGATGCATTCATGAATGAAGTTTTAGAAACATGAAACTTTCAAATCTCTACAAAGGATATTCAGGACTGTAAATCTGAATTTTCTTTAATTAAAACAAAAAAGGTTAGGGTTCTCCAGAAGTGACAGCTGTCTAGCTTGTCACTTCTACTTTAAGTCTCTACACACGGGATTCTATCTGTCAACATATGGCTCAGTAACTGGATCTTATATGGTCCTTCTGCCATTCTCCAGTCTCTTCAGTGGCACAAAGAAATTAGTCCTATTAGTTAACTTTGTCATCTTGGGCTCTTTCTTGCTGCAGACTTTGGGTAACTGCAGTTTCTTAGAGCTTCTTTGACAAGTTTAATGAATAAATGGGAGGGGACAGAAATAATCATCTAATACTGGAGAAGAATAAAGCCAGCATTAATATCTTGAAATTATTAGTGGAACTGTAACATCTTTGAGGTTCTTCAGAACTCTTGACTAACTGTCATTTGGCTTTGGTTCTTTGCTAATTCTTGAGTTGCCCATTTGCTCCATACTGTTTTTCTTTTTTTTTTAGCAGTGTGTGTTAAATTTCCTTGTAGTGAAGATGAAGATGCAAGAAATCAATCTGATGTCTCTGCCATGGCCTTAGCCTCTCTGAGTGTTTTTAATGCATCTCTTTGTTTGCTTTCATTAGCCTTACAGTCCCTGACACTATACTGCTCCTCATGTGCCTTGAAAAAGGATTCAGTTGTAATTTTTGTGCTTTTTTTTCCTTCCTTCCCAAAATGATTTGTGAGACTGCCTCATTGTAGTTTTTTGTTTTCTCTCTGGTTTCAGCTTGCTATTGTTTGAGCTTCATTTGCCCAGCTTCTACAAGATTCTTATGTTTCCTCTAATATGTCACTCAGCCATCTCCTTTCCTTGCCCGTCGTGTCATTATTCACCCTCACTTAAGTCCTTTTTGTAGTTTTTATTTTGCTTTAAACCTCACATACCATGTTTCACATCTCATTGCCTACAGACATGTAGTTGAAATGGAGGTTTAGGTTGGATATTATGAAAAATTTCTTTGCTGCAAGAGTGGGCAGGCATTGGAACAGGCTGTCCTGGAGGTGTACAAGAAACACGTAGACATGGCACCTGGGAACATTGTTCAATGGCCACGGTAGTGTCAGGCTGATGGTTGCACTCAATCTTAGGTCTTCTCCAATTGAAACAATTGTTTGATTCTATGAATTTTTATAGGTTAAGTTTTCTCCTTTTAGTCTCATTCCTTTCTTTATGTTCCTTGGTGTTTTTTCATTCTAAAAATTATTAAATTCTGTGGAGCTTACACCAGTATTTTAAACCAAATTCTTTAAGGTGCTTGGGATAAAGAGATGCCTTTTGTTTTTAACATGACAACTCTTTCTGTAAAGTAGTCATTCCCAATGTTCAGTATTTTGTCTTGGCATCCTGTGACCCTTAATGGATAAAGGAAACCTCCTCCTGTTTTTATCTTTGCTTTTTGAACACTTTTGCCTGCCTTCAACTTGGTCACTGACCACACACACACATCTAAATGTGGCAGCTCCTGCTTTTCTCTTCAGCGCTGTTGTGAATGTAAAGGAAGTTATTTTGCTGCAGATGACTTTATTCTGAACTTTCTTACTGACTGATCTCTTCTTGAATCATAGAATCAACCAGGTTGGAAGAGATCTCCGAGATCATCCAGTCCAACCTAGCACCCAGCCCTATCCAGTCAACCAGACCATGGCACTAAGTGCCTCACCCAGTCTTTTCTTGAACACCTCCAGGGACGGTGACCCCACCACCTCCCTGGGCAGCCCATTCCAATGGCAAATCACTCTCTCTAATAGTGTATATATGCATGCCAATAATCAGTGGATTTCGTGATGACCAAGGTGTTTTTGTTTTTATTCACAAGACTTTTGTTCCCCTCATTGGAAAGAGGCTGAATGAAAAGAAGGAACTTATTCCATGTCAGGGTTTTTACTTCTGTAGTTTCAGATCTGAGATGCTGCAGTTGACCCATGAGGGGTTGTTGTACTTTTTTGTTTAAGAGAGTGGCAGACTTAAATTATTCTACTTTATTCTGTTTAAAGAAAAAGGGCAGTAAAATAATAATGCTTTTGCTGAATTGGAGAAGAAAATGCAGAATGGTTATATTTAAAAATGTGCTGGGAAAGATATTAAACAGATGAATCCTTAACAGCTAATACAGATACAGGATACATAATAATTCCCCCCAAATCAATTGAAACCACCAAAACCCATCTCCTATTGTCTCACAATAAGGCCCCAAGGAAGCCGGATTCAGTCGGTCCATGGCCTTGAAGGTTGCAGCTCACTGTGTATGCTTCCCCAGATAAGGATCCCTCTGGAGAGCTGAAAGGAAAAGGGAGAAGAGAGAGTGAATAGACCTTGTTGCTTACTTTTCAAGTGTTTGCAGGATTATGGGATTTGAATAACAAAATTACAATATCTGGGGGCAGCTAATTCGGCCCTTGGGATGGATCTTGGTCTCTGTAGTTTTCTCAGGGAACCTCAAACCACCACATGGATTTTTTTCTTAACTACCTGCTTTTGAAAGTTAGCAGGGTGTATGTAAGTGAGGTTGTGTGATATCTTATTTGGTTTTGCTCTAACAGTGATTTGAAGATTGATTTATTTAATCCTCTACCTTTGAAAAATCTGGCTGAAGGCAGCAACTTTGCAGTGATCTCTTTGCAATTCTGTGGATGTGTAAAACTCAAGGATGCTCCTTTGGACTCCAGTCTGAATTTCCAGTTTGGTAGCAGTGTAAAAACATTTACTAAATTCTGCAAATCCAACACACAGATGTGGAAGTTATTACATTAAACATAGTGGGTTTGTGGCGATCTCTAGAGTAGGTTTAGATATATATGAGGCAATAGTGGATGGAAAACTGGGGAGCAGAAAAGGGTTAGCAAAAAATGTGTGCAAGGCAGAGCTGAGGCATGAGGTAAGCTGTAGCTGAAATTCAAGAGATAAGCCAGTGCTCAAGAAGAGGAAAAACAAAATGACTGACTGACATAATTTCCTCTCTCTTCTTTATGCTGCTTCTTCACATCAGCTTGATCTTCAAGTCAGTGACCAAAATTTACTCTTGGTTTTAGCATCCTCAAAAAATGCATTTGAGGTTTGTGAAAGGCTCTTTACCTATTCTAGTCTCTTAACACTAGTGGAGGTATAAGGTATAGAGGGGATCTCTGAGAGGTTTCTGTCAGAATTATAACCTAGGGCAGGATTAGCTTAATGCCATTTGGAGGCTTGCTGCAGAAGAGTCTTTTTGGTTACTACTGCATATTTTTCCAAGCAGTATTGTGTCCAGCTTCCAAACAGCAAGAGTCTTTGATGATTGCCTTGATTCACAATGGAAGTTTAAAGGCTAAATGCAAACAATAAAACACAGGAGGAAAAAATGTCATGTTGTCTACAACTTTTTTCTTCTATCAATTCTTTCATCTCAGGCTTGCCAAGAAAACAGTCATAGCGCAAAAACTGCAAACTTCTGCTTCACCAGGGGAGGTGGTAGAGTCACCATCCCTGGGGGTATCATAGTATCATAGTATCATCAGGGTTGGAAGAGACCTCACAGATCATCAAGTCCAACCCTTCACCACAGAGCTCAAGGCTAGACCATGGCACCAAGTGCCACGTCCAATCTTGCCTTGAACAGCTCCAGGGACGGCGACTCCACCACCTCCCTGGGCAGCCCATTCCAGTGTCCAATGACTCTCTCAGTGAAGAACTTTCTCCTCACCTCGAGCCTAAACTTCCCCTGGCGCAGCCTGAGGCTGTGCCCTCTCGTTCTGGCGCTGGCCACCTGAGAGAAGAGAGCAACCTCCTCCTGGCTACAACCACCCCTCAGGTAGTTGTAGACAGCAATAAGGTCACCCCTGAGCCTCCTCTTCTCCAGGCTAAACAATCCCAGCTCCCTCAGCCTCTCCTCGTAGGGCTGTGCTCGAGGCCTCTCACCAGCCTCGTCGCCCTTCTCTGGACACGCTCAAGGATTTCAATGTCCCTTCTAAACTGGGGGCCCCAGAATTGAACACAGTACTCGAGGTGTGGTCAGGAGTACTCGAGGGTGTTCAGGAAAAGACTGGATGAGGCACTTAGTGCCATGGTCTAGTTGACTGGATAGGGCTGGGTGATAGGTTGGACTGGATGAGCTTGGAGGTCTCTTCCAACCTGATTGATTCTATTCTATTCTACAACTTCCATGACGAAAGAGACTTTCCACCTCTGTGCTCAAACAATCATTGGAGTTTTAAAAGCTATTTTATCAACCCTCAGATGAGGGGGAAGGTTTTGTTGTTTGATTTTGCTAGTGCTCTTTCAGTATTCAACTCAGCCCTTGTAACCAACAGACTTGATTTTTTTCCAGGTTTCCCTCAATGGTACACAGTTTACAGACAGTTCTGGATCAGAGTTCACAGGTGTTTCTCAGGTATGTACAACCAAATTCTCTGGGTGTTTGTGATAGCAGAATGAGTCACCAAGGGGAGAGAATATTAAGCAAACCACAGAAAACTCTTCAAAAAGACTTGAATTTGAGATGAGGACTTGGCTAACTGAAGTCACTTTATGATGCCTTTACTATTCAAGCTTTAAAAAGCATTGGAAGCTACTATTTCTAAAGTAGAATTGTGTCATTATAGTAAGCTTGAAATTGGGCATAGATGTGGAAAACCCAGTCTATACAGTTTTATGGTACTAAAGCTATTATTGGATATAAAGCTAAATATACAGCAGAGAAGCAGTTATTTCTGTTCTGGCTTGTCCTACTTACAGCATTCATTTGTGAATGTTACATCTGAACATGTTTCAGAGAGGAAGCGAGACTAGGTGTTTTCTTGCAGAGATATATCACACTTTTTTTGAAGCTTGTCTAGTGGAAAAATGTCTTTCTTTTTTTGTGAATGTACACTCTGATTACACCAAAGGCATGCAGCAATGTGTATGTGACCTAATTGCAAGCTCATCTAATCCAGGAGGAGTTTACTGCTGCTGTTGAAATGGTCATATGAACAGTCACTGCTTTCAGTATCTTCTAAACGACTAAGAAATGGCAATTCATAGTTTCATTTCAGTATGACAGAGCCATAAGGGCAGTCTGAGATGCTTCTGGGTTAGACTTTGTCAAGGTTCTAATAGTAAGTTTTTTAAGAAGTGTACTGCTGAGAAACTTTCATTCTTAGCAGTTGATCTGCATTGTGCTGTAGGAATCAAGTGAATTCATTTGAACTTCAAATCCCTTGTAAATGTGGGTCCAGCTGAGACGTGGATGAAGTTTTACTGAGTGTGTGAGTTGGCCAGAACTGAGCTTGTTGCTTCTGCTCTATTCACCGTTGCTTCTTTAGTGATCATGGTGCAGCTTTTAAGCAGGTTACACAAATCTTGACTTTCAGTAGTCCTTGCAACATGGCTGGGGTTTGTTTGCCATGGCCTCTGTGAAAGACTAAATGTGGGGTTGCCTTAACTTCTGAACCTTTACATTTTTTGGTTTTCCTATTGGTTGGAAGGTGTCCATAAGGATTTGCCTGCAGTAGCTGTAAGAATGTCATTGTCATTCCAACAGAGGCTTAATCTGGCTTCCAAAAAAAATATTTTAACAACTAAAATTTGAGGGCCAAGGAGATGAGCAGCCATGATCTCCTGTATGCAGGGTGTTCAGGCATTAATAAGATCAGTAGCTGAGCACAGGTCAGCCCAGAGGAGTGTCTAGCTTGAGAAATGTGTTGATACTTGTAGAGTCAGAGAGGGGATGGTTGGTCGTAGCCTTCCAAGAGGCAGAGCCTTCTCTCATGTGAACATTTCCTGAAAACCTACAATTGATAGTTGGAGAAATTGTGTTCTTTTTTCCTTCCTTAGTGCTTAGGTGTGAATTCATCAAGTGTCACCCATGAGTGAAGAGATAAACTGGTCTTACTTAAACTATTAACTTACATTTCTTCTGAACCTTGGCGAGATAAGAGGGCACGCGTGGAGATGAGTTCAATCTGTCTTTGTCTAGAATTATCACTTGGCCTTTCTGTATCACTGAGTCTGTCAGTTTTATAAATGCAAAGAACAGAAACCTCAGAGTTCATAGTGCTGCGCTATTTTTCTTTAGATGCCAACAACAGGGAATTGATTTGTTGTTGCTGTGAAGATGGGAGTTAGTGAGTTCTGTTATAGCTTGAACTAGTCCTTTGCCCTGAAGAACTTTTCACCTGTGCTTATGCAGTTCAACCCTACAAGATTGTCAAAGCAGGATTTTTATTAGTATTGAGGTTGAAGCAGTATATAGAGGAAGGATTGAATGAACGACTTAAATTTTGCCTTTTCTTCAACTGTTTTTAGGTTTCTGTAGAAGACATTGCTACCTAGGACAGAGCCAGTACCACAGTCAAATCTGTCATTCTGCAGTTACAACATGTTTTATTCCATTCATTACAATTTGGCCTTTGTCTTGTAAAATTGGGTTCTATTTGGCTTGGGCTGTTTGATTTGTTTCTGGGTGTCAGTCTTGGTGAATTAATCAGCATCCTGTGGCTGAACCATATTTTTATGCACTACAGCATCTTGGAAGACAGATGAGTTTTTAAGCTGCCCCTTTCCTTGGAAGTTACCAGGTCTACTTGATTCAGTAGCTTATAGTGGATTTTAAGACCCTTTGGGGTTTTGTTCGAATTGAATTAAGCTTTTATTTTGTAACAGGTTTGGCTGAAAATGTCTTACTTTTCAGTTAATGTTAAAGGAAGGAGGTGACACAGAACTTCAAAGATCAGTTATTTTCCTTTTTATCTGTAAGAATGAAAAAGTTAAAGGAATTGTACTGTCCCCTTTTGCTTTATCTACTTATTTGAACTAAGAACCTTTCAGTACTAAGGGAATGTGCAGCTGTGATCTCCTGCATGCAGGGTGTTTAGGGGGTAATACTGCATTTTACTGGATTTGCATCTAGGCTGAATTATTTTATAAGGCAAAACTGCAGTCCACACTCTCTGAAAACGTGACTTATTAAGTGGCAATGTGTTTATCACCACAATTGTTTACCACACAGAGAGTAAGATTTGTGTGCCTGATCTCAAGACACCTCACATATTCACCAGTTAGATAATGACTCTCAAGATATGTGCATTTTTTGGAAACATCTCAGAATAAGCTTTTCTGTGACATATTCTGTGAATAACTAGTTATTTATCAAAACATTTATTTGTAGACACCCTTTACCTTTGGCTTGGGCCAAAGGGCACCGTATACAACAGGCGAGCATTGTCTTCTTTGTAGAAGTGAACGGAAAGATGCTTCGCTTTCCGAGAGCGGGATAAAAAACTCTAGCAAAACAGCTCTTTCCACGTCTCCAAAAGCAAACAACATGCTGCACCTTCCACTCTGGGTGTGTCCAGACTGCCGACGAACAGTGGAGAAGGAGGAAAGGCATGCTACAATAGAGCAGTCTCTTGTGGTAAGTGGAAGTACTTCAGTTCAGTAGGCAGATGATGGGTTCTTAAGGGCTGACTGCTACTCTGTGCTTTGGAACCACTTACACTGTAAATGCTTTGCAAGTGTTTTAGGAGATTTGGAGTTGCTCTTGCTGTGAGCTAAACTGAGCAGGCAAGTTGTTCCAGAAAGGAGGAGCTCTGTGTCAGAGTTTTGGATTTTTGAGATGAGTGAGGTTTGGATTTGTGCCTTGCTCGTTTTTCGCCCTTTCCATTTAGTGGATCTCCTACTTGGTCCTTTTGCTGTTTACTTAAATTCTGTTGATTCTGTTATATCAATGGGACTTGAATCATTACAGTGATTCTGCCTGGTGCCACAGAATGCTAGTGGCAATCTGGGGAGGATGCAGGAGAGAAGCCTGATACATACTGGGACTGGGACCAAGAGAAGGGAGAGAAACTAGAGACCAAAGTACCAGCAGCCTTGCGAGAGAGGTTTGTGTCATCTGCTAGCACTGTGCAGGAGATAGCATCCATTGCTGATGACAGCAGCTGTCAACCATCCATTACTATCAAGTAGAATGTCTTGCTGTTAGAAACAAGGAGATTTTAGCTTTTTTGCTGGAAGGGCTTGAACTACAAAAGTAAAAGACTCTATCAGAGTCTGAAGAATTATTACCAGTTTATGATTAATCATGGATGATGCAAACCTTCCTTCAGCTTGGTCTATTGTTTATGCTGGAGCGCATCAAAGTGATAATTATAACTAATACATCTATGTTATTAAAAATTAAACTAGTTTTCTCAGTCCATATCTTGCATTTATTAGGCTTTCTGTAGGTCAGTTATTTGTGGCTGGTTGACTGCTCTCCCAAAGTCCATTCAGCATTTAGCAACTGCCACATTAATTTTCACTGATCAACATTTCCAAGTTCTACCTTACAAACCAAAAGCTACTTGTTTGTTTTGTATTGTGTTCTTTTCCCCTTCCAGAGCCAAGATTTCCTTTTGCACATGCCTCTTGGAAACAGTGGATCACAACAGGAATCTGTAGGAGGAGGAGGAAGAATAACTGTGGGTGCACAGACAGTGCCTGCTGCAGATCTTAGCAATTCCTCTCCTGCAGACATAGCATGCAACTGCGAGGCCTGTAATGAACGCAGGTGAGGGATAACTTCCAACTCAGCAGTGTGGTCCCAGTGGTCAGGCTGTGTTGGCAGTGTTGTAGCTTACTTGTTAGTCTGTGCTTAAACTCTTCAAACAGGCTGACAGTAAAAGTAACTTGTAGATGGTAGCTTTTATCCAGCCTTATACTTCATTTCAGATATTTTTCAGATGTACATTTTTTTTCTTGACTGTCTTTTTGTCTTGAAGAACATCTTTGAATCATTTTGATTGGAAAAGACCTTTGAGAGAGTCCAAGCATTAAGAAAGCAGGAATCACTACACATATGGAATGTACAGATGGAGTTGATTATTTTTGTCATTATTTGCAGAGAAAATTCAGCAGAGCCTGAGCGTGAACCTCAGCAGCTTCAAAATTTCTGGTCAGAAGTAAGATACATGGTTCGATGTATTTATCGCCAAGCTGGGACCCCTTTGGCAGATGACCAAGACCAGTCTTTAGTACCAGACAAAGAAGGAATGAAAGAGCTGGTGGACAGGTATGGCACTCTGAAATCTATCTATTAATTGCTAGGGATATTCTTAAAATCAGCTTTTGACTAGTTTAGTGTACTGCTTTGTGGTAAGACATTTACTGTCTGTAAATCTGGTTCCTGGGAGCTATTGTTTCTCCACAGGAATGAGAAGTCATAATAATCAATTTTTTCCATATACTAGATCGAATGCATTAAAGTTGTACAAAGTTTGCAATAGGACTATTGATGTCTGATTATGGAAGGGTCTCAAAATCTTATTCCTCAAAAGACCTTGAGATGATGATGATTAAGGCACTGCTTAGTTTGAATGGCCATGCACTGGATCTTACCTTGTGGAACTAACCTGAGTTGTTACAGTGCTTGCATCTTGCTACAGTTCCAGCAGCTAGAGGAGACTCTTCACAAAAAAAAAAAAAAAGTTGATCTGAAAACTTCTTGCTCATTTCAGAAGCTGAAATCTTCTTCAGCCTTTCTAGGTGTGAAGTTGAAGATGTGCTCAAGGAGACCTTGAGTTGTGGGTTTTTTCCTTTTGAGAATAGTGTAGCTATCCTTAAAGTGCTCCAGGAGGTTCATCTCGGTTTCTGTCTAACTGAATGTATGGCTGAGGAACAGTTGCTCTCCTTGGTTCTGTATGCACTTAATGTACTAAGGTCTGACAAACTAGTTCTTGGGTGGAATTTTTAGTTGAGGGTAAATTCTGGTGCGGTAAAGAAACTTCTAAATTATTATAGTCATCTAGTACTGCTCTTTCTCTACCTACACTGCTAAATCAACCTTAATAGATACTTAACTAAGCTTATTGCACTTCAAACTGAGTGTTTGGGTTAGAGTATGGGTTGTGTAAACATAGAATAATATGATTTGCCTCTCTTTCAGTCACACGTTATTTAAGGGATCAAAATATGCAATATAGGATTTGAAATCAAAGATGCTAAGATGTTGCTTAGTGGGTAGGTAGTTAAAAGCAAATCATAGATAAATCATATTGATTTTTATGCAGTTGTTTTTTAATGAAATGACTTTGGGAACTGGCACATATACTGTGTACCTTTCTTATGTGCTCAAGAGCTCTGATTTCTCTAGAACTCACTACTGAGAAAAATTCTTAAGATGCAAAGGCAGAAACAGAATCTCGGAGGAAAAAACCTTGAGTGTCAATATGATTATTTTTTACTTGAGCTCCTTAGAGTCTCCAAAGTATGAAATAAAATGGGGATACTGTGTTCAAGCAGACAGCAGTGTGTCCTGTTGGGATGCTACTGTCATGCAAGTGTTTTTTTACAATGTTAGTAAATGTAGGTATTGAAAGTGTGAAAAGAAAAACCAACCAACCAAACCATCTAGGCAGCATACCAAAGGGCATGCTGTGGTCAAGTCTAAAAGTGGTTTATGTCTAAAAGTCAGAAATTCCTCATTCCATGCTCAGCTCTGTTAGAGCTGGCAAAAGGCAGACTGTCTGGTCTTGTTTTCAGTTAAGTAGTGCTGCCAAGTACTATCCCTGTTGTATGTTGGAGCATTTTATGGCAATATGATAGTACTTGATTTTGTGAGTGTGAGGGAAGAGGAGGAACTAGATAACAGCAAATTTTATTTGTCTAACGGATAAATATTTGTCTAACATCCTTCTCCACTTTCTTATGCTGTCAAAAACCTGAGGCAAGTGCTTTAACTCTGTGCATAGGACTTAAAATAGTGCAGTTTCACTACAGAGTGCTTCAAACTAGCCACCCTGTTCAGTTTTCTTTTGTGTGAGGTGGTTCAAACCCATGTCTCACTTACACTAGAGTGTGAGATCTAGTCAGCTATATGCTGTCCTTAGGAGGAAGCCCTTGGTCTTATTTTGAAGCTTTGTCTTACACTGTCAAGTTGTTCAGGTTCTGAGTGGTTGAATAGAGTGAGTGCATGCAGGGCAATGAGTTTCTGGAGCTTCAATGTTAGTGTGCTTCCCTGAGACAGAGGAGTGCCAAATTCTGGTCAGAATAATTTAAAAGATAGACCACACCTTTGCAATGACTGCAGTTAAGTGCTGTCTCAGGTTGAGTGCCCAAAGTTGTTGGGCTTTGACATTCTCTGTGGCCCTGTGACTCTTCTGTTTTGCAGTTGCACAGCTTTAATAAAAGGTGCAAAAAAAAATTCCTCATACAGTAGATGTGCAACGTGGAGTAAGAAACCACATGAAGTGGAGAAGGAGTTTCATGTATGAGTGTCTTAAAAGCTTGAGAAAGCTATGAAATGTTGTCTTTCAGTTCAGCTGAACAAGGGAAGGGTCCCACAAAGCTATCACCAAGTCCTGTCTGGTTAGATGTTCTGGGTGCCTAACAAGTCAGCTTTTTCCAGTGGCTTGAGGCATATCCTTGCCCTTAGGTGAGACTATCAGGACTACTTAAGGCTGTTCCAGCTGTGACATTTATTAGGACTGTATCTAAGAACACTCAGAAGCTGTAAAGAAGGTTGTCTGAAGGGTCTAAATGTTATAAAGTTGTATGCAAATTAACTTTGTTACTTGCAAATTGAGGTAAGATATTGAGGCCCTAAATAAATTCGTTCCTCAGGGGTGCAAGCATCATAATTCTAAGGCCACACAGGAGCTCAGTTCCACAGTGTGAAAGCAGGGCAGTAGACTGTGTTCTCCTAGATGTCAGGTAGCTCTGTGAACTGTAGCCACTCTTTCTTTTTGGCAGTAACTGGTAAATATTTTTAAGAAATGGAATGTATGTAATCAACAGTTTTCAGTTGTTTGTGTTGTTTTGCTCACCAATGTTCTGAAAATGCAGGCTTTGTGAAAGAGATCCATATCAGCTCTACCAGCGGTTGGAACAGCAAGCTAGAGAATATGTGCTGGAGATGAAGGTTCGGCTGCTCAGGCACTTGTCACTGGGATCCAAGGTTGCATCGACACTAGCAATACAAGGGCCGCCACAGGCGCACCAGTTCATCTCACTCCTACTTGAAGAGTACAGTGCACTCTGCCAGGCAGCATGTACAATCAGCGCCTTTCTAGTTACTCTGGTAAGACTGAAAAGATAACAATAGGCTGCTTCTTGTGAGCACAAACCCAGGCTGGGCAAGGAGTGGCTTGAAAGCAGTCTTGAAGAGAAGGGCTTGAAAGTGTCAGTTGATGGAAAAATTCACCCTGAGCTGAACTCACCAGAAGCCAGCAATGCTCATTTGCAGCCCAGAAGGCAGCTGTGTGCTGGGTTGCATCCAAAGGAGTGAGAGCAGCAGGACAGGAAGGGGATTCTGCTCCTCTGCTCTGCAGAGACCCCACCTGCAGCACTGCATCCAGTTGGGGTGCCCTCAGGATAGGAGGGATACGGAGCTGCTGGAATGGGTTCAGAGGAGGGCCATGAAGGTGGTCAGAGGGATTAAGAACCTTCTCTATGGGGACAGGTTGAGAGACCTGCGGCTGCTCAGCCTGGAGAAGAGAAGGCTCCAGGAGGATCTTAGGGCAGCCTTCCAGTACCTGAGGGGAGCCTGCCAAGAAAGCTGGGAAAGGACTTTTATCAAGGGCTTGTAGTGGTAGAATCGGGGACAATGGCTTTGAGCTGGAAGAAGGGAGATTTAGACTGGGTATTAGTAAGAAATTCTTTAGAGTGAGGGTGGTGAGACACTTGAACAGGTTGTACATAGAGGTTGTGAATGGCCCCACTCTGGATGTGTTCAAGGCCAGGCTGGATAAGGCCTTGAACAACCCGTTCTAGTGTAAGATGTTCCTGCTTGTGGCAGGGTTTGAAACTGGATGATCTTGAAGGCCCCTTCCAAATGTAACCATTCTATGAATGCATGACTAATGCCATCAGAGCTCTTGTGGTTTTTGTGAACTCTAAAACTTTGTGTGCATGCTTGGAGAGGGAGATTCTGAAAATGCAAATTGAATTCTTTAGAAATGTAGATGAGGCATCTTTTACATGATTTGCTGAAGTTATCTTTCATTTGGGGGGGGGGGGGAAGGGTGGGATGCTGAGTGTGGCTCCTATTCTGTCAGTAATCTTTAAGCAGATCTATACGAGTTTAGATCATGCCTTTGAAGATGTATGAAACGCTTCTCTGATCTTTAGTGGTCTCTTGAGAAGTATGTTTAAAGGACACAAACTTTTATGTGTAGCAGTAACTTATATTATTTCAGTGTTTTTTCTCTTCTAAGCAAGAATGTTTTTGACTTGATAAGATATAATAGAATAGAATAGAATCAATCAGGTTGGAAGAGACCTCCAAGATCATCCAGTCCAACCTATCACCCAGCCCTATCCAGTCAACTAAACCATGGCACTAAGTGCCTCATCCAGTCTTTTCCTGAACACCCCCAGGGATGGTGACTCCACCACCTCCCTGGGCAGCCCATTCCAAGGGCAAATCACTCTCTCTGTGAAGAACTTCCTCCTAACATCCAGCCTATACTTCCCTCGGCACAACTTGAGGCTGTGTCCCCTTGTCCTGTTGCTGGTTGCCTGGGAGAAGAGACCAACCTCCACCTGGCTACAACCTCCCTTCAGGTAGTTGTAGACAGCAATGAGGTCTGCCCTCAGCCTCCTCTTCTCCAGGCTGAACAAGCCCAGCTCCCTCAGCCTCTCCTCATAGGGTTTGTGTTCTAGGCCCCTTACCAGCTTTGTTGCCCTTCTCTGGACACGTTCCAGCACCTCAACATCTCTCTTGAGTTGAGGAGCCCAGACCTGGACAACTCAAAAGATGTTTTCTTGTCTCGGAGTTCATCTGCTATGTTAGTTATTTCTAAAGTTCTTACTCTTTCTTAAATGCTTTTTTGGTCAAGCAATGGTGACATCAGACTTGGGATTATATTGTCAGGCAGAAAATGACCCTGCCCATGCCAGGAGAATTGAAACTAGATGAATTTTAAAGTCCCTTCCAACCCAAACCATTATATATATGATTCAGTAGCCTTAAAAAAAATCTCTTCTTGAGTAACTGTCCATCACGAGTGAGTAATAAACAGGTTCTGTAATTCTGTTTAAGCATTGAGAAGGTTATTAATCTTGTTTTGTTGTTTCCTGTACATCTTTTGTTGAAGTCCTTATCCTGGATATTGCTTTCTTTGTGTAAAGTTTATGCAAGAGGAAAAAAAAAGGGATAAACAGGTAAATTTGGGGTTTGTTGTCAATTAACTGGAAGTGACTGCCTAGATCTATAAAGAGAAAAAACAATAGGAAGTACCAGGACTGATAGCCACAGATGAGCAGGATATGAAGTGGAGGGGAAGCAAAGTGCCCTTTCTGAGGTCAGGCTCTTAGTGCAATTTAATTTGATTTGTGAAGCAGGAAGATGTTTCTATTAAACTTGAGCATATCTGTTGCTTTTCTGTTGTCCATGCTATTTACTGCTTATCACTTTTATGTGATATGAGGTCACTGCCATCTCCAGCTTATTGGCTGATTTTAAATTAGCAAGTCTCTAACAAGGTGCTTGAGAGAAGATTGCTCTTTAGTTGATTTTCAGTGGAACTTAGAAGTTCTTTCAGCTGACAAAGGGATGGATGTGTGCACATGTTGGTTTTCCCCAGGTAGATCCATCACAATTAAAAGCAATGAAGAGTGAAACTAGAGTTATTGAAGTCATAGAATAATTACTTAAATTCTGACTTTCTGGATAAAAAACTGGATGATATCTGAGCTGGATAATCCAGTCTGTAGATTGGAAACTAGGTCTTGAAATAATTTTTTGGTCTTGGAAATCTTTTTGTTGTTGTTGTTCTTTCAAACTCTGCCTTATTTCTTGTTGGTTTTCGTTACAGGAAAACGAACATTTGAAGAAATTTCAGGTGACATGGGAATTGCACAACAAGCATCTGTTTGAAAATCTGGTGTTTTCTGAGCCACTCCTACAGAATAGCTTGCCAACGCTGGTGTCACAGCTAAGGTAGAATTTAACCTTGCTCTTGTAATTTAGATGAGAAATTAAAACCGATGTTTGCAACCAGAGTGTTTAAAAACAAACAAACTCTGCTGTTTCTGCAGTGTAATGAGTGAAAATCCTTGTGGCTTTGTCTTAAACAGCATTGTTGATTAGGCAGCCTCCTGTCACAACTTGCTTGTCAGAAGTTTCTACTCTAATTTGCTTGCTTCTAAGTTTCCTAGTAAAATGGCAGCATCCTGTGACAGTGATGGTGTGACTGCTTTTACTTGTCATCATGCGTTGCTACTGCCTTTACAGCTCTACAAGGGAATTAAAGCCTCAGTGCCTTCATGCTTCCCACACTGCACAAATCACTTAATTTGAAGCTTGAAGTTAATTTGAAGTATTTTCATTGGAAAAGACAAAGGAAACAAAATACTGTGCTATATATTTGTAGGTCTAATAACATCACAGAATTATTCTGAATGAAAAAGACCTCTAAGATGGCACCTAATCACCAACCTGTTGCCACCATTACACCATGTCCTAAAGTGCATGTTACCATGGTTTCTGGACACCTCCAAGAAGAGTAACTCCACTACCTCCCTGGGCAGCCTTTTCCATTGCCTGACCCCTCCTTCAGTAAAGAAGTTTTTCGTAATATTTAATCTAAACCTCCCCTGTTGCAATTCAAGCCTATTTCCTCTTAGAATAGAATAGAATAGAATCAACCAGGTTGGAAGAGACCTCCAAGATCATCCAGTCCAACCTATCATTCAGCCCTATCCAATCAACTAGACCATGGCACTAAGTGCCTCATCCAGGCTTTTCTTGAACACCTCCAGGGACGGTGACTCCACCACCTCCTGGGCAGCCCATTCCAATGCCAATCACTCTCTCTGTGAAGAACGTCCTCCTAACATCCAGCCTATACTTCCCTCGGCACAACTTGAGACTGTATCCCCTTGTCCTGTTGCTGGTTGTCTGGGAGAAGAGACCAACCCCACCTGGCTACAACCTCCCTTCAGGTAGTTGTAGACAGCAGTCAGGTCTGCCCTGAGCCTTCTCTTCTCCAGGCTAAACAACTCCCAGCTCCCTCAGCCTCTCCTCATAGGACTTGTGTTCTGTCACTTCAAACTAGGGAAAAGAGACCAACTCCCACATGGCTCCAACTTCTTGCAGAGAGTTGTAGAGAGCAAAGAGGTCTCCTCTCAGCCTCCTCTTATCCAGACAAAATTCCAGTTCCCTCAGCCATTGATGATATATTTTTGTTTCCTGAGGCTTTAGAATGTACATTCTCTTAGCAAGGTCACTCTGCTGGTCATTTGTGTACTTCCAAAGTGTTTGAGTGTTTTAGGGAAGAGATATTAATTCATAAAGATTGAGTTTTTATCCTAAGTCCAAAAATTTTTGCAGTACAGTCACGGATGGTTCATGTGGACTTCACTGTCTCATTTCTGCTACAGAGACATTCATGCTCTGTGTATGTGTGTTTTGAAGGTGCTGTCTTGGGTGGTTTTCCAGAGTACAAAAGCTGTTTGATAATGCCTGTCACAGAAGAAGCTGCTTACAGCGAATAAAGACATTTCTGATGAGTTATTCTTTTGCTAGTAGGTGCTAGAATGGAAAGCAAGGAGAGGCAAGAAAGCTTAATTGTCACCACACTCAGCAAGAACTCTAAGCTCTCTGAGAATAACTTTTCTAATTGGTTTATGTGAAAGTGGGTTGGTACTGACAGCCTTGAAAGCATTTTTTGTTTTCTTTTCATTTTTTTTTTCTCTTTTCCTCTTTCCTCTCTTTACTGGTGATTCTGTTGTGCTGTTCAGTAGCATGTTGTTCTTTCTCACGTTTGTTCAGTGATCTTTTTGACTTCTCAGTACCACTGTCAGTGTATCCCTCAGTCATCTCAGAGTCATAGAATAATGCAGTAGTTTTGGCTGGAACAGATCTTTAAGATCATTGAGTCCAACTGCTTGAACTGCCAGATCACCACTAAACCATGTCCCTAAGTACAACATCTGTCCTTCCTGGGAAGGAAGTGTGGTATCCTAAAGTCACCATATCCCTTTTAACTGCTTTTTGTGCTCTACCAAGAGCCAAGTTTTTAACATGGAGAATTGCTTGTGAACCCTTCTGAAGTGGTTGTGCTGCAGGTTCTGGGCAAAGCCAACAAAATAAACCAAACTGGAGCTTATTGGCTAAGTCATGCTAACAGTTGGAACCTGGTGCTTACCGAGTTGTCTGTTTGCTCAGCTCTTCATTATACTTAATTGCTATGTGAAAATTAAAGGCTCACTTCTTTGGCAGGCAGGACACTGTGGTTCTTAGGTTGGGGTTCACATCCTGTTGCACTGGAAATCTGTAATAAACCTCACTGAAGTGCTGGAACTAGGCTTCTAAATATTGAGTTTGAAGATGCTTAAATTTTGTTTTGTGTACTAGTTTTGACTCGCCACATAACCTCTGTGCCTAATTAACTGCTAACCAGTTTCCTGTTAACTGAGTAGGAGAAATGTTGCAGAGCTTCTCTTTATCTGTGTCAGTTTACAGGTCACGGCAATTCAGTGCGCTTTAAAAGCACATTACAGGATATAAACTTGTCTTTTTAGTTCTTAAGTCAAAATGTCACAAGTTGGCTTACTAAGAATCATTGTGAGGAGAAAAAAAGACTTAGAGGGGATTTGATAAATGTTTGTAAGTATCTGAGGGCTGGCCAGGAGAGGGGGACAGGCTCTGCTCACTTGCTCCCTGGGATAGGACAAGGAGCAATGGACGTAAGGTGCAGCAGAAGAGGTTTCACCTCAATACATGGGGAAACTTCTTTACTGTAAGTGTCACAGAGCACTGGGACAGGCTTCCCAGAGAGGTTGTGGAGTCTCCTTCTCTGGTGACTTTCAAGGCCTGTCTGGATGTGTTCCTCTGTGATCTGTGTTGGATAGTATTGTCCTGCTCTGGCAGGAGTGTTGGACTTGATGATCTCCTTGGGTCCCTTCCAACCCCTAATATCCTGTGATCCTGTGATGTGCGCTAATAGATCTTCAAAGGAATTTGCTGTACAGAAATGTGATTGGAAAAAGGGAAGTAAATCTGTGCCCTGTTTCTGGGGCTCCTTGCAGGCAGCCATCAATGAATGGCATTAACCACGTTGTGAACTTGATGCTGCTCAGATGATAGCAGATGACTGTATGTAACCAAATGATCGCTCTTGCCTCAGTCTACATCACTTTTCCCAGCTGGAATTCCAACACCTCTAATAATTTGTCTAGCATCGATCATGAGAGGTCTGGTTAACAAGAATGTTAACCAGAAGCTTCTGGCTTCATTTTTGAACTTCAGTAAAAAGTCAGTATGTATGTTTAGCCCACAGATTTTGGAAGGATAAATATATCAAGCAACAAAACTTGAATAAACACAGCTCTGGTTGTTTGTGGAGAAGAAGCTCTAGAAATGTTGCACTGCCCACATGTTTCTGGTTGCAGAACATTGGAGCTAGAAGTTGTTGGATATATTTGAAAAATGACTAAAAATACTCAAATTTGGGATATGAGCAGCCCTGTGGTCCTAGATGTATCAATAATTGCACTCTAGCAACACTTTATTGCCTGTCAGAATTGAAAAGCTTGATTTCTTGGTGAAATGTTTTCTGTAACAAGATCTGTTTGAACTTTCAGGCTTGGAACAACACATGATTCCTGTAGTGAAGATATGTACAGTACCTTGCTGCAAAGGTATCATCAACTGGAACAGGAAATGGGTCAAGTTGCTGAAGCATGGCTTGAATGCCAGAAAAGAATAGATGATTATGTTGATGAACAGGTAAGAATTGTGTAAACAGACTCAAGATTGATTATGCAGGGCGCAGCCCATTGTATTGCTGTACCTGTAGTGAGGTTTTCCTCGGATATTTTTATCCAGAGCTTTGAGGGCAACAAAATGTCATTTTTTCATCTATGTCAGTCTTTCAGAATAGAAGACAAGACTCAGGTACCAACTTGGAATGGAATGGAATGGAATGGAATGGAATAGAATAGAATAGAATAGAATAGAATAGAATAGAATAGAATAGAATAGAATAGAATCGAATCAATCAAGTTGGAAGAGACCTCCAAGATCATCCAGTCCAACCTATCACCCAGCCCTATCCAGTC
>WAAF01004980.1:52076-99630 GCA_013400475.1 Tricholaema leucomelas | reverse complement strand
AGAACTTCCTCCTAACATCCAGCCTATACTTCCCTCGGCACAACTTGAGACTGTGTCCCCTTGTCCTGTTGCTGGTTGCCTGGGAGAAGAGACCAACCCCCACCTGGCTACAACCACCCTTCAGGTAGTTGTAGACAGCAATGAGGTCTGCCCTCAGCCTCCTCTTCTCCAGGCTGAACAAGCCCAGCTCCCTCAGCCTCTCCTCATAGAGTCTGTGTTCTAGGCCCCTTACCAGCTTTGTTGCCCTTCTCTGGACACGTTCCAGCACCTCAACATCTCTCTTGAGTTGAGGAGCCCAGAACTGGACACAGTACTCAAGGTGTGGCCTGACCAGTGTTGAGAGGATGCCATTGGCCCTCTTGGCCACCTGGGCACACTGCTGGCTCATCTTCAGCCTACTATCCACCAGTACCCCCAGGTCCCTTGCACAGAAACACCTTCCAGTTGTTGAAGTGGGTGGTTGTGTCATTGTTAAGAGATGGTCTTTAAATAATTTTTTTGATGATTTGAATGTAAATTACCTGTAGTACAGTCATCTGAAATATTCTTTTGTTCATATCACTAGGGGAAAAAAATATTTTATTNGAGGGACCTGAGGCTTTTTAGTCTGGACAAGACAAGACTGAGAGGGGATTTAATGAATATTTATAAACATCTGAGGGCTGGCCAAGAGGGGGGACACAGGCTCTTCACACTTGCTCCCTGGGATAGGACAAGGAGCAATGAGAGTAAGGTGCAGCAGAAGAGGTTTCACCTCAATACATGGGGAAACTTCTTTAAGGGTCACAGAGCACTGGGACAGGCTTCCCAGAGAGGTTGTGGAGTCTCCTTCTCTAGAGACTTTCTCAAGGCCTGTCTGGATGTGTTCCTCTGTGATCTGTGCTAGATTGAGTGGTCCTGCTCTGGCCGGGGGATTGGACTCAATGATCTCCTTTGGTCTCTTCCAACCCCTAATATCCTGTGATCCTGTGACCGTAGTACAGCTGCCCACATCAGAACAACAAAGTCTCACTACATTAATATTTGAGAGCTCTGTAGTTATCCTTTTTTAATTAAGTGTATGTTCTGATAGCTGATTTCCTTCTGAGTGGATGCTGTATTTCAGAATGTAATCACCTTGTGCTGACTCCTACATGGTCAAGAGCTTAATTTTCAGAAAAACAGCTCTTTATTTTGCAAATGATTGTTTGTACTCTAATAAAATTGCTCATGTGCTTTTGTCTCATGTTCTAAGAACCTGAGTATATTCTTTATCAACACCTCATGGTAATGATTTGATTACTGTTTACTTCAGTCTTAAGTATACTAGAAGAAAGAACATGGCCTGAAGTAACTGAAGATAGAAAAATTTGTAGAACTTTTCCTGTACTTCCAAGTTTTATGAGCTTTGAATTTTGATGGTTTATGAGTTTTAGGATATGGAGATCCAGTCTGAGATTTAATAATGCTGTGTTACTCCCATACATAAAGTATTATAGTACACTGCAAACGTCTCAGAAGCTTTTCCTTGTGATGAAGATTTCAGTGAACTTTTGCCATTAATTTAACTGTCTTCAAGATGGAGACAGGACATGACTAATTTTATTTTTAGAGATTGTTCTATATTTGGGGTCTGCATCTGTGAGCTATCAGTTACAAAGTGTTTTTTCTTGAATGACTGCTTTTGTGCACCTGCACATTTCATTGCAGCTCACTAAAATTTCATCATCTCATGTCTTGTGCTACTGGAAGTCACTTTCCTTATGGTGTTGGGGTGTCGTGGCTGCCTGATACTGCTGCTCCAGTAAGAAAGGAAGCCCATTTTTACTTCTCATCATTCACCTGTTTCTCCAAAAGATAGAATTTCTGGTGTCATATTTCTATCAAGCTTTTTCCTGGTTTATCTACACCACTTCAAAATCAACTCAACTAATTTTTCTGTATTTCTCTGTATGAAGTGACCATGTAGTTGCTGGTAGTAGTGTCTTAGAGCATTTTTTTATCTGCTTAGTGAAGCCTGTATCTTGAGTTAGAACAGAAACACTTCTCTCATTTGGGGAGACTTAATATCAAGATCTCTTATTTTCTAATAACCAAAAAATGCAAAGGGGATGCATAGGGAAAACAATCCTAAAACTTAAACCATCAAATGTTCAAGGAGGTACTGATGTTTATACTGGTCTTTAGATGTAGAAATAGTATCTTCAGAATTCCACATTAAATAAACCCTGTGTTGGCTATGGCCTGTGGTTATACTCTGATCAAATCATCTTACCTGAGTTATCAATGGTATTTCTGTCACAAGGTGAAAAGAGAAGGTGTGGCTACTATGGAAACTGATCTTAACCCTGAGTGCATGTTCATTATTTGCTGCCTCTTGGCTTAACAAATCTCTGAAGTTTTATTGCTTAGTGTATCAAAGGTTGGAAGGTAGACATCACAGGGGAAAAGTTAAGCATGGTCCTCATTTCTCTGCTGTGAAACTACCCAAAATTTCAGACAGGGTATCAGCAGAGATAATGAATGTCCCCTCCGCTACTGTTACTTGTTCTTGGGGGCAGAAGTGACTAACTTTTACAAGCAGTACAAGTACTGCTTGCTATGGTTGTGTAACACAGCTGTCATGCACAAACACCTGACTTAATGTGATTATTCCCATTGGCTCCTGTGAGCCCCCACCTTGAATGCTGCATCCAGTTCTGGTGTCCCCAGCGTAAGAGGGACACAGAGCTGGTAGAGTAACTGCAGAGGAGGATCACAAAGATGTTCCAAGGGCTAGAGCACCTCTCCTATGAGGACAGGCTGAGGGAGCTGGGCTTCTTCAACCTAGAGGAGAGATTTTGGCGGGGACCTTAGAGCTGCCTTCCACTACCTGAAGGGATCCTACAGGAAAGCTGCAGAGGGACTTCTCATAAGGGTGTCCACAGACAGGACAAGGGGGAATGGGTTTCAAGCTGATGGAGAGCAGGATTAGACTGGAGCTCGGGAAGAAGTCCTTCAGGGCAAGGGTGGAGCAGCTCTGGAACACGCTGCCCAGGGATGTTGTGATTGCCTTCTTCCTTGGGGTGTTCATGGTCAGGTTGGATGAGGCCTTGAGCACCTGAGTCTAGTTGTCAGGGAGGTTGGAATAGATGATCTCTCCTTCTTAAATTCTGCTCCCACAGAGGAGAGGAGTACAGGAATGCCTGTGCCCGTCTCCAGAAGCGCCCAGGGAAAGCTTTCTTATCTCTCCACATCTGTGTGTGACTAATGTTTAAAAATGTGCTACATTGTTAAGAATTCTGGTCAACTTAGTAGTTGCATACAGGCATTCATTTACTATTTGTCTTTATGGTGGCTGTGCAAGTCTTGGAAATAATTGGATTGAGTGCTGAGAGCTCTGATAAATGATTCTGTGTAGTGAATCAGGCTAGGAAGGTAGATTAGCTTCACAGACAGAATTTGGGATGCTCAAATATGCTACCACAGTTGATACAGAGTTGCTAAGTTGGAAGCAAGAAGCACCCTGTGATAGATGTATAACCCTAAGAGTTCTCACAAGTGACTTAGTGGTATGTGTCCATGCTGAGCAAACTGCTGGCTTTGATACATGGTTACATTGGCTTGTTCCCCTGCCTTTTTCACTCCTGTCTCACTTTACCATGTCTTGTCTGATGGTTCTCAAATACTACTTTGTCTCAGATAAACTGGCAGGAGTGAAGTAAGTGGCAGGGGACCTTTGTCCTCCGTTGTGCAGCAGTGTTAGGATACTCACTGCAGATGTGTAAGGCTGAAGTGTAAATTCTTCCGTCTGATGGCATCTGAATTATCTCCCACTCCCTAGCAGAATTTGTGGGCAGGAATCATGTGGTTTGGACTGCAGCTGTTTTGCTCTGCTGGAATACGTATTCCTTGGGGATAAGAGAGAGAGAGGAGAGAAGAGAATTCCTATTACTTAGAGAATTAATACCTTAGGATACTTGCAGGCACGGGCTATTGAAAAGGCTGCAAAATTGGAAGTAGGAAAACTTTAGCTTCAGCCCCATTAATACTCAGATGTGCCAAGACTAAAACCGTACTGTTCTCTTTGACAGCTTCTTGGCAGGCTTGAGTAGGCAGCTCTCAGTTAATGCACTGTCTGTTGGAAACAGTCTTGGCATTCAAGTCTTCTCTTACAACTATAATGGATGTAGGTGCCTCTCTTCGATGAGGAGGAGGCAGCTAGGTGGCAGGGCACCTAAAGCAGTGAGTGTTGCCGTGTTTAAATATAGCCCCAGGCTTCCCAGAAGCTGGTAGCACAGCCAGGATGAAGTTTCCAATGTTCTTGGCTGCGGGGTCTGCAGAACCTTGTAGTGTGTCTAAGAAATGAGACTAGTGCTTTAAGAATATTTCATGCATGTTGTTCTTGTAAAAAAAAACATATATACATGATAGACTTTTTTTGATGTTTATATTATGTCTCTGGATCAAAGGAAACCAAAATCCACAGCAGCAGTTAAAATTACATGCTGCTGACTGCTTCAGAAATTCATTAGGTGAAACTTTACCACTTAATACTGTTTCAAACCCCCAGCTTAGGATTTCTTTTTCCTAAGGTAACTAATGTTAACAGTAATAATACATTTAGGGTGATAGTAAGACTTTAAGCTTTTAATCAGCTATGAATTTCTGGAGACAGGCTTGTGAAGGAAGATAGAGACCTAATGACGTAACCTACAGGACTTCGGCTCACTAACATAGCTTTCTCAAGCAATTTGTTATAGACTATAAGCTGGTAAATTTTACATTAAGTAGGTAAATAGAATAGAATACAATCAACCAGATTGGAAGAGACCTCCAAGATCATCCAGTCCAACCAATCACTCAGCCCTATCCAATCAACTAGACCGTGGCACTAAGTGCCTCATCCAGGCTTTTATTGAACACCTCCAGGGACGCTGACTCCACCACCTCCCTGGGCAGCCCATTCCAATGGCAAATCACTTTCTCTGTGAAGAACTTCCTCCTAACATCCAGCCTATACTTCCCCCAGCACAACTTGAGTCTGTGTCCCCTTGTTCTGTTGCTGGTTGCCTGGGAGAAGAGACCAACTCCCACCTGGCTACAACCTCCCTTCGGGTAGTTGTAAAGATAACCTAGTTAGTTGGTTTTCCCCACCCATGAAGTTGTGCTTTTTGAATGTAAGATAGAATAGAATAGAGTAGAATAGAATAGAGTAGAATAGAATAGAGTAGAATAGAATAGAATCAATCAGGTTGGAAGAGACCTCCAAGATCATCCAGTCCAACCTATCCCCCAGCCCTATCCAGTCAACTACACCATGGCACTAAGTGCCTCATCCAGTCTTTTCCTGAACACCCCCAGGGACGGTGCCTCGGATACAATGGTAGAAGCTTTATTCTTGCGTTTTGCTGTGTTAAAATTCCTAGAAGCTTTTGCTTGCTGAGTGAGTGTATGCAGTAAATCAGAAAAGCACCATTTGTTAGGAAAAAGTTACAGGTTTTGTGCATTTCTGGTGATGTGGTTCAGGGATGAGTAATGCTAAAATATTTTTCCAGCCTTAGATAAATCTTGAGTATGAAACACTCCAAGGAACAGAAGTGGTAAATAGAGTTAGTCTAGGTCCCTACTCCATTTTTTTTGATTCTTCAACTGGGTGCTTGCTTCCACATGTGATACTTCAGACTTTTCACTTAAGCCTGTGTTGAGGCCTTGCCAAAAGTCCTATGTCTGTGGATGTTAATGGATTTGGAGGGATGAAACATAGAGGATTTAATGCCAGTCATGTTTTATTGAAAATGCTATGGAAACGTTTAGTGGAAAAGAATACAAATGGAAGGAAAACCAGCAGGAAAATCCGACTGGAAAATGTTGCCAACAAATATGAAATCTGATGTTTAAATGCCTCAAATGAGTAATAAATAAAATACTCTTCATATTGCCTCAGGATTTAAGAGCATTGACAAGCTGAGTCGAGTGAAACTGACAGACTGACTAACCCCAGCATAGGTTTTCTGTGACTAAATCAATGAGTTGTTAAATTCTGTTTTTAGATGGCAATGAAAACAAAGCAACGCATGCTCAAGGAAGACTGGGAGTTTTTTAAACAGAGACGTTTTATTGAAGAGCAGGTAGGATTTTAATTTCTACTTCTCTGCCCTTTTAACCTCTGATGATTGATGTCTATTTGTAAGATGCAAGCATATGAGTACAGTATATTCTGCTAGTTCTGTGTGATCTAACTCTGCAACTATGCCAGGCATGACATTTGGCCAGCTGAAATACAGAAAAGCAAGATCCCAGAAGAATATTTAATAGTCTGAACTTGCAGTTACTAGAAGGTGAAAATATTAGCACCCTAACTAGTTTTAGGGTTCAATACCAGCTGTTAAAATTCTTGATGTAGTAAACAGGGTTTTTTGGATGCCTTTGTGTGGGATCCAAACAAGCCAATTCATTGAGTGTGGAGCTGCCTTTATGTACGTGATGGGGAATGTTGTGTTCAAGAGTCGAACTCCCTGCTGTGTGCAGAGCTGGGGAGTGCGAGCTGCAGTAGCAGGGCAGATGACTGCATTTGTTATGACTCCAGAGTTGGCTCCGGTGTCTGTTTAGTGGGGAGAAAGCTGAGTAGAACTATCTGCCTTTTGTGAGCTGGAACCAGCTTAAAAACAAGGTCCTACCACTAGAAAACTGTGGTACTCTTCTGTAGCCTAGGAGTGTTTGGGTATGTATCATACTCCCCATGAGGGAGCAGCTTGACTAGGCTAGAGTTAAGCCAGGAAGCTCTGTTCTTATACCACGGTGCAAATAGAAATGCTAGTTGTGAGTCAAAGTATGACAGTACATTTTAATAAACTTAAGCTGAAATTGCTCATGTCTCAAAGCAGTCATCAGTAAGTACTTTTTCATATAAGGAACATAAGCCTGTGTTAACCATGTCTTTAGAACATCTGGTATATAGGACTTCTTACAGTATTTGAGGAAGAATCCTCTTTTTACTTGATCCTTATTGCTCTTAAATGAGCTGTAAGCCCATGGCTGCTTAGGTAAGGATCAGGTCTGGGCATCTATAGAAGTTAAAGCTTAGGCACATCCTTGTCTAACCTAAGGTTTGTAGGTATCTAATGAAATTAGGTGCTTTCAGGATTAGGCCTCTGCTAGGTGGGAGGTAATTTGGATTGTGTTTTTTCACTAATGCAGTCAGGTCTTGTTTTGGGCAGCTACTTTAATCCTTGAATCTGTCCCGTCACAGCTACAGATTTAGTGCTAATTCTTTTTTGCAAGCGAAGGGTGAGTTTCCATTCTTTCTCCATTTGTCAGCAGCATCCTTGAAACAAGAAGTGCTCAAGTTGAGAGTGCATCAGCAGAGATCAAGGAGATGGACTTGGCCACTTCACTATTTCATAGTAGAAACGCTTTATTTGAAGAGTTTTGGTGCCAAATATTTGTTGCTTGCAACTTTGACTTCCTTTTCCCTCATAATCAAAACAACACCTTCATGAAACTATTCTGAATTACTCTGCTTTTAAAACATTTTTTTCCAAAGAACTCTTTTTGATGATGTAATTTGTTAACCATGACCTGCCATTGAATTGTAAATGGAAAGCCTTGCACTACTAAAACACTGCCTTTATAATTTACTTCAGCTTAATAACAAGAAAGCACTAGCTGGGGAGAACAACTTCACAGACACAATGAGACACATGCTGTCATCACGTTTGAGCATGCCTGACTGTCCCAACTGTAATTATAGAAGAAGGTGAGCTGATGTTTTTCATACAAAATCGTCATAAATCATTGATTTCTCATTGGAGGAAAAAGGAAATACGTTATTGAAACAGAGTGTGGTTGCTTTAAACAAATGCTACTTAAAGAAGCTCATAAAAAAATCTGGAATCTTAATTTCTGAACAGATGTACTTGTGATGACTGCAGTCTCTCACACATTTTAACGTGTGGCATCATGGACTCTCCTATAACGGATGATATCCACATTAATCAGTTACCGCTGCAAATCGATTCCGCTCCGGATTATCTGTCGGAGATCCGCCCACCCAGCATGTCTTCTGCGAGCTCAGGATCAGGATCCAGCTCACCTATTACAATTCAGCAACATCCCAGGCTGATCCTGGCAGATAATGGTTCTGCACCAACTTTGTAAGTTCCTCATGCTCTTCTAACATTTGGTTGTGAATTGAACTGAAGCAGGGAACTTGCACTGGCTGAGTCATGATGTAATGCCAGTTTTGCCTCAAAGCTTCTCATAATGGTGCTGGATTCAGTAGACCTCAACTCCACTGCTCTGATTCCTAAAAGAACTATTTACTGTTGAAAAATATAGGAGTTACTGCCATGTTCAGTGTTCCCTCCTTATTGTTACTGGGTTCACATTTAATGTATGGAAAGAATTGAATTTTATGCTTTTCCACATCACTCCTTCTGTATAAGAAGTCATTTGCATAAGGCTTTTTTCATCAAATTTAAGGTCATCCATATCTTGTCAATATTTATTTCATAGAATCATTTTGGTTAGAAAAGACCTTTAAGATGAAGTCAAATCATTCTCTGCATAGATTCTGGGTCAGAAAAAGAGTAGTGTGAAAATATTTTACAGGAATAGCAGGGAATTTTGTTTTCAATTCAGGCTGTCATTCAGGCATGCATCTGCTCTGGCCACTGGGGTTATACATCAGATTGCTTGGTTTGAGTCGCTGGAAACAGTCAGTAGAATTAGACAACTTGGAAGACAATCCTCTGCCTCCTGATGAGGACATTTATCACAGAATCACAAAAACATTCAGGTTGGAAAAGACCCATGGGATCACCATATCCAACCGATTACTCTACGAGGTTCACTCCTAAACCATATCCCCAAGCACCACATCCAAACAACCTTTAAACACACCCAGGGTTGGTGACTCCTTCCTGGGCCTCCCGTTCCACTGCCTGAATATACAAGGGATGCCCTCAACTTATTTCCTTTTGGTGTTCTACCTGCTCTTGTTGAGGTTACTTTGCACTGTGATTTACCTGAGCTTCTTCTCCCCTCAGTGGTAGTGACGACGAAGATGTTGCACCGTTATCAGCAAAGTTTGCTGATATCTACCCACTGAGCAATTACGATGATGCAGAGGTTGTAGCCAACATGAATGGAATCCACAGTGAGCTAAACGGCGGAGGTGAAAACATAGCATTGAAAGATGAGGTACAGCATTCCCAATGTTCTGATGCTTTCTGGCAGTTGGATGTACTTGCTGGAGAGAGGTCTGAACGTCACCCCCATGGTAATGAGTTCGTGTTGTGCAGTCTCCTCAGGTGAGCAGTACTAGCAGCAGTTCATCAGAAGCAGATGATGATGAAGCAGATGGGGAGAGCAGTGGTGAACCACCAGGGACTCAAAAGGAGGAAATGTCTCTAGGAAAAAGGACGTTAAGGAAAGATGAAACAAAAATGGATAGTCCACCACCCTCTTACCCCAGCCAGCAGGTACAGTCATCTAAAACTAACCCTTTTTATAACTGAGGTTTTGAGATGGGTCTACTTGAATGATGATGCATTCACAACTTCAGTGCAATATGTCATTTTTAATATATTAAATTATCACTGGCTATCACAGAAATAACCAAGTTGGAAAAGGCCTCTAAGATCATCGAGTCCAACCTATCACCTCACCTCTCTAATTAACTAAACCATGGCACTAAGTGCTCCATCCGGCCTCCTCTTAAGCATCTCCAGGGATGGTGACTCCATCACCTCCCTGGGCAGCCTATTACAATGGGCAATCATTCTATGAGGAACTTTCATTTAGTTTCCATGGTCAGTACAACAGGAACCAAGGGGATGCAAGCTACACTGAGATTTGAGGAGCCTGGAATGCTGAAGACCCAAGGAGGTTGAGGTGGGGGTTTCAATCTCACCTCTCCCTTCCTTGCTTCTTCATTACAACCCATAGAATCATAGAATTATTTAGGTTGGAAAAGACCTCTGAGATCCTTGGGTCCAACCATCAACCCACTAAACCAATGTCCCCAAGTGCCATGGCCACACATTTCTTGAACGCCTCCAGGCATGGTGACTCTACCACCTCGCTGAGCAGCCTGTTCCAATGGCTGACCACTTGGGCAACAATACATTGTTCCTTGTGTTTTGGAACCCCTATTACGAGGTATGTCTGAGTCTTAAAAGTGTTTTTCAGCTGGTGAAATGTTGCGTGGCTGGCTAGGGGTCTAATCCTTACATGATCTGAGACCTCTGTCAAACTACTTGGAACCTGATGAACAAATTCTGTATCCTGTTGTGAAATCCAGTGAGATTATATAAATCTGTTTGCCTAAGGGAACCAAACTAAAATGCAAGATAAAAAGGCAGATTTAACCTTTTCTTAGAGGAAAAAGAATTTTCTCAGAATAATTCTGAGCAGCTCTTAATGAATTCCTTTTTAGCCTACTTTTCAGAGCTGACTGTACCTTACAATGCTGCATTCAATTGATTTCATTGGTGCATGCCATGTACATTTGAGACTTTGGTACATGATCTGTTGAGGTTGCTCATTTATTCAGTATCTTTATTTCCCTTTGGATTCATTTTCATTCTCAGTAACCAAAAGTTTGTCAGTTGGATTTTGAATCTCACCATACTCTTAGATCTCTTTCTTCTATTCATTAATAGATGAGCATTGGTTTGTTGGTAATAATGTTTTGGGGTTTTGTTATGAGGAAAG
The DNA here is from genome assembly GCA_013400475.1 of Tricholaema leucomelas. Lineage (NCBI taxonomy): Eukaryota > Metazoa > Chordata > Aves > Piciformes > Lybiidae > Tricholaema lacrymosa > Tricholaema leucomelas. Next base: position 88,953 of record WAAF01004980.1, on the reverse strand, counting down.
TTGCGTGTGTGTGGTGGTGTTTTTCTTCTCTCCACACCCAATTAATTGAATCATATTTGGTTGGTGACAACTCAGGTTGTTAAAATACACCTGTGTTCAAGGCTGTGATGTTTTTAGGCGATAGTGAAGAGGTATTTGTTTCTGTGAGAGGCTATTTAAGAGCAATGCCACCTGTCAGTTTTTCTTTTAGAAAGCTAAGTTTGTTAATGTTGCTTTTGGAAAAGCAGGTACTGCCTCATTGATGGGAGAAAGAGCAATTGGGTAATGTTCCTGGTATTGCTGCTGTTAAAGCTATCTTCCACAGAAGTGTTGTATGAGCTGAGGGAGGGAAATGGAGCTGCTCTTTCCTGGACTGCTTTCCTTCCAAAGCCTGGGGTCCTTATGAGAAGAAGCAGGCTAATGATACCTCAAGGTCCGCAGAAGTTCTAATGAGGCCTGGATTTCTCATGGCTGATGCAATTATGAAGCTTTTCATGAGAAACATCTGCTTAGCACAGTTACACAATAGTTGAGTTTGGAAGGGACATCTGCTGATAGTCTGGCCCAGCCCTCCTGCTCAAAGCAAGGTCATCTAGAGGATGTTGGTCAGTGCTGTGTTCAATCACATTTTAGGTGTCCTCACAGAGGGAGGCTCCAGAATTGCTGTTGCAGTGTTAGACCATTCTCACAAACTGTTGGAGTGGAATTTACTGTATTTCAATCTGAGCCCATTTGCTCTTGTTCTTATGTGGGACACCACTGAGAGGAGTCTGGCTCTAGCCGCTTTCCTCTTACCTGCTCAGAGAGGAAGCACACATGGATAAGATCCCCAAGTGTTCTCTCTTAAGGCTGAACAGAGTCTCTCTTAGCCTCTCCTTATATGAGAGATTCTCCAAGTCCCAGTCAGCTTCATGATCCTTCACTGAACTCATTGCAGTATGTCCACAGACTGTACTGGTGAGCCTGGAACTGGATCCACTACCCTAGATGTCTCACTAGTACTGAGCAAAGTGGAACAGTCACCTCCCTTGATATGCTGGCAGTGCTCTGCCAAGTGCAGCTCAGTACTGCTACCCACTTAATCAGCTGATCAACCCTTACTACTACTTTCTACACACACTGTTCTTCTGTGTGCCTGCAAGATATCATCCAGTTTGGGATTTTTATAGTGGGGTAATGAAGTGATAGCATTTGATTGTTACTAGGCAAGGTTCCTGTTCCTGGCTGTTCTTGATTATTTCCATCAGTGTTGCAGTTGTCACTGACAGTGGTCACAGAATCATAGAATAGTGGAGGTCAGAAGCAACCTCTTGAGATCATCCAATCCACCTTCCACTGCTAAAGCAGGGTTACCAAGAGCAGGTTGCTTAGGCAAGTTTGGAATCTCTGCAAAGAAAGAGACTCCACAACCTCTGTGGGCAGCCTGCTCTAGGGCTCTGGCATGCTTACAGCAAAGAAGCTTCTCCTTATGTTTAGATGGAATTTCCTGTGTTCCAGTTCCCCTTGACCCTCACCCTTTAACTATTGATCAGCATTGACAAGGTCCCCTCTGTCAGCTTTTCTCCAGGCTAACCAGCCCTCGGTCTGTCAGTCTCTCCTCTTCAGAGAGATACTTCTCAGCATCTTCATAGCCCTCTGTTGGACTCTCCAGTAGATCCCTGTCTTTCTAAACGGTCATGAAATATCTGATTAATCTGAAATGCTGTCAGTTTTTTTGAGCACTCTCTTTTTAAGATGAAGATCTAGTGCTTGCACTCCATTACAACGTTTTCCACTGGTATACATGAAAGAATTCTATGGATGCTCTGAAAATATTAATGTGTGCCAAAGGGAATAATATTAATGCTGAGTAGGGAAAAAAGATGGGGGAAATACCTGATCTGTAGAGGAGACAGAAAATGACTTTTTTTTTGTCTTCATTTTCTTACAGGCTGACCAAGCTCCAAATGCTTGTGAATGTCATGTTTGCAAACAAGAAGCCTCAGGTCTAACAGCCTCTGCACTTGCAACTGGACGCCTGCCTGCTGGCCACCAGTTTATGAATCCTGAAAAACCTGCACATCCTGCACTTCATCTTTATCCTCACATCCATGGACATATACCATTGCATACAATCCCTCACCTGCCTCGTCCTCTTATCCACCCCACCTTATATACAGCTTCTCCCTTCACACACAATAAGGTAAGTCTGAAGCAGGGAGAGCACTGCACTCCTCCATAAACCAGTGTAGTTGAGTGCCAGCGAAAGCCACGAAAGCTGCTTGGAGTAGTGGTCTCTTTACAGGAGTGTTCATGGAGGGATTAGTGAGGAGTAGGGACCAGGAGAGATTCAGAGCTGGTAGAAGATTCATACAGCAGAGCTAAGGGTGGCTTTTGTCAGGAAGATAATTTCCTTACCACAATTAGAAAGCACATGGAGTCAAATGAGACTTGAATGATGGAAACAGTGATGGAAGTCTAGTCAGTGTAGTAGGACTCATTCAATCTTTATTTCATATATATCAGAGGTCAAAATTCAAGATTTCTTGTTGGCAATATCCTGGGGTGTCTAGTTGAAAATGTTAGTGATTTCTTTGCTTTTTGAGATAAATGAGGCACAGGAACCTATTTGCAAGGGGTTGCTTTGAAAAAACTCGGGGGGTTGCCAGGTTCTGCAAAATTCTTTTGAGCCCAAACTTGTAAGTAATAAACAACAAGAAGATACAGAACGAGGATTGGGACCAAGTGACAGCTTTTAAGAGGTAGGAGCCAAAAGCAAGTCTTGCCTTTGCTGTGGTGTAGTTTCACACTGGTGCTGCTGAAAGGGGCAAAGCCTTTGTCGTTAGCTACTCTTTTCCTATTGTCTCCTTTACATCTGGCCCAATGATCATGTGGTTGCAAGGAGTCTGGATTAGTTCACAGTGATGGCTGCTACAAACTCCTGCTGTCCTTCTTGATATCCACTTGGGGTTTTTCTGTCTTCTTAGTATCCCTTCCTCATCTCTACTGCAGTACACCAGTTCTGTAACTGAGCGTGCCAGCCTGCCACTTTGTCACAGCCCACTAATGTTTTCTGGAAATCCTTTCAGAGCTGTTCTTGTATCCCTCATAGTGATCTACTCGAGTTCCCATCACTGATCTCTGCAGCCTTTCCTTTTGGAAGACTCTTCTGAGGCAGAACATCTGTAGTGCACGATCAAGGCTGTCTACCAGAAGCCCCATGCAGAGCATCGGGTTGCTGGCACTGAGCAGCTGTGTAATGCAGGCCAGATCTGTTAGCTCTGGCACAGAACCTGACCCAGAGGGGTGTTTATGTATTTATGTTGTGCTTGAGCTGTAAAGACATATGCAGCAACTGAAGCTTTAAGGACTCTTCACCGTTGAAGACCCAGCTGAATTCAGCAGAGCTGGTAGTGAAGGAGCAAATTAAGCCCTGCTGGATCAGGCTTGGTTCCTCGTGGATAGCCTGTTCTGCCCTGTGAAGTGTTTCTTTGTACCCATGTATATGAGTTTTCTTTCATGCAGCATATTGCAACCCCTCTCACCTTAACAGTCAGTCAGAGTGAAAATCCATCTGTATAGCAAAAGCAGAGTGGGTATAAAAGAGTTTCCTTGGCCAGGAATGTTTAGACTTTCATCTCTGACATATCACTGGACTCAGGTGATATTTTTGGTATCTGTATCTACTTCTGCCTAGTTCTTCATTGTATCCAGTCTAGTTCAACAACAGAACAAACTCACATTTCCTTGGCTTTTTTGAAAGTGACAGGGATTGAGTATAATGCTTGCATTTCTCTGGGAGAAAGTTACAGTTTGGAATGCAAATAAACAATTTCAGCCAGGAGAAATGGGGTGAGCCGGAACAGAATGCTTCTATAAACCAAGAGGCCTATGTACCCTTTTATTTTTCCCAGCTGCTTCTTAAAATGAAAAGATGTATTTCTTGCCTGTTAAATCTAAAGTCAGGAATCTGATAATGCTTAGAGATCAAAAAAGTAGAAGACTATAATCAACTTAAAAATATATTTTAAGATAACTGTTTAATTTCTTTTTCTACTGCACTTATTTTCCACCCTGAAGTGTTTGCAATCCCTTTATCACAATTGCCTTCCATACTAACGATTATCATGTCACAGAGGATTGCTTTTGGCAGCTTGAGCTTTGAAAAGTAATGATTCCTAACAAATTCTATGCTGGTTTTAATTAAAAATCAGAGTCTACCAGTACATATTAACCCAAGTGGTCTTTTTGGACAACACTTTTTTTTTATTCATCAGTTAGCTGAATCTAAGAGCAGTGTTTGATTATGAAGTGTATTTGTGTCCATGCTGTCTGTGTAATATCTGTGTTAAAAATCAAGAAACCAGTCTTCTGTCATTCTGGGAAATACTATTAATTGTGCTTTTTAGAATGCCTTTCTCAGTTGAAACACTGATTTGAATATTGCTGTTGGAGTGACTGTGTAAGCAAACAGAATATTAATGAGGAAAATACTCTTTATTTTCGTAGGCATTACCGCCAGCTCCGGTTCAGAATCACACAAACAAGCATCAAGTATTCAATGCATCCCTCCAAGATCATATTTATCCAAGCTGTTTTGGGAGCACTTCAGATTGGAATAGCTCTAAATTTATAAGTCTTTGGGGTTCAGAGATGATGAATGACAAGAACTGGAATCCTGCTACATTTTTGCCTGATACAATTCCTGGTGAGGGTTTGTTACTACTTTGCACTGACTAGTTACAAGCCTTATGTTCTGAAATGCTGTGTGACACACTGTGTGACATGGTAGGTTTCATCACCATGATTTTAGAAGATGGTATTCTGGCAGAGCTTTGCTGTCATTTCTGCTCCAGGGGGAATGAGTAATGAAACAGAAATACCTATATATTGGAAGAAGGATGCTGAAGGCAAAGGCCTAACACGTTGTTTTTCACCTGCAGTCCCTTCAGAAGTATTTTACTCTGCAGAAGTTTATAGAATCATAGAATGGTTTAGGTTGGAAGGGAGCTCAAGGATCATCCAGCTCCAACCCCCTGCCATAGGCAGGGACATCTCCCACTAGAGCAGGCTGCTCAAGGCCTCATCCAGCCTGGCCTTAAACACCTCCAGGGAGGAAGCATCCACAACCTCCCTGGGCAACCTGTTCCAGTGTCTCACCACCCTCACTGTAAAGAACTTCCTCCTAACATCCAGTCTAAATCTCCCCTCTTCCAGCTTAAACCCATTCCCCCTTGTCCTGACATTACCAGACCTTGTCAATAGTCCCTCCCCAGCCTTCCTGTAGGCTCCCTTCAGATACTGGAAAGCCACTCTAAGGTCTCCTCGAAGCCTTCTCTTCTCCAGGCTGCAGAGCCCCAACTCTCTCAGCCTGTCCTCATAGCAGAGGTGGTCCAGCCCTCTGATCACCTTCGTGGCTCTCCTCTGGACCCGCTCCAGCAGTTCCATGTCCTTCTTGTGTTGGGGGCTCCAGAACTGCACACAGTACTCCAGGTGGGGTCTGAGGAGAGCAGAGTAAAGGGGGAGAATCCCCTCCCTTGCCCTGCTGGCCACACTAGGGTTGCAAAGGAATGGGAATTAAGGGAAATTTGAAGTAACTTCTGGTCTTCTGCCACAAAGGCCTGCTCCTTCTCTACAGGGTTGTAAGAGTGCTGGTAGCATGGTGCTACATCCTCTGCACAGATAACTGCATTGCCATTCAAAAAGACACAGGCATAAGTCAAGCAAAAAAAATAATTGAAGCCTTTGGAAATACTATTGGTCAAGTGAAAAAGAAGAGAGATCTTTTCACATCATAGCAGATATTAAAATGCTTCATTTTATTTGCACGATATGAAAAAAGGAAGATTAGGTTTGTCTGTTGGCTTTTGTTTTTTTCCAGACTGATTGCTGCTAACTTGTGTTGAGTTGCTGCAGTGATACCTAAAAGGAAAAGCTTTTGAAAACCTACAGAAATCTTCCCCAGTAGGACAACTCAGCTCTGTACAAATCTAGTTCTGTTCCAAGAGGTCTTTAGGGGAGGGCTTGCGTGGAAGGTGTTACTGTAGTTAGCTGGAATTCCCAGTAAGCTAGGATATGAGGTGATACTGAGAGGAGATGTTAGTTATGCTTGTTGCGTGGCTAACCTGGACTTCAGATATTGAAGCTGGCATTCTTAGCATGTCAGGTTTTTTTTTCAGTTATAAATGGGCAGTGATATCTGCAGCATTTTTTCCTGCTTGTTAACAAATGTTGAGTAATGTTCAGAAAATTGTAACTTGAAGGGTTTTATCTTCTGCTCTGAGGCTTCTCAGCACATTTTGCTGCAGCTATTTTATTTGGGAGACAGGGAGAGGGAAAGGAGGATACTTCACTGATACTACCAAGGCAAGAGCAAAATATCCTTGTTACTCTGCATCTGAATTAGTGTGTAATTCAGAATGCCACAAAGAGAATTCTGTAGTTTGGTGACAATTGTTGTGTGTTTCACTTGAAGGGAGTGATATATTAGCACCAGCGCTCTCAGAAATAAGGCCTGAAGCACTTCCTACTACATCTAGCAACGAAGCAACAGCAGTTGCTGACAGCAAGGAGAAAAAGAATGCTGCAAAGAAGAAATGTCTGTACAATTTCCAGGATGCCTTTATGGAAGCTAATAAAGTTGTCATGGCAACTTCTTCTGCCACTTCTTCTGTCTCCTGCACAGCAACCACAGTGCAGTCAAGCAGTAACCAGTTCAAAGTATCATCCAAGAGACCTTCATCGATAGGTAAGGATTTGATTCTCACATAGAGGTTAGTAACAGACTTAAGAGCATTTAACTGTAAAGATTTCTGTGGTTATTTTAATAACTTCATCTATCTTAATGATTTTTGTTAATTGCTCTTCTTGTTACTCTTGAGTTACAGTCTCTGTACTGCAGAATTCAAGAACTTTGTAGAAAATTTTTGATGTTAGGGTTTGGAACTGGTAATAGGTGTTGAAATACTGCTGATTTTGTGCAGAAACTGAGAACATCTGGCACTGTGTGCGGTAGCTTGGGTACTTAAGGGAGATGTATTGACCATTCGTTAATAGTAACTGATTTCTTTTCTCTGCAATTTAGGTGAGGTGTTCCACAATATTAATAAAGAGGACCACAGACATTCTGCACCAGTTGCACCACGAAATAGTCCTACCAGTTTAGCATCCCTTCCTTCACTGTCACCTGCTGCACTGTCTCCAGCCTCTACACCACATCTTCCAAATCTTGCTGCCCCTTCTTTCCCCAAAACTGCTGCAACAGCCCCTGGGTTTGTGGATCCTCATTCAGGTCTTTGTCCTACCACAGTTGCCCCTCCTACTTCAACTACAGACAGCTCTGTAAGTGCCCCACCAAGTGTCTGCAGGTAAGTTTGTTATTGTTATTTTTAACAATAGAAACGTAATTTAACTACAAATGTTCTCACTTGCAGGTGTTTAAAGTGTGCAAGAAGTGTTTGTGCGTTCAGCAAATGAGACAGTTCAGATGCTCAGTGTGTAACTTGGTGTGAGACTTTGCAAATAGGATTGTTGTGGCAGAATCTAGTTACTTAGTTTAGAGACTTCAAAACAAACTTTCCCTTGCTTTCAGAGGCGTGAGCTGGGTTAAGTAAAGCTCTGTTCTTTCACACTTAAAAAGGTCTGTGTTCCTTTCATTTTGGCTTTTCAGAGCAAGCAGGAATGAACAGCTCTGAAAAGGTCAGGAGTCTGTAGACAGGTTTAGCACAAACTACATAGATGTCATACATAGTCTTGAAACCTGCCGCATAGCAAAACATTTCCCTCGCTACACTTAAGTATCAGTCCCACCATTTACAGGGTGGCTATAATGCAGGATGGTCTGATTTCCAAAGGTCCTGGAGATGAGTAGTTTGGTGGAGCTGTCTTATGGTTACCTGTTGTGGCAGACTGGTGATGGTGCCAGCTCTTTGATTTGTCTGAAGACTGCAGGTGTAACAGAAAAGCAGTTGAGTCATTGCTTTGAAGTACTCTGTAGGGCTGCAGTCTGGCTGCTATCACAGAATGGTTGTGGTTGAGAGGGACATCTGGAGATGATCCAGTTGTCGTTTTTTGTATTAGTTGCTTTTGAGACAAATCACATTGTATTAGAAGAACTGGGCAGTTGATAGGTTGGACACAGTTATGCAGAGCTCTGGAGGCAATCAGCTGCTCTGTACCTGTATATTGAAGAGAAATGTTAGTTAATTCCCTTCAAAAGAAAGGTGCAGGAAGGGCCATGGGAATATTTTTGGTTTAGCTGACCTTGAATATTTCAATTCAAAAGCTTGAAAAACTGTCTAAAACCAATGGATCTGAGAGAAGTTGAGTTCTTTGCAGCTCTTTTCAGGCCACAAGTGATGAGGTGGGCAGCAGTTTTTAAACCATTCCATTTAAAACAAAAGTAGTATCACTGCTTCAGAAATTGTTTTACCTCTTTAAAGCCAGGAAGAACAGTTCCAAAATTAGTTCTCTAGTTCTTGTTCAGTGAGATCTTATAAAGCACTTTCCCATGTCTCATCTTAGCTTGCTGCAAGCTCCTGAATGTAGGCTCTAGGATTTGTTGTATCACTGGTGGCTGATAAGCTAGCTGAGGATCGTTAGCCAGCAGTGTGCCAAGGTGGCCAAGAGAGCCAATGGCATCCTGGCCTGCATCAGGAATGGTGTGGCCAGCAGGAGCAGGGAGGTCATTCTGCCCCTGTACTCTGCACTGATTAGACCACACCTTGAGTACTGTGTCCAGCTCTGGGCCCCCCAGTTTAAGAGGGATATCGAGATGCTTGAGCGTGTCCAGAGAAGGGCGACGAGGCTGGTGAGAGGCCTCGAGCACAGCCCTACAAGGAGAGGCTGAGGGAGCTGGGATTGTTTAGCCTGGAGAAGAGGAGGCTCAGGGGAGACCTTATTGCTGTCTACAACTACCTGAGGGGTGGTTGTAGCCAGGAGGAGGTTGCTCTCTTCTCTCAGGTGGCCAGCACCAGAACAAGAGGACACAGCCTCAAGCTACACCAGGGGAAATTTAGGCTTGAGGTGAGGAGAAAGTTCTTCACTGAGAGAGTCATTGGCTACTGGAATGGGCTGCCCAGGGAGGTGGTGGAGTCGCCGTCCCTGGAGCTGTTCAAGGCAAGGTTGGACGTGGCACTTGGTGCCATGGTCTAGCCTTGAGCTCTGTGGTAACAGCTTGGACTTGATGATCTATAAGGTCTCTTCCAGCCTTGGTGATACTGTGATACTGTGATTATTCCTGGTACATGTTAACTGTATATGGGTTTATTGAAGTATCTTATTTATTATCATCTGCAGTTTTTATAAGCTGGTCCTTTCTTTAACATAGTGATCCTGACTGTGAGGGCCATCGCTGTGAGAACAGTAACACGTATGACCATCAACAGTATGATGGAGAGGAGAGCCAAGATGAAGACAGCTGTTCAGAGCATAGCTCCAGTACCTCAACATCCACAAATCAAAAGGAAGGCAAATACTGTGACTGCTGTTACTGTGAGTTCTTCGGCCACGGAGGAGTAAGTTGTTGGATTTCGTACTGGTTTTATTTTGTTTCTTGTCACTTGGTCATCAGTGGTTGCATATGATTTATCAGGCTGCAGCTAAGGGGGATGGCACTGGAGCTCAATCCAGAGAATTAATAAAAGGAACACGAGTAGAAGTTATTTTCCATCTTGACATGAAGAACTGAAGTGAACCTTTCCACTTGAAAGCAATTCTAGAGCAATGAAAATGAGTAAAAGCTGTGGGGAGCAATTGACTTGAAAAATAGATACCACGTTTGACTGCAACTGCAAACAGGAGCTTTGAGGCATTTTGTACAAACTGCATTTTGTACAACTGTACAGAATTCATGCTTTCATGTGGAGGACTGTAATTATAAATAATGCCACGAATTGGGGTAAAAGTACATTTAATATAGGGTAGTTTGGGAAATGTGCATGGCAATTTATAAGCTGTTCTCCCAGCTGTAAAAATACAAACCCTGAAAGTATTCAGTTCAATTTGATTTAAAAATGAATGAAAAAGAATCTCTTCTTACCTAGAACTTAGGCAATTACACCTTTATCAAAGGAAAACTCAAACTGCATCTTACAAGTTTTCGGTGTTACAATTTTCTTTACTGGTACATTTTGATAGGTACTGACTTGTGTTTGTATTTTGAAGTGTTTTGAAGAAGTTATGAAGTTCAAAAGCATGCAGGTTATATGGAATCTTTTTCCTTTAATACTAAGTACTGTGTGAAGCATCCTGTAGTTAACTCCATACCAGTGAGTTCTTGCAATCATTATCTTTCAGTTTGCATAAATTAAATGCTAAAGACTGTTTAGTTGCCACATTTTTCTCCCTAAGCTACGGTTTTGTTTTCTGTCTGACCTCATTTGCAAACCTGTGTATAGTCTATTTTAATAATCAATTAATTGGTAGAGTTGAAGTCTTCAACTTTCCTTAATGGAAGTAAAAGCTCAATTTCTTGGCCATGTGTTTGGTCAGGTGCGGTTTCATTGTAGGGCTTGAAGTGAATTAGGGGCACCAGCCCTGGGGCTGAAAGGAGCAGGGAGAGGATTTGGTTTCTCATTGCATGTTCCCTCCGTGTCCATGATTGTTCTGTCCCTGCCTGCACACTAAGAGTTACTGCTTCTGCTGAAGTGACAGAACTCTGTACAGGATTTTTAAGTTAATAGGCTTTGCTTTGCCGGTTTAATGGCTGAAACCAGTGTAGCTTCAAACAGATGCATGCAGGATCTGGTGCACAAGGGGAAAGGGTGCAGGAAGGGAGGAGGAATGAGGAGTTGAGAGGCAGATGCAGTGGATGGGAAAACAGACAGGAAACATGACACAAAGATGCAGCTTGCAGCTAACAAGTTACTGATGCAGCTCTGCTGGAGGCTGTGCTGACACGCCTCCCTGCAGGGTGATCAGGCGCTCACAGTTACAGCCAAGGCCCATGTAGCCTAAATTCTGAAACAGGCTTTGCTGTAAATGGAAACAGCACCAAGTGTCTGCTGCTTTCAAACTTTCCAGTGTGGTATGCAGATCATGAGAGAATATGGAAATCTCCTTTCTCACTTTTAAAGGTATTTCTTTGTCTTCTCACTTGTGCATTCCTCCCCAAGACCAGTCATTTGGAAAGTAAAATTCAAAACCTAGCACCAGGTCTGACTAAAAGCACCTTCAGATACACTTAGAAAAGATGAAGAGTTTCTTATGCAGGTTCAGACCTTCCAAGTTACTTGAAAGTCTCTAAAACTTGAAAATCTCAGAAGTATTTGCTCATTGCAATTTTTACATGTAGTCACTACATTTTGTCTCATGTTCTTCAGCCTCCAGCTGCACCAACCAGCAGAAATTATGCAGAGATGCGAGAAAAGCTTCGTTTACGTCTAACAAAAAGGAAAGAGGAGCAGCCCAAGAAACCAGATCAGATCTCTGAAAGGGAAAGTGTCGTTGACCATCGAAAGGTGGAAGACTTGCTACAATTTATAAACAGCTCTGAAACCAAACCAGTAAGCAGTTCTCGGGCAGCCAAGCGAGCCAGACATAAGCAAAGGAAGGTAAGACATCAAAGTATGTTTACCCTGGACCTTATGACAGCTTTCAGTGCAGCTTTTCATGTATGCAGTGTTTTGCTGTCAAATGCTTTTAATGATTGCTCTTCTTAATGTTTATGACTACTGAAACACAGCAAGTATGCTACCACATCAAGAGAGCAAGTTTTTGTAGTTGTAGAAGACTTAGATACAGAGTAGGCATAGCAGCAGCGAAGATCAACGGATGGTTTTGACAACAGTGAAACACATTACAGAAATATGAGGAATAGGAAAGCAGAAAGGATTTTAACGTACTTTAAGGGGCAGCTCATGTAAACAGTTACTTGCTGCAGACCTTCTGTGTTAGCGTCCTAGGACTTAAAACCTTCATAGTAGTAAAAAACTTCTCATTGCCAAAATGTTTGTCTCTTTCTATAAACCTGTTGTTGTTCTGTAGCTTGAAGAAAAAGCTCGACTTGAAGCAGAAGCCAGGGAGAGGGAGCATCATCAGCTGCTTGAGGAGCAGAGGCGGCGTGAGGAGGAAGAAGAGGAGAGGCTGAAACAAGAATTACAAAGGCTCCAAGAGCTTCAGCAGCTGCGGGCTGTAAAGAAAAAGAAGAAAGAGCGCCCCAGCAAGGACTGTCAGAAGGTGGATGTGCTCCCTCGCAACTGCCAGGCGGTGAAAGAGTCTGTCCCGAGTGCGCCTCAGGACATGCAGAACGGTACACTGGAGCAGTCAGAAAAGGTAGAACCCTCCTCCGCCTCACTGTCAAGACACCTGAATCATACGGAGCAGAGGCCAGTTTCAGAAACAGGCTGTGAACTATCCAATCCTGTAAACACTAGAGACTCCAAGCTGCTTTATCAGAAAGAGGGGAGTGTAAAGCAGCATGAGCCCCTCTCTTTTCTGCTGGATATTATGCATCAACATAAAGAAGGAAACAGCAAACAGAAACTAAAGCAGATAAACAAATCCTGTGCTGAACAAGCGAAAAAGCCTGTTGAGTCCCCCAAAGCAACTGAGATTCAGACTAAACCCAGAAACCAAATAGAATCCAAAGCAAAAGCAGCAGAGCTCCCAACAGTTGCAGAACCTAAAAAAGAGGAGAAGAAAATAAACAATAACAACAAAAAACAGTTGAACCATGTAAAGGAAGAGAAAGCACCTGTAACGAGTGAATCCCCTTCACCAAGTGAACAGCAACAAAATAATAAGCTAATACTTGCAGACTCTCCTCAACCAAAAGGCAAGAACAAGAAAAACAAGAAGAAAAAAGGAGACAAAGTCAACAATTCCATTGGTAAGTATATAAGAAAGTTGAACTTGAGTGGGGTTTTTTTTATTGCTACCATTTAAGTTCACAAGTTGGAAATCTTCATATTCAGTCGTTCTTGCCAATGTACTTCAGAGAAACAGAAAAACTGGTGTCAGGAGAACTCGAGTCTTTGTAATTATAGCAGTAAGGAGATGCTATAGATCTAATAAAGATGCTTTAATGAATAAATAAATTAGCTGATGCTGCTGGTTTTGTGGGGGGGGTTTTCTCAGAGAAGAAAGCCAATCCCTTCTGGAAAGCTGTCTTGGATTCAGCTGGGACACAGTTATTAAAGCCTAACTTGCTCTAAATAAATATTAAAGCAATTAAATAATCTGCCAAAATCCATTTGAAACTTGTCTTAAAGCAAGGCTGTTTCTCATAGAGCATTAAGTGTATAATCTAAAGTTGATCCTACTCTTTGAGCAAGGATACTTAGGGGATTCTGCAGCCCAAGATTGCTCATTCATGTGGAAGTAAACATTTTCTCAGTGAAATTCTTAATGTGGAAGTAAGCATTTTCTCAGCAGAAATCATTCCTTTCATGTATTAGCAACAGGTAAGCAAATACAAAACCTCATTCACTATTTATATTTGACAGGATGAAAACATACACTGGGATGTTAATTAATTGCCAATATTGAGGTTTTTCTCAACATGAATATTAGTTTGTGTTAATAAGCAGGCTTGTTACTTTAACTGATGGAAATAATAAAACCATACAGGATGGAGTTGGCTCAAACTGCATTTTCATAATTTTCTTCCAAATGTTTTATTTTCCTGAACTTCTCTCTGCCAAAACCAGAGCTGAAAAGCATGTGCAGTGTGGTTAGACTCCATGATCAGAGAAGCATAGAATACATTAGGTTGGAAGGAACCTCAGAAATCATCTACTCCAATCTCCCTGCCATGGGCTGGGACGCCTCCCAGCTAGACTTGGTTGCTCAAGGCCTCATCCAGCCTGGCCATGAACACTCCCAGGGAGATGTCCTCCACCTGCCTGGGCAAGCTGTTCCAATGTCTTGCCATCCACCTATTTAAGAACTCTTCCTGAAACTCAGTCTGAACATCCTCTCCCTTAGCTGCAAACTGTTCCCCTTTGTGCTGTGTCTGGACATCCTCATGAAAAGTCCCTCTGCAGCCTTCCTGTAGGATCCTTTCACATATTGGAAGGCAGTTCTAAGGTCCCCCCAGAGTATTCTCTTCTCTAGGCTGAACAACCCCAGCTCCCTCAGCCCATCTTCATAGCAGAAGATCTTAGATGTCTTAGGTGTCTTAGATGTGTTTTCTAGCTGGAACAGTTCTGTGATTCTGATTCTACTAGCTGGTTGGCTTTGCCAGCACACAGTCAAACATGCTTTCTCAGACACCAGCATATTCCTGTACATGCTTAGGCTCTAGTGAGGCTGCCAGCTGGGATGGCAGGTTTGTGGTGTGGACACGTGTCTGCTCAGAGCACCCAGGCATCCCTTGGGGTCAGCTGGCAGCTGTGTGGTAACAGCGCATAAATGAGTGTCTGCTCACCGGAACAAGTTCACCTTGCAGCTCTCGCTGCCGTTCTGCCTAGTAAGCACATGGAGAGAGCAGATCTTAATCCTCTGGCAGCCTCTGCCAGTCTTTCAGAATCCTTATGCTTATTAAGCTTTGCTACAAAAATATAAGCTAAATTCCTGGTCGTTACAAGTGTGAGGTAGAGCCCGGCTTTGATGCTCCATGGTTGAGCTGAGTCAGCTCACCAGTCTGTCATTAACTCTTCTTGTGCTCAGTGTCTTCCATTTCATGTTTGTTGGGCAGTGATGCAGCACTGAACCCTTTGGTACCTTAGTTCTTGTGCATATTGTGTTATGGTGTGTTTGGAGTTTGTTTGGTTTTAATTCACCTAGAAGACTGTGTTTCAGTCTTTGGAGCAAGACACAAGTGTAGTGAGGAGCAGAAAGAGAAGACTACAGACAATTGAAAGAGAAACTATTGAGGGAAGGGTGGGGTGGCAGAGGCTGTTTAGACCAGAAGAATGCAGGTAGTTCATTGCATCGTTTCCTCCTCCCTGCCCCTCACTATTTTTCTTTTTACTGCTGCTTAAGTGCAGTTACAGCTTCTGAAAACTAATGTTTGAATGTGAGACAAACCCTACAGGGCCATGTTTCTGCATATGTAAAGACTGAATTGTGCTGCTTTTTGAAGAGTTGGAACTGAGTCACTAATTGGAGTAGTTCTTTAGAAGGAAAGAAAAGATTCTGTCCTAACAAGCAAATTTGCTATTTTTCAACACATAGGGCTGAAATTAAGGGTACCAAATTAACAAAGGCATCAAAAATTAATTGTGAAATGAAAAAGTGGACCTTAAATAATTCTTAGAGCGTTGAGAAGAGGTGAATGAAGTTGGGGGTTTTACCTGATTTTTAAAGTGTGGTGTTAAGGCAGTGGATATGATTGCTTTTGGTGGGATCTCTGTTACTTTAACTCCTTGTTATGAAGAGGATGAAGACACCTAGAGGTGTAGTGAAGCCCTGGGTTAGGGGGCTTTTTATCTATTCAGAGGTAAGCTGCACAGCTAAGCTGTGTAACTATTGAACTGCTAGGAGTGCCTTTAAAAGCGAGTCCTTCTCCTTAGCGCAAGAATTCTAGAGGGTTCTGGACTATACTGGCTGTTTTCAGTTAGTTTTTGTCTTGCCCTTCTTGGAATGTGTTCTAAAGCTGCTTCAGAAATGAGCCTGGAGTGTATATGTAATGAGAAAAGAGACCTCAGGAGGGAAATGCTCCAACTGGACTCTACAGAAATTATGCTTTCAGAACAGTACATTGAGAAAATACAATATACTAACAGATTCCAGAGAGACTTTGTTCCTGTAGCTGAGGCTTAAATCCAGGCCATATTTTAGTATGCTGAAACAAAAAATAAAAAAGGAAATTCCTCTTTGTAGGTAACATGGCTGCTGCAGCCACAGCCTGATGGTTATACCCTAGGAGGAGTAGAATAGCTCTACAAACACTGAATTCTTTAAGTAGTTGTCTTTTTAAAACGTTTCTATTTAAAAATATTTCTAAAGTTGCCTTTTTTAGTACTAAGGCTGCCCAGGGCCTCCACCAAGTTGGACCTTCAATGGCTGCAGGGACAGGGCTTTGGCCACCTCCCTGGGCAGCCTGTTCCAGTGTTTCATTCATTATAAAGAACTTAATGTCCAACCTGAATCTACCCTGCTCTAGTTACAAACCATTGCCTTTTATCCTGTCACTACAATAAATCTTTAATGCAGCTTCAAGGTTCTTCCTCCCTCCTTCCCCTTTCTCCATGGAATCTAACGTAGTGCCATCCTTCTTCCTTTGTAGATGATGTGTTTCTACCCAAAGACATTGATCTAGACAGTGTGGAAATGGATGAAACAGAGCGAGAAGTGGAGTATTTTAAAAGGTAAAGTGCTGTAATCTCCCTGTATAGAACTTTTGTGCTCGTTCTTGTATGCCATGGTTTTAAACAAAACCAAACCTCCCAGACCAAGCCACAGCTTTAACTAGCTTCTAGCAGAAAAGCCTGTGTGGAAACTTAGTGAATCCTGATGCAGTTGGTGTTGTGAATGCCAGATCAGTCACCAGAACTGCACCTCTGTGGACACACATCACAGCTGAGTAGCACAAATAAACAAATGAGTGCCAGAATTACCTATGGATCCCCTGGGTTCTCATGAAGGCTTTCAGAGCATCCTCAGTTAGCATTTTTTTTTGCCAGGAGTGAAGTTTCTGTGAGTATTTCTTTTATTGTATATGCAGCTCAAATACTGAGTAGTATTCTAAGGAAAGGAATTCAAGTGGTAAAATGAAAAATGCTGTGTTAAGTGGTAAACAAATAAGGCTTCACATCTTAAAGTTCAGAGCCAGTATTGCAAAAAAATGTTTGTCCATGATGATGTTTAGCTGAGCTAATTTAGGTGCTGCACTGGAAGAGGTGGTGGAACTGTGGGTTATTGGATCACACCAAGCAGACAGGGGCTCTTTATGCTAGGGCAGTGACAGTAAAAGAATGATCTAGACCTGTATTTGCAAAACTGTTTTCTTCAGTGCCTTTTGTTTACCGTGGGGATTTATGCATCAGCTCGTGTTTAAAAAGCACAGCACATGAGAAGAAGCATTGATCTGCTTGAGGATAGGAAGGCTCTGCAGAGGGACCTGGCCAGGCTGAATGGATAGGCCCTTGATGCCAGTGGTGCTTCTGCTGCACATATGCTCTGCCACTCATTTTTGCTGTTAGAAGAGTAGAAGGTTAAAGTTAGTTAGAAGGTTAAAACAGCGCTGTCATATCTCTAGGTAACATTCAGCTAGCTCCTGTGCTGCTGAATGTGCAGTGTTCTTCGCTGCTCACTTCTTTAAGTAACTGCTTGAGGATGCATTTGAGTGATGGACAAGGGATTATTTTTTAAGGGGCTTTGTATTGCTGAATGAGAGCTGCCCTTCAAAAGCATTAACACATGTGGTTTGATTTTTTTGTTTGTTTGTTTTGAAGTGTATTAGTTCAACTTTTATAACCTCTTTATTTTCAGATTCTGCTTGGATTCTGCCAGACAGACAAGGCAGAGACTTTCAATCAACTGGTCTAATTTTAGCTTGAAAAAAACCACCTTTGCTGCACATTGAAATGACACCATTTGGGGAGGGAACCCTGCAGGAATCAATAAACGACAACTCCACTTACCTGTCCTGCTGTGCTGAGAGCTTCTCTGGTCTTGAGCCAGTGCTGCCTTGCCTTGTCCCCAGTGCTGTGTGGATCTGCACTGAACCCTTTGGCCTGATAATTCTTGCGGACTGAAAGATTGCCACTTTCTACCTGAATTTGTTAGCTTGTGTGCTTGTAGTCTGTGAGTGAGACTTACTTGATTGTAGCTGTATGCCGTTGGAGTTGGAACAATAGCTCTTTTCCATCTCCTTCTGAATGCCTTGGCCTCAAAGACTTTAAATTGCTTAGGCTTGAGTGGAGGCCAAAATACTAGTTTGCATCATCTGCAGTGGCTCCTGTCACTTCTGCATCTAGCTATGTTTTGTCATTCTGACTCCTGACAGAGGAATGGACCTAGTCAGTTGTGCTTTCATCTGCTCCAGAATTCTCCTGACATGACTTCATGAAAAAGAGGCTCTTATGGGACAAGTATTTCCTCAGTTCTTTCACAATCTACTGTTTAAGAGTGTACAAGTTACGCTATTTGTGTTTTGATTTATTTTTTTTTCTCCTGACTTGTAGCCAGCTTGTGTAAGAATACTTGCAGAATGAGAAAATTTAAAGAAGAACAGTACTCACACTATCAAATCTGTTATAGAGTGTATAATTGTATTAACACTGAAGCCTAACTGGCTACTTTTTTAACATATTGTTAAGTAATATTAAAATCATGTCTTTCTTTTTGAAAGATGGAATACATTAGTATGGCAGAAGACTTGTGTCTTGCTTTTTTCTGCTTGGGTGGGGAAATGGAAGGAAGCACCATCCTGAAAAAGAAAGAAAAAGCAGTTTTCTAAACTAAATTTCATCTTGTGTCAGAATTTGTCAGTGAATGCCACTGAACTTTAGCATATTCCTTGTTTGCCAGCTCACTTGATGGGAAAAACTGCTATTGGCCAGACAAAGGAAGGCTCCTGCTGAACTCTGGAATTAAGTTTGTGAATTCTGTGAGTTACTGTAATGCTTCTACTGCAGCAGATAAATTGTGAGGAGCGAGGTAGCACCAAGATGAACAATGCATTGTCAGCACAGAAATGAAGTAGGTTCCACTCTCCTATCATGTTAATAGTTAACAATATAATCGTGTTTTACAGGTTGCATAGTATTACCCAGCACAGAAGCAAGCTGTTAACTGAGGAGTTTGATCTATGTAAAGTCTTGCAGAAAATTTTCTGATATTGCACTATTTAGTCCAAATACAGACAACAGAAGTCTTGTTCTTTCCAAGTGACCATATTCCAGTTATGACTGCCTTTAAAGTTTTCTCTTTCCCTTCAAGAAAACAAACTTGCAGTCAGTACATATTTAAAAGGACACCACAGCTTCAGAGCTCACTAACGTCCTTTTCAGAACCAGTCCATGTTTTTCTTTCTTCCACTTGTTAACACATTTTTCTCTTGATACACCCAGTGTACAAAGCAGGACTGCTTTGTAGGACACAGTGTAACTGCATTCAGTCTGAGACTCAAGAATGCTTAGTAGATTTGTTGCCTCATGTCCCAGATGTAGTAGATGATTGACTTGACTGTAGATCACTGAGATACTTGCAACTGCCCATCGCTCTTGTTGGGTCTGGGGCTTCTGTTGCAGTGTATGCTGCTGGTAGAGAATAAAGTCATTCAGCTTATACTCAGCCTTTGTAGGTAAAGGAGCCCTCAGCGTCCTCTTGTAGAGGTGGGAATGTTGGTTTTCTCAAAATATAGTCCAGACACATGAAGGAGCAACTTCTCTTGTTCTTCAGCTACAAGTTGAGAAAGGGATGAAGAGTTTAGCCTGGTTCTTTGTCAGTGCAGTGCTGTAGTGTAGTATTGATTTGCTCATGCTGGAGGAACAGCATCTCATCTCAAACCTCCAAGGTAGTATCTGTGCCACTTGGCATCACCCAAAAAACTGCACACTGCTGAAAATAGCTGCATTAGTTAGCAAAGAGGAGAGAGCTTTTTTGGCTTCGTGGAGACTTTGCATCTCTTGCAATTTGAGTGAGGTCTTAATTATGTGAGAGACTTCTCATGTGGGACAGTGGCTGTGAAAAAAGTGCTGTTAAAGCAGCAGAAGCTGGATGTTTGTGTGAAATCAAACTTCTCAGGCTTCTACAGTTCTAAGCCTTAACACAAGGTGGCAGTGAATGTCATCACTGGTGATTGCCACTGCTAGGAGCTCAGGGAATTGAGACATGGCGTGGAAAAACGAGTTGAGGTCACACAGGCAAATATTGGTGCAGAGTCCAGCTGCCCTGGAGTAGAAATGCTTTAAAAGTACTGAGATAGTTAATGTGCTAGAAACTTCTCATACCATTTGTTGTCACAAGTAAATGGGGAAGGTTTGTTTTATTCTCTAGCAAGGTTGTTCAGAGCAATACGTGAGCATGATGTGCTTCTCTTCATGTTGAAATCCTAGCTTGAGACAGCAGAAGAAATCCTTTTGCGTGTGAGGAATCTCTGTCTGTATTTGTAATATTCTTCAAGGACACTCTCCTTATGCTCCATGGTGGTCAATCAGTACAATTGACATGATGCCATCCAGCACACAGAATGAGGAATGAGTCTCCATGGATCTGCCGTTGTTGCACTGCGGTGAGAACCTCAAGGCAAGTAAAATATTTCTAGCTCTATAGTGAATGAGGATGAGCATGGCCCAGGCTGGGAGCCAGGAGATTTGGAAGTACTGGCTTCAATTCTACCACTTCTTTGACCTTGGGCAAATGACTTGGTTACTGATACTCTGTTCAGTAAGAGGGTTTGTTAAGGATTTTCTGAATTAGGAGCATGTTTCTTAATGCTTAATCAAGTAACTGTGTGAAGTCTGTTTAGGTGCTGCACTGTTGGAGGCCCAAATGTTCTACTCTGGTATTGGTGTAGTTCACATGTGCTCAATTCACATAAAATATGTTCAGATGTAACTGCTGGTAGAAGGGATGTCTATAAATAACATCATGACTGAGTAAATTTAGGTTCTTCATGAGAGGAGGAAGGGGGAGAACTCTACCTTTGAGTGAGCTACTTTGATAACTTGTGTAACATGTCCCTCTGCTCCTTCCTTATGCAACTTGTATGAAAGGCAAATATCTGAGCTCTGGAGGTGAGGCTGGCAGATCTATTTTAGGCCTGTCTGCTGATATCAGTGCTGCTGAATTTGGGGTATTTTGGGGTATTTTCCCAGCATTTTCTTTAATGTGAGGGAACATGGTTGCACAGAAGGCTTGTGTTGGTGCTGGGTGCTTTGAGGTTGGCTGATGCTGGATGCTGTGAGGCAGCCCTTACCAGGGATGTGTCATCTCTGTTTGTCATTCACTATTGCTGCCTTCTGAAGTAGTGTGACTATGAGTTTAAATATATTCAGCCTGTTTTTTTGGTGTGGCATCACTGGTACTTAAGCTGTGTAGCTGAGGTTCGTCATGCTGGCAGCACACAGCTGATCATAGCCTGAAGAAAATTCTAGAATGGTTTGGGTTGGAAGGGCCCTTAAAGATTGTCTGGTTCCCACTCCACTGCCATGGGCAGAGACACCTTTCACTAGCCCAGGTTGCTTGAGGCCTCATCCAAGTTGGCTGTGAACACCTCTAGGGAGGGGGTATCCACCACCTCTCTGGGCAACCTGTTTAGTGTCTCTCCACCCTTGCTGGAAAGAATTTCTTCATAATCTCCAGTTTAAATCTCCACTCTTCCATCTCAAAGCCATTGTCCCTTTTCCTGTCACTACATGAAGAATCCATCCCCTACAAGAAGATCCACATGCTGAAAATGAATTCACATGGTCACCGTTGAGCACAAAGGCCTTGTGTGTGTGTGTTGCTGCTTGAAAACGCTCTGCAGGCTGTGTTCTGTGTCACTGAGGGGTTACTTGACCTCTGCTTTAGTGTGGGTCCTGTTGTATTATGATGGAAAAAGGAATGGTTACTGGAGTCAGTGTTGCCACTGGCAGTTACAGCTTCACACACATGTCTCAGGACAAAGTAAGGCGTGCAACTTGCAATTGCAGAAGCTATTAAAAAGAGTAAAACCCCTTTGCTTGCTGTGTTGTTATAAGCATCTGAACAAGATTAGGCTTGCAGGACCTTTGTTGTCTTTGGCATTTTGTCTGCATTTAAACCTCCAGGAAATATGAAGATGAAAACCTATGGTAGGGGAATTCTCCAAAGTCACAGAAGTGTTGGTTCGGGATGTTTCCTTTCCTCTTCTTGTCCTTCAGAAAGAACTTCTTGAATGGATGCCAGTTTCCCAAATTTTCAGTGCCTTCCCAGTGGCCAGCAGCTTGTCTGTCATTTCTTACCCCCATCATCATCAAGTGAAAATGTTAAATCATCAAAATGCTGCTGCAGGCAGCTGGTAGATGTGAACTGCCGTTGAAAGGAGGATGTTTTTCTCTTCTCTGTTTTCTCCACTGGACAAAGAAGTGACAATACCAAACCTTCAGGCCTCATTTCTATTCTTCACAGGTCTGTGTGCTTAGTTTCAGCTTTGCTGCTGCTTTTAGCTATACATTTGGGCTTCTTCCAGCTTAGTGCTTAGAGATGTGCAGTGCCAGCAATGGCTGCTGGCAGCCCAGAAGGCAGCTGTGTGCTGGGCTGCTTCAAAAGCAGTGTGAGCATCAGGACAGGCAGGGAATTCTGCCCTTCTGCTCTGGTGAATACTCCTCCTGAAGTACTGCATGCAATTCTAGTGCCCCAAGCATAAGAGAGACATGAAGTTGCTGGAGGGGGATCCAGAGGAGGCCATGAAGATGATCAGAGGGATGGAGAGCCTCCCTTATGGGAACAGACTGAGGGAGAAGAGAAGGCTCCAGGGAGACCTTAGAGCAGCCTTCCAGTACCTGAAGGAGGCCTACAAGAAATCTGAGGAGAGAGTTTTTACAAGGGGTTTAACCTTGAGGAGGGTAGATTTAGACAAGCTACTAAGAAGAAATTATTTCTAGTGATGGTGATGAGACACTGGAACAGGTTGTGCACAGAGGTCATGGATGCCCCTTCCCTGTAGGTGTTCACAGCCACATTAGATGAGGCCTTGAACAGCCTGGTCTATTGGAAGGTGTCCCTGCCCATGGTGCATGAGAGTTGGAATTGAATGATCTTCAAAGTCTCTTTCAACCTAAACTAATCTATGAATTTGTGTGGAAGGGACTCTCCATTGATGTATGCTGGAGCTGGAGACTTGCCAGGTAAACCTCTGTCCTCCTGTAGCAGTGCTCTTGGGTTCTTACTGGTTTGCTTATGAAGACGCCAGGTAGAAATGTGAAATGAAGTGAACAGTGCCCAACTTCTGTCTGTGTGGAAGATACAAAACAAAGTGAAGTAAGGTAGGTATTGCTTCTCTTCTCAGATATGTTGTTCTCAGTTTTAGTTTGGCTTTTTGCTTGATTTTTTGTTTTTGTTTCTAAACCTTCTACTAATTTGACTGTCTTGTTTTAGCACATCTTGAGGTACGCTTTCACACTTCAGTCACAAGCCCATAGCCTTTAACACTGCTATTGATCAGGAAGATGTAGTTTTATGTCTTTGGCAGCTCTTCAGGCAGAGTTGCCGGAAGGGTGGACTGTGCGTAGCCTGGATGCTTCTTTAACCTTGATTTTCCTTCCAGTGTGTCTGTGTTGCAGAAGAACAGCAATCCACAGGTCTGCAGAGATGCAGCATGTCAAGGTGAAACCAGTGGACAGTTCTTTTCTAAACCACCCAAAGTCAAAAGTCCCTCAGTGATGAATGTTTGTGAATCATGTCAACATTTAAGCTCCATTTTCTTCACCAGAACAGAAAAGTGAAGCCAACATCTCTTTGACAACACTGTAACACACCTAAACTGCCAATTTCATCTCTAGCTAAGAACATAAGAGCAGGTAATGTGTTTGCTGCAGGTAATGTGTTTGCTGCAGATAATGCTTTTGCCCAGCTTGCCATCTATAAAGAGAGGAGCCAAGGGCAGATTAAATCTGTCAAGAACAAATGGAATAAACAAAAATCTATACTGATGTAATAAAAACTGATGAGGTCACTTCTGTTGCACGTACTAGCATGCATTCCACACCAAGTATGTCACTCAGCCAGCTCATACAGATTTGATTTTTCTGAGGGAAAGATGTCCAGACAGGTTTTCCCATTTGGGTTTCCCTTAGGCTGTCAAATCAAATCAAGTTAGTGCAGTGGATTGTGGTGGTTTGGGGGTGTTTTTTTTGTGTACAAGCTGCATGATGTTGTCTAAGATTGTTTTGCTTGTGACTGAAATACAAGGTCTGGGTTCAAGGAATAGAATCTGAAGTGGAAAAGCTGGAATGCTGAAGTCATCAAACCAGATCAGTGTATTGCTGCCTGCTGTTGCTTCAACAGATCTCATGTTGCAAACTGCTCACCTGCATGAGCTCATGAGAGTGGTTACACATTAACTGGAAATAGATGATCAGCAAAACCCTCTTTTTTCCCAAAAGGGAGGAAAAAAAGCAGTAATCAGGTCATCTGAAATCAGATCCTTAACATGCATACCTTGTCTCTTGCACTCTGTCTTCAAGACCTTGTATAGGTTTGTCCATGTATTGCTTGATCACTGAATAGATTCTACAGCATTGCTAAGGGCAGTTGAGTTTCCCAGGGTTTTTGTCAGGTTTATTTGCTGTTGAGTTAGCCAGTTTGTAAGAGAGATCTCTTGGGACAATCTCAACAAGGGAAATAGAAATTTTAAGTGACGTATTATCAGCCTTCTCACTTAGCTGTGTTGATTATAGCAGGGCATGAGCTTTTTGCTCTAATGAGTTAATTCTTGAGGCTGGAAGCAGAACCATAGTTGTGTGGTCTGGCTGACTGTGAAAGAGGTGATTGCAAGAACTGTTTCTTGAAAGTGAGGGGGAAGAGAGAGTGCTTTAGTATATTGGAGTCTAGTGTAGCAACAGTACTGTTGCCTTTATCTGTTCATGCAAGATCATCTAGATTTCTTAATTGCATGTACTCTTTATTTTCTGTAACAGCCTGCAGATAAAGTCTTGGTCTTCTAGTTAACAAGCAAACAAACTTCTCCATTTGAAAAGAGTAATTAAAAAATGCAGTCTGCTATCATTTGTCTTCTGTGGGGCTTACTCTTTTCTGTGCCATTAATCTATCTTAGACCCTTTGAAAGGTCATGTCTCTTTCCTTCCTAGGCTTCTAGTGCATGTCTGAAAAGCCCATTTAAAGAATTAAGGAAACTTTTCAGCAGTGTGCTTGTGGTGCATGTCACCTGCCCAAGCTATTCTGTGTTTTACAGTGAAATGGTTGCAGTCATTCCTTCTCTGAGCTGCTCCTGAGCCTTTGTGTCCTTTACATTGGTCATACTTGACACATTGCACCAGATGGGGAAACTTTCTGAAGGCTCTCTTGCAGAAAATCATGTCCTTCCTGGACCACCTCTGAGTCAAGAGGCAAAAAAATCTTTATTGACTGGGGTTTTCTAATTCAAAAATAATAAATTCTGGGACTGCCTGTGATCTTCAGGTGCAATTCTTGGAGAATCTTCATAATGTTTATTAGGATAAACTGAGTGGGTAAAAAGACAAAAGACTTTAGTCTCTTGTGTGATGTGTTGCTTCTTACTTGCAGTGTAGGACTTTTGTTTACACCTAGCGAACAACACCAGAGAAAGTCGTAAGCACATCTCTCAACTTCTCCTCGTTGTGTTTAGTTGCTTTGTAGAAGGATATAAAAATATAGTTCAGAGTGAAAGGGTAAATGCAAGTGTGAAAACTGTGGGAAGTTTCAGATGGTCCTGCAGTTCTCTGCTGAGCTACAGCTGGGGGTACGAGAGTAGACAGAAGTGGGGATGCAAGAATGAAGCAGGTCACGGTGCTGGTTGTGCAGTGTGAGAAATAATCATCTTGCCACATCACAACTGTTCCTTCCAAAGTATTTCTTCATTTCAGCTCATTCAAAGACAACCAGTCATGGTAACTGCTCTTCTGAAATCTGCTTTTAACAGCAATCCAGACTGGTCACAGCTGAGTCACTGGAGAGAGCTGACATCTTCTCAGGGTCTAAACTTTGAGTCTCTTGCTATGGTCAGTGTTAGCCAGGATAACCTGATTGTCTTTCTCTTTCTTCATGCAGATGCCTTTTTTGGATGCTAGTCTGCACTTGTGCAATAGGAGTTTCATCTCTACATGCCCTGGAAATTCTCAGGCGTAGGAGTCAGGGGCTTGAATGGATTAAGTTGTGGCAATGCCTCAAACTAGGACATGATCATGTGTGATGCAGACTAAACCTGGAAGAGAAGACTTCAAATGTTGAAGTTATTAGCCACAGGAAGGTATGTCTGTCCCTAGGTTGGAATCCTCTAAATCATCTGGTGCAAAAACAGATGGAGTCTTCCATGACCTGCTGCCAGTTTTGTTGTCTCATACCAGCAAGCATGACGTGGTACAATGTTGTGGGAAAAGCATCTATTAAAGACAGCTGGAACCCAAATACTGTTATGGGTCACAATTCCCAGGCTGGTTTCCTGATTTCTTTTAAAAAAGAAAACAAGCAAACCCCAAACACACTCAGATATTTCAAGTAAGATCTTATCATCTCTGCTCTGCATTTGGTGTTGTTGCCAATTGATGCTTCATGTAGCTGTTGGCAACTTAAGCAATCGTGAACGTTGCTGTAACACAGAATCACCCAAACAAAAGGAGCTCAATGAGGAAACAGCACAGCTGGTTGAGAAATTGTGGAAGTGACAGCGTTTTGAAATGTCCAAGAGGGGGAAAATAATAAACACAAAGCCTAGATCTTCTTGGGTATAGCCTGGAATGTGTTCTGTGTCTTGCACTGCAGGAGTTAGTGCAGCATGTGTACCAAAACAAGCATGTTTAGGCTTCAGTATGAAAACAGGCATCTTCCAAATGGCAAAAGATGGCATCCAGAAAGATATTGACAGGCTTGACAAGTGGGCCAGTGCCAATTACATGAAGTTCAACAAGTCAAAGAGCAAAGTCCTGCATTTGGGTCAGGCCAGTCTCAGGCGTGAATCCAAGCAGGGTACACACTGGGTTGAGAGTAGCTCTGAAGAAAGAGACTTGGAGTGTTGGTTGCTGAGAAGCTCACCAGGAGCCAGCAGTGCCCTCATGCAGTCCAGAAGGCAGCCATGTGCTGGGCTGTATCCAGAGAAGTGTAGCCAGCATGGCAAGAGAGGGGATTGTGCCTTTTTACTCTGCTCTGGTGAGACTCCACCTTAAATACTGCATCCAGCTCTGGTGTCCTCGGCATAAGGAGCACACAGAACTGTTGGATTGAATCCAGAGGAGAGCACATAAATCTAAGGGCGGGTGCCTAATCCTCTGCTGTGAGGATAGGCTGAGGGAGCTGGGGTTGTTCAGCCTGGAGAAGAGAAGACGCTGGGGAGACCTTAGAGCTACCTTCTGATACTTGAAGGGATCCTACAGGAAGGCTGCAGAGAGACTTTTCCTAAGAGTGTTCAGAGACAGGATAAGGGAAAATGCTTTGAAGCTAAGGGAGAGTAGGTTTAGACTGGATCTTAGGAAGAAGTTCTTCAATAGGTGAATGGTGAGACTCTGGAAAAGATTGTGTAGGGAGGTTGTGGCTGCCTCCTTCCTGGGAATGTTCAAGGTCAGGTTGGATGAGGCCTTGAGCAGCCGAGTCCAGCTGAGAGGTGTCCCTGCCTGTGGCAGGGAGGTGGGAGTAGAGGATCTCTGTGGTCACTTCCAACCTGAGCCATTGTATGTTACCTCTTCTGTGTGCAACTGTGGATGCCCTGATTTAATGTGCACTGATGTAAACAGGTGCTGATCTGAAAGGTGATGTTGTTTGAGATGTGTAAGGCTTAAACATTTTTAACCGTTGCACAGAGCTGCAGTGCTGAAAAGCTCCTACTTCCTCTTTGTTCATTTAGTGTTTGTTTTTTCCTAAGTTGCAGTAACAGTTTTGGAAGCCCAAACTTCTTAAGATGTGTGATTTTATGGCCATGCTGAGCAAGTGTGTTCTGCACAACTTCAGTCTTTGTGTCTTGTATAATAACCAAAATTAGGCAGCTGAAGGTATGTTAAAGGGGAAATAGCTACTTGTACATATTTTGAAAAGGGAAAAAAGGCAGATTGGGATGGGACTTTTTTTTTCATCCTAATGTCTTCAGCAATTCCTTTCTGTGTTTTGATTTGTAAAGCATGTAAAAGAAGATGGTTCCCAATCTTCAGTGCAAGCTTTTGTGGCCTACAATTGTTTGGAAATGTCTTGGTTTCTTTTCGTCAAGGGCTCTGATCTCATCCACTGACCTCTTAAATAGCTTTTGCCTTCACCTGCTGATAGCATTTCTTGTTTGTTACCTACACAATTCAGTAGCTCATCACTGCCCTGAGAAGTGCTCTTTTCTTAGGAGACTTATTAATGAATGTCTGAACTGTGGTAAAGATGTCTCCAAGCTGACCCTGATGTAGACTGGAATAGATGAGGCAAGCAAGATGTGAGGCAGCTACAACTTCACTCCATTTTATCAATGCGATGCAGCAGCTTTGCCCCAGATATGGTGCAAGTTTGAAATGGAATTGAAGACTGGCCCTGGTTCTCCATAAGCCAGAGTCTGAATTCCAAGACTGTCTTACTTCCTGAGGATTTCTGTAAGCATTATCACTAGATATAAAAGCAGTACTGTGAGGCATTAGCCCCTTGCTTCCAGGCAATTTTTGCACTAAGTGTTGTCTTCCTCATACCAGTTCCCAAATGATCTCATTGATCCTTGTTGCTCCTTTAGACCTTGTGGCTGAAGTTCCCTGGAAATACCTGAGGAGCAATTGGGTTGTGTAAATGATCATGTTCTCCTGAGGCTTTTTGACAGTAGAACTTAAGAATTACTGCTATGGGGTGGAGTTGCTCAGCTGAACTCTTATCTCATGTGTGCCTGAAGTGCCACTGTCACACTGCAGTGTTTCTTATCGTGTGTGGACAGCTGCATGGCTAAAACAGGTGGAGTGGCCTGTGCTGCAGTCAGACCATGCTGTGAGCAAGCTTGCTGGGGTCAGAATGGAGTAAAACTCCATTTAGAGGATAACAGGACTTTGGATAAAAGAAGGAAGAGGAATTTGCTGTTTCTTAGCTCGTTTGTTCCTGATACAGGAAGGATCTATGCTGGAAGAGGCACTTGCTGGGATGGAGAGGAGCTGTGCATTTCTTGCTCTGTTGTAACTTCTCTTGGTAGATTTTCATAAATAAGGAAGCATCTGCCTCATAGCTGTAGCCAGGCTGCAGACTGTGGGATAGTTTCACCTCTTGTTCCTGGCTTTAGTAATGTTGTATTTTGTCTTACCATCTCAGGTATTGCATTCTTCTGGTTGCTGTTGTCCATTGCACATGACCCCATCTCCCTGTTGGAATACAAACTGTGAAGTGACTCTAGAAATAAGGATCACCTTTGTACCTCTGAGAGATAGCTTAGTCATTATTAAATATTGCTCTCATACACTGGAAGAGTGCTTGGTCTTTACAGTGTGAACAGGTCCACGGTGGAGAATTTCTGTCTGGAAAGTGCCATGCAGAAGTGTAGCTGCAGCTCTCAAGTGAGCTGATGGGAACTTTCAATACTGATTAATGCAGGCTACATTCTGAGATAAGTATTGCATGGACCTGCTATCTGGTGCAGTATCATCAGCCCATGTGTGAGGATGTCAATCAGCTAGCTTACATGTTTAGTGCTCAAGAAACTCTGAAGATGTAGTTCAGCTACAGTGTAAATGTGATTGTCTTGTGTAGAATGGCAATGATTTCTACTCACTAGAAATTGTTTTCCAGGAAAGCAGGTGACTGCCTTTGTTCACCTTACTTTTGCTGACAGGAAGAAACTGAGAGCTCTCATCAGTGCAGCCAGTTTCATATTGAGTGAGGATCCTTGGCTTGTTGCAGATGTCCTCGTTTGCATGGGAGTGAGCTAGTTTCCAGTGATCAGCTCAGGAAAGTTTCATTAATTCAGCTGCTAAATCTGCCAGTTCCCACCAACAAGTGCAGAGAGAACTGAAATCATTGATTGCTGGGCAAACGCTGGGGAGAACAACCAGGTACATGGAAGGGGTTTGGCCAAGTGTGTTTAAGCATCTTCATAAGAATGGTCAGGGCTGGAAGGGACCTTTAAAATCATCTGTTTCCAACCTTCCTGACATAGGCAGGGACACCTACTACACCAGCGTGCTCAAAGCCCCATCCAGCCTGGCTTTGAATACTGCCAGGCTTGGAAGGGATCTTAGCCTGCTTGGATAACTTTATTCCAGTCACCTTTTAAAGCTTTGTATTGAGAATTCACTATGGAATCTGAAAGTTGGCTGAAAAAAACCTTCCATCTCTTAGTGTTCAGGTGAGCAAACAGTCTTCTTTAAAGAGCAGTCCAGAACACTGGATGTGTGTGATGCTTCTAGAGCACTTAAGAGTTGCCATAACCTGTGCAGAAGCCAAAGTGGACTCTCCAGGATTGCAATAGCTCTAACTTTTTTTGTGGTGGCGAGACCCAGAAGTTAACTTGAGAAGTTGAAGTCCCTTCTCAGGGTGAATGTTCACTTGGGTGTAATTTGTTTTACATCGGTTACACAGACAAAAGTCAGACCTTTGGTTACACTGAAAACCTGGATTTCGAAATAGTGCATCTGTATTTCACCTGCTGGAGGCACAGAAGCAATTTGTGTGGGTCCTATCCTTTGGGAGTGTGAAGGTTATGTCCTGCTTTGTCTCTAGAAAGAGATGCTGAAATATTTTTACTTTCTTTGCT
The DNA here is from genome assembly GCA_013400475.1 of Tricholaema leucomelas. Taxonomy (NCBI): domain Eukaryota; kingdom Metazoa; phylum Chordata; class Aves; order Piciformes; family Lybiidae; genus Tricholaema lacrymosa; species Tricholaema leucomelas. Next base: position 58,751 of record WAAF01004980.1, on the reverse strand, counting down.
AGTGGCATCCTGGCAGTCCCTTATTGGAGAAGCTGCCCAGCCAAGGAAGTGCTCTGGACTTAGTGGTGTGGCCAGTGCAGAAGTTTGTGCTTGGTGGCCTAGTGAGCTTCCTTTCCGTATTTAGTCATCTTTTCCTGCTGTTTTCCATTGCCAGTACTAGGTGCTTTTTTGTTTGTTTTCTTTCTTAGGAATCAGCATCAAGAATGTCCTAAATTTTATCCAGACTTTTAAATTATTTCCAGTTGTTTGTTCCTGTTACTACTGTGACATGACATGGAAAAGGCTGAGGTTCTCAATGACTTCTTTACCTCAGTCTTCACTGCAAAGGCCTTCAGCCGCACTCTTAGAGCCATGGAAGGTAATGGCAGGGGCTGGAAGGAAGAGCTGCCCATCATAAATGAAGGTCAGGTTCGTGATCCCCTGAAGAACCTGAAAGTGTTCAAGTCCATGGGACCCGATGGGATACACCCAGAGGTGCTGAGGGAGCTGGTAGATGAGGTTGCTAAACCCACCTCTATTATATTCCAAAAGTCCTGGTAGTCTGGTGAAGTCCCCACTGACTGGAGAAAGGGAAACATAGCTCCCACCTTCAAAAAGGGTAGGAAGGATGAGCCAGGGAACTCCAGGCCAGTCAGTTTCACCTCTGTGCCCAGTAAGATCATGGAGCAGATCCTCCTGGAGGCACTACTGAAACAGAAGAATGGTGAAGAGGTGATTGGCTGCAATCAGCATGGCTGCACCAAGGGCAAATTCTGCCTGACAAACCTGGTGGCCTTTTATGAACAGGTTACAAAATTAATAGATGAGAGGCGAGCAACTGATGTCATTTACCTGGACCTGAGCAAGGCCTTTAACACTGTCAGGCACCATGTCCTGGTCTCCAAGCTGGTGACACATGGGTTTGATGGGTGGACCATGAGATGCATAAAGAACTGGCTTGATGGCCGCATTCAAAGAGTGGCTGTCAACAGGTCCATGTCCAAGTGGAGGCCAGTGACAAGCGGAGTCCCTCGGAGATCAGTCCTGGCACCAATCTTGTTCAACATCTTTGTTGGTGACATGGACAGAGGCATTTAGTGCACCCTCAACAAGTTTGCTAAGACCAAGCTGTGTGGTGCAGCAGGCATGCTGGAGGGAGTGGATGCCATCCAGAGGGACCTGGACAGGGTGGAGAGGTGGGCACAAGCCGACCTCATGAGGTTCAACAAGATCAAGTGCAAGGTCCTGCATCTGGGTCGGGGCAATCCCAAGCACAGATCCAGGCTGGGCAGTGAGTGGCTGGAGAACAGCCCTGAGGAGGGGGCGGGGGGGGTGCTGGTGGATGAGAAGCTCAACATGAGCCAGCAGTGTGCACTTGCAGCCCAGAAAGCCAACCAGATCCTAGGCTGCATCAGGAGAAGTGAAGTGTGGCCAGCAGGTAGAAGGAGGTGATTCAGGTGATTGGCGACCTCATTGCTGTCTACAAATACCTGAAAGGAAGTTGTAGTCAGGTGGGGGTTGATCTCTTCTGCCAGGCACCCAGCAACAGAACAAGGGGACACAGTCTTGAGTTGTGCCAGGGGAAGGTCAGGCTGGATGTTAGGAAGATGTTCTTCCCAGTGAGGGTGACTGGCATTGGAATGGGCTGCCCAGGGAGGTGGTGGAGTGACTGTCCCTGAAGGTGTTCAAGTAAAGCCTGGCTGAGGCACTTAGTGCTATGGTCTGGTTGATAGGATAGGGCTGGACTGGATGATCTTGGTTGGATAGGTTGCACTGGATGGATAGGTTGGATAGGTTGGACTGGATGATCTTGGAGGTCTCTTCCAACCTGGTTCATTCTATGACTCCCCTCTACTCAGCTCTGCTGAGACCCCACCTGGAGCACTGTATCCAGTTCTGGAGCCCCTATCACAAGAAGGATGTGAACATGCTGGAGCGTGTGCATAGAAGGGCCATGAGGATGCTCAGAGGGCTGGAGCAGCTCTGCTGTGAGGACAGACTGAAAGAGTTGGGGCTGTTCAGTCTGAAGAAGAGGAAGCTCCAAGGTGACCTTCTGGTGGCCTTCCAATATCTGAAGGGGGCCTACAAAAAAGCTGGGGATGGACTTTCTAGGCTCTCAGGGAGTGACAGGACTGGGGGGAGTGGAGCGAAGCTGGAGATGGGTAGGTTCAAGCTGGATGTGAGGAGGAAGTTGTTCAGCATGAGAGTGGTGAGAGCCTGGAATGAGCTGCCCAGGGAGGTGATTGAGGCCCCATCTCTGGAGGTGTTTAAGGCCAGGCTGGATGGGGCTTTGGCCAGCCTGCTCTAGGGTAGGGTGTCCCTGCCCATGGCAGGGGGGATTGGAACTACATGATCCTTGTGGTCCCTTCCAACCCTGACTGATTCTGTGATTCTGCTCCATGTGTGGCATCTCAGTGGACATACCTCAAAGGACAAATTAATTGTTTCTGCTAAACGTGGCAGCTACACTCTCTAAGGTGAGAAAACAAGTGGTCAATTTTCAGGTAACAAAGCTGCAAGTGCAGTTTGCTGCTATTGCTGATGGAGTAAATGGGACAACCAACAGTGCATCCAAAAGTGCTGCGCTAAATCCTGTTTGCTTCCTCAAAGCAATTAGCCAGGGGTGCTGGCAGCCAGGAGCAGAGGAAAAAAAAACAGATGACAAAGAGAGTTTGATTTTATGAGTTTGGCTGGGATTTTAGTATCACTTCTCACTGTGTTAATTCAGAAAACTAATGTGTAGTGCAGCCCAGTGAATACTGAGCCTCAGAGAAGACTGGTGGTGCAGTGGCCTACCTCTGCTGCCAGTGCTGCCAGGAGACACGAGGCAGCAGCTGAGGAAAGTGTGCCCAGTGATGGGCTGGCCACCCATAATCAGCAGACAGACATTTTGCTGGGGGGTTGGCTTCCCTTTCAAGTTTTGGACTTAATTTTGTATGACTCACTCTGATTTGACACTTTAAGGAGACAGGCTGTGGCCATGCCTGTTGCAAGATGCCACCTCCCTGCCTGCTGTGCTTGTATGCCAGCCTGGTTACAGACATTGTGTGGGCAGTGATTTTTACAGTGACTGTGGTTTCCAGTGAGCCCTGAAAACTGGCAGGATGGTGAAATCTAACACACAGCCTGGGCATCCTTTTAGATGCTCTTCAGCACCCTCCCTGTGCTGCCTCAGGGGCTGTTGCCAAGCTCTCTGCTGCTTTCTCAAAGCTGCTACGCTACCTGGATAGATGATGGTGGAATTAATGGTTCCATTTTTTTGGGCTGGAGGTCTGATGACTTTCTCACTTTAATACTGTAAGGCTGGAAAGCTTGCAAGGAGAATTTCAGTTCTGAATGCTGCACATGCCAGTATTGTCAGGCTTTAGCAGTTTGACAGCCTTCTTAGACACTGAACACAGGAAAGCTGCAGGACAGGACAATTCAGGTTGGAAGGGACTTGGACTCCAGTCCAAGCTTCTGCTTCAAGCAGGGTCAGCTTTGAGATCAGGTCAGACTATCCAGTTCCTTATCTGGTTTGTCCTTGAAAAACTCACAGGATGTAGAGTGCAACCTCTGGGCATCTCCTCATTGATTTATTGGTTATAATAAATTGGCATTTATTGTTACTGTTCATATACTTTATAGTCTTTAGGCTCATCTTACATGGCTAAGCTTTCTGTCTCTATTGGTAAAAGCAATCTCATGGCTTTGAAGCAAGTTTTGGGCTAAGTTGTGGGGACTAATCCATTTATTTGTAGAATTTGAAGGTGCTTTGCCAAATCTTCCATTTCTTTAATTGTTATTGCCCTTTGTTTCAACCCCACTTTTCTTGCTTCTTTCTCCTGACATGGTTCCCCACCCACACCTCTGATAGTGGTAGAGGAGGAGGGACTCTTCCATGTGTCTTGAGCTGCCACCAGGGCTTTTGTAGTGCCTTTAGATATTTCAAACCACTTGATGCTTTTTCTAGTAAAGTAGGTGTTACCTTAGTTCCTGAGGAGCTGAAGGATGGAGTGATGAGATCAGAACAATATTCAGACCTAGGTACTGCAGCAAGTTCTTAATGATAGTTTCTATTCATATATTGGAGGTGTTGAGTGTTGGAAGGTGAGGCACCTGGGTTACGCCAGTTTAGAGGCAGAGATCAGATTCCTGCAGCAGGTTGTTCCACACTGACAGTAATGGTGTGAGCACAGCAGTGGTGCTGGGTTTGTGGTGAAACAGCACATTAAACCTGGCATATGGCTTGGTGATTAGTATTGTTTCAAGCTAGTCTTGTTGATGGCCTTGTTTCATTTTGGCTGCATCACAGTTCTCTCAGGCCTTTTCCTTTTTAACCTACTCACTCTGGGTAAGCTACATGAAGGAAATAATAAATGAATGGGCTTTCCCTGGCTAAAATTAGCTGTTGGCCTTAGACTACCATAGGCTACATCTACAAAAAAGCCCCTGCTGATTTTCCTGGTGGGCTTGAAAGAAGCCTCTGTGTGGCTTTTTGGTGAGTTGGTGTTTGGAGGAGGAGTGGCAGGGATGGTATGAGTGTTGTATTTTGCTACATGAACTGACTGAGGATTGCTTGAATGAGTGAACTTCCTGATTCAGAGGTGAAGAATGAATGATATGTCCTCGTGGTTTCAATTTTATTCTAAAAGGTATTTTAGCAGCTCACTGGTGTCTGCAGCCCCACGCAAGAACTGCCTAGACAACTGTTTCTACTGCTTGAGAAAAGTCCATCTGACGCACCAGTGGGAAGTGGACGCTTTCAGTTCATTAAAAGGAGCATTTATGAATGTGTGTGCACAGCTGAGGAGTTTCAGCCTCTAGGAAGGGGCTGAAAAAGGCTTGAACTTGAAAGATTTGCTTTGCCTGGAGGCAGAGACTGCTACAGCACAGCTCCCTCCTGCTAGGACTGTAGTTGCCGCTTGATAGCTGCAGCAGCCCTGCTGTTTTGTTTGATCTTGCGTTATTTAAGACTAATAATTAAAACCCTTGGTGAGAATGATGAATTTGGAACAGGCAAAAGAGTAGTTCAGTGAAGGGAGCTTTAGAGAACTGGTCTACTGGTTGACTCATTTTCCTAGTATTTATCTGGTTTGTTCTCCTGACAGAGCTGGTAGACTTGTCTGTGTTTGCAGGCTAGCACCTTCACACAGGTCACTGATGTGATCCAAGCAGCTCTAGAAGGTGGCCTTGTAGGGGCTTTGGCCTCCTATTTTATTCTAATGGTGGCTTGGACATTATGTCAAAATAATGTCACTTGACAGTGCAGCAGGATGCTGATGACCTATGTGACAGGTTTCATACTACAGTAGCAATTACATCCTGGAGACTAGACTTAGGAGGAGCTCAGATACTCTTGGATAAGTTATTAACACAAACAGCAGGATGTGGTGTGTTCCACATGGAAGTTCTTATTGCCTTTTCTATCCTAAATGAGTTTGGTGTCCTGCTGAAGCAATCACATGCTTGCTGTAAGGACCTGGGGGCTTTTTTAAGTTAGAGTATTATCAGATAAAATATTCAGCCACCAAATCCATGATGCCCACATCCTAGGAGGAAGCAGTGATGTTAACAACTTTCTTGGTCTACAGGGCAGCACAGTGTTTGGCCCCATCATGTTCTCACCTGAAATGTTAGTACTTGGAAACAGAACTCCAGTGCTGGCAGCACCTGCCAGTGTAGTGTATGTGGAGAAGAACTGGTAGAGAACTTTAAATTGCCATTGCTCATAAGCATTGTTGTGTTCTGTCTCCTCTCAGTAAATACTGCAGCTAAAAATGTCATTTTCAGCTTTGGCACAGCTGTGCTGAAGATGGTAGGCAGAGGTGACACTTCTACCCTCAATTTTCTTTAGATGGCAAAAGAATTGATGGTGATCCTGGTGAATCAAAGCTCATTCACAAGGTCATCTAGTCCAGCTTCTTGCAGTCTGACGTGCTGAAGTGGCAAGTGACCTTAAGGGAGTTGTGCTCCTATAGCAAGGAGGTGTGCTATATCTTGTCCTTTTTTGTGCTTGTTGTCTACACACCAGCATTTTTTTTGCTGCTGACATACTTCTTGTTGCCTTGTGCATCCCTTCCATTTTCAGGTCCTGCCCTCCTGCATGCTCATGCGGTCTCCATGTTCCTCCCAAGCAGCCTGTCCTCACTTCCATCTCCTGTACACTTCCTTTTAGTGCTTGAGCTCAGTCAGGAGTTCCCCCTCGGGTAGAGCTGGCCCTCTGCCACCTTTGCATGATTTCCTGCACTTCAGAACAGGCTGTTCTACTTGGAGTAATTGTTCTTGGAGATCGACTGACCCTCCTAGGCCCTGTTACCTCAGCCCCCATTGGGATCCTACCCATCAGTTCCCTGAGCAAGGCTGGATCTGCTGTTCTAAAATCCAGGATCACTTTGCTGCTACCCGCCAGCCTCAATTCTTTCAGGGTCTTTCTGTCCCCATCCTCTGATGGTCCAGGTCTTTATGGGTGACATCCTGTCCCTCTATCTTATCAACAGCACCACTCTCCACATGTGAGCCTATGGAAGAAGACAGAAAGAGTGCAAGAAGATAAATCAGGGAAGCAACCTAACACAGGACCAGGATCTCTTGGAAATAGACCGCGGTGTCCCTCAGGAATCAGTGCTGGGCCCCATCCTCTTTAACATCTTCATAGATGATCTGGATGAGGGCATCGAGTCAGTCATCAGCAAGTTTGCAGATGACACCAAGCTG
>WAAF01004980.1:32588-51448 GCA_013400475.1 Tricholaema leucomelas | reverse complement strand
CCCTTCCCTTCCCTTCCCTTCCCTTCCCTTCCCTTCCCTTCCTTCTCCTTGCCTGCTAGCACCACCCTTGTTTCTGCTGCAGTTCCTGTTTTGCCATGTGGTCACCCCACCATGTGGTGGACACCCCCCTTCCTGAAAATCTACCTCCATCCATTGCCATCAATCTGGTTGTGTGTATATATCTATTTTGTATCTTGTTTTTCCCTTCCCCACACCTGTTTGTAACTCCCCTACCTTACATACCTTCTATTTATGGTTTAAGGTTTTTTCTGTCAACTTCCAAATGGAAATAAGACTGTTTTATTTGAGTGTTTTACCCTTTTCCTCTCTACATCTAATGTCTTTCTTTTCAAAAGGTGTGGGGGAGAGGGGAGGGCATCCTATTAGTGTGTTGGTTCTGTTAGCCATATTTTGAGTCTCTGGAAAATTTAAACTAGAACCAAGACACCTAATTGTTGTCTACAACTACCAGAAAGGAGGTTGTAGCCAGGTGGGGTTGGTCTCTTCTGCCAGGCAACCAGCAACAGAACAAGGGGACAGAGTCTCGAGTTGTGCCAGAGGAGGTCTAGGCTGGATGTTAGGAGGAAGTTGTTGGCAGAGAGAGTGATTGGCATTGGAATGGGCTGCCCAGGGAGGTGGTGGAGTCACCGTCCCTAGAGGCGTTTAAGAAAAGCCTGGATGAGGCACTTAGTGCCATGGTCTGGTTGATTGGCCAGGGCTGGGTGCTAGGTTGGACTGGATGATCTTGGAGGTCTCTTCCAACCTGCTTGATTCTGTGGCTGCAGCCAAGGCTGTGATCAACATTCACAGTTAACAAGTGGCACACTGAGCAGGATGCCTCTCCTAGTTACCTTGTCTCTCAGGTTTCCAGGAAGTCCTCCAGGTTGCTCTGTTGTTTTGCTTGCACTCTTCCTTCTTACTCTCCCAGCAGACACTGCTGTGCTGAAAACCCTCAGGGAGAAATGGGGCTTGCAGCCAAAAGCCTTCTCTCAGCTGATTAGAGCTGATTTCATCTGTGTTCTCCGAATTTTGGTGGACTGTAGCAGGCACCTATCACACTGTTACACTTGTTGGCCTCCTTCCACATCCGACCCATAAACTTTTGACCAACCTGTGACCTATTGCTTCAGAGCTCTGCACATTTGGGCCTCATCTTTGCAGCCCCAAGTTCTGCTTTTTTTTTTCCCCTTCCACTCATGTAACATAAACTATCCCAACACATCTCTGCAACTAGAGATAGCTTCGTGTTGCCACGTGGACTCCAAATGTCTTCTGTTTGGCAGCATGTGATGGTGTTCAGGCCCTTCAGAGAGGCCCCCTCTGTGATTCACCTTGTGAGTTGGAGTAGGAGTTTTGGGAAAAGACCCTGGGCACTGGCCACAATTTGTTGCTTAATTTTCCTTTGCCTTGAAACTGGCTCTGATGTCACATTGTTAATCTCTTTGGAGTTTTCCACTTGTGTAGGACATCAGGAATGTTGCTCCTAGGTATCCTGGGAAAAGCCCTTTGGTAACCCCTTTTTTATAACCAAGGTCCAGACATTTTTAATCTGCCTCTTTCATACAGAGTTTCTGTGGCATGGGGTGGGGTTGTATACCTGTAGAATGGTACTGGTCACTCTTGAAGCCAGTTTGCAAACATGCCAGGTCCTGGTTGATTTACTTGAATACAGTCTTTCACTCACCATACTTATAACCACCCCTCTTCTGTCTTTGTTACAACTTCTGCTCAGCCTTCTTCAAGCATACTTAGATTTTCTTCAGCTTTTTTTTCTCTGTATGGTGGACTCTGACTGTCCTGCAGTGGATTTGAGAATCAGTCCCCAATGAGGAGGAGGGGAGGACAACTTTTCCTTCCTCTCTCCAGTGTGAGGGAGCAGAATCAGCTGGCACTGGTTCCAAACTTCCTCCTTGTCTTCTCAGAAGCTGGAAGATTGCAGTTCCTTCCTCCCACATCCTCATCTCTATTCAAATGTGTGCAGCTATTGATGAATAGAAGTGATTTTCAATTTTTTTTTCATGTCCAGGGTTCTTCAGGTGAATTCCACTGAGACCACTGAGAGCTCCTAAACTGTGCCCTCACTGTCTGAAGAGGAACTGTCCTAGAATAATAGTAAGGAGCTCAGCGCACACTTCCTCTGAGCACTTCTCCCTAGCTGTGGAAGTAATGTGCTTAATAGCTGCTCAATCTTAGTAACTTCTCTTTGGTCTTTCTCTTTGAGGATTTTCTTCTGTATGTAGTTTGAGAGAGTCTTTCAAAAGAGAAGCCAGCCAACCATTGTGGTGTGTGTGTCTATTATCATCCCCCTACCCCCAAAATAACACTTCCATCCACTCTCGCGTGGATTTTTCTCCTGCGAATTAGAACTCAAGAGATCTGTGATGGTTTGGGAGTTATCTGCCCCCACACACAATGAAATTCACCCAGACTAGACTCAGCCAGATGGAAGTTAAGGAATGAATCTTTATATTCACAGCTTAGCACAATATCCAAGTAGATATATACACAAATATTTACAGCTATATGCAGAAATATATGAGTTAAAAGTAATACAGAAACCCAACAGCCCTCCCAGAAATCATAGTCCCCAGGAGGGGCTCCCAACCACCCTTCCACCTTCTTGTCACCCCTCTACCCTGTGCCAGAGTGTGCCTTATGTGCAAAGTGAGTTGGGAGGATTGGCCAGGGGGATTAGAAGTAGAATGCTTAGTTGGGTTACACAGTTCCAAGCAGAACAGCAGAAGCCCAGGGAGAAAACACAGATACCAAACTCCAACAGATAATGACTATCTTATCTACGTGTCCTTGTGTTTATCCATCTCAGCAAGCCTATGAGTAAAGTAGACATCACCATTGTTTTCTTTTCACAGCCTATCATCTATTTTTTCTCATTAAAATATTCCAATTAGCCTCAAACCACCACAAGATCTCTCCATAGAATCATAGAATGGTTTAGGTTGGAAGGGACCTCAAGGATCATCCAGCTCTAACCCCCCGCCATAGGCAGGGACACCTCCCACTAGAGCAGGTTGCTCAAGGCCTCATCCAGCCTGGCTTTGTTCTATAACATATTTTGAGCTCTGTGATTGTCTACCTGGCCACACCTGTGCTGTGCTGTTGCCTGCACTATGCTCTGAGCTGCTCAGTTTTGAGCTCTTCTGGAGAGAGTGTCTTGCAGGGCTTGGTTGTGGTGAAAGCATTGCAGTGAAGTAAGCTGCAGACCAGTGTCAGCTATCAAACCTCCTTCTCTCCCCTCATGGCTTTGTTGTTTCACTTGGAACTGAAAGTTTGTATAAAACCAAACTTTACCTTGCTACTATAGTACAGCTGCAAATAGAAGCTGAAAAAGCCCTTCAATTCAAATGCAAAATGTGAGCATGTTTGGGATTGGACTCAAAGGGGATCTGGAACTTGATGGAAAGACTTTAAGGCTCAAAACAGATATTTAAGGAATGTGCTAATTATGTTGGAAAATGCTCTGAACTTCATTTCTTAGAGGAGACAGATCTGTCACCTTCTGCAAAAGACTTCCTCACTTGATATTAAAATATTTAAATGAGCTTTACTCAGTATTTTGAAAAATGATAGTGTGGGGAAGAACCTTCTCCTGATTTCCTGCTAAGCAGTGTTCTGCCTTGGTCAGATGAAGGTCTTTCAAGCAGCTGATCTCTCTCTATTTTTAAGTGTTTGATTCTGCTCTAGTTCATGGCAGAGCAATGATAATTTGGAGCTCATTAGGTGCCTGTGGTTTCCAGCAGTGTAATGTAAAGCTGGAGTTCAGCCTAATGAATGCAGCCTTCTGGGTTTTTTCAAGTTTGAGCCATAAGGCACATCAGAGGGGAAGAGCAGATGATGGTCCTTTAAGAGCCGTTAATCTGATGTAAATGCTTTTCTTCTTCTAGCTCATCTCTTTTTGAAGTGTTGCCCAGTTGTAAGTGTCAAATCCAAATGAAGCAGAGGACTCCTAGCCCTGTGTTATTTCTGCAAGCTGTGTGTTTCTCAAGGACAGCTTTTCAGCAAGAGGAGATGCAGAGCACCTCTGCTGCAGACGGCGCTGGGGCTAACCTCTGCTCTTACTGGTGAGGCTTTACAAACCCTTGTGGTGAGGGCTAGCACTGCTAATGATGCACAAATGATATCCCACTAACAATTTCCACACCTCGTTTGTCTATGCACAAGACCTGCTGAAAATATCAGCATCCCTCAACCACAGTCTGGTTGTGGTGGCCTAATCTTACAGTAGCTGTAGCCAGCCTGGTAATTCCAGCCCACCGTTCATGCATAGCTTGCTCATGTCACCAGGGGCATTCCCATGCATGGGGATCCAGTACTGGCAGGGGCTGTCTGAGTTGGTTCCTGTCTAGAAGGATTTTCATCTTTGTGTGCAGCCCCTGCTCCATGAAGCTGCTGCTGAAATTCTCTTTGACTTAGGAGTGGTAGTAGGCTTCAGCATTGCCTGGTCATTCTTCACGCCCATGTTCATTCAGCTCTGGTTTCATGCTCAGCTCTTTTCTCTAGCCCTTCTTCCTCTATTGTCTCCTTCAGAGATGTTAGAGGCAGAGAAATAGCACCTTCTGCAGTCTTCAGAGGGGTTATTTTGTGGTTTCCTGGAGAGCCTAAGCTTACGTCTAGCTTACTTGTCAGGTTTTTTTTCCTCTCTTTTGAAACTCAGATGCTGAAAGGCCCAGCCTCACAGGAAATCATCTTTAACCACAGCAACAGAATTGATACGTGTATGTACCCCCCTCCCCAAAAATGTCTGAAAGATCACATAGGTGGCACAGTTTCACAGCCCTAAGAATTTCTCTGCTTTGCAGTGGGAATGCACACGCTGGGTAGGAAATCCCAAGATGTTCCACTGCCTCAAAAGGCCAGTGCTTGTTAGGCTCATATCAATTCCTCTTAAGGGCCTTGGTGAGGGAAGCAGGGACATTTACTTCAGTCATGGTGACCTTAAAACCAGCAGGCTCTACATGTGCTGAAGAGGTCACACTTTTGACTAGAGTGGATGAAAATTCAGACACTAGCTAGAACGAGGCGACGAGGCTGGGGAGAGGCCTCGAGCACAGCCCTACGAGGAAAGGCTGAGGGAGCTGGGATTGTTTAGCCTGGAGAAGAGGAGGCTCAGGGGTGACCTTATTGCTGTCTACAACTACCTGAGGGGTGGTTGTGGCCAGAGGGAGGTTGCTCTCTTCTCTCAGGTGGCCAGCGCCAGAACGAGAGGACACAGCCTCAAGCTGTGCCAGGGGAAATTTAGGCTCGAGGTGAGGGGAAAGCTCTTCACTGAGAGAGTCATTGGACACTGGAATGGGCTGCCCAGGGAGGTGGTGGAGTCGCCGTCCCTGGGGCTGTTCAAGGCAGGACTGGACGTGGCACTTGGTGCCATGGTCTAGCCTTGAGCTCTGTGGTAAAGGGTTGGACTTGATGATCTATGAGGTCTCTTCCAACCTTGGTGATACTGTGAGACTGTGAACTTTTCTAAAGTTGCTGCTTGTTGCCTACCATAGTGATCCTTTTCTGTTCTGTGCCTGATGGCTTCTTATTTTCACTGAGATCACCTAGCACAAGCACAGAACAGAAGATTCCTTCACTTAGATTAGCAATGCCTTGTTTGGAGAGTGTGCTCTTATTCACAGCTGTGTTCTTTGTTCATCTTTATCTCCCCCAAGTCTTTATAGCTGAGTGAGGTTTTTCTGCTGAAAGACAATGCTGACTGTCAGAGACTCTCTTAATATGCTGTCTCTGTAGATAATGCTGTTATATTGGCCAGCTTAGCACCAACAAAAGATCCCTGAAAAACATTCTTCTCAGTAATGGTGACAGTTTCTTATTTCTTAAATGGTTTGGGTTGGAAGGGACCTTCAACGTCATCTAGTTCCAACCTCCTTGCTCATGGATAGGGATACCTTCTACCAGAGCAGATTGCTCAAGGCTCCATCCAACCTGCTTTGAATACTGCTAGTCTTGGAGCCTCCACAGCATCTCTGGACAACCTATTTCAGTACCTCCCCACCCTTGCAGGAAAGCACTGGATTTAACTCTGGTTTTCAATACAGCTCTTTTTCTTAAAAAGCAGTATCTCTGTCTGTGCTGTTGAGTGGTAATTGCCTATGAGCTCACAAGAAACACAAATCTGTTCTACCTATGTTTCCCAAGTTGTTGTGTTCACTTTTCAGGTGGCCTAAAGGTGATAATTGCTCATTAGCTCTATTTCATGGTACAAAGCACGAAGTACCTACCTTAGTGTTAGCATCAAGTCAGAGCTGGAACCTGGAATTTGTGTTGAAAATCTGAACCCTGTCTTGTGCAGGAGTTAACAGGCACCTGAAGCTGCTCCTGTTCTCTCTCACAGGCAGGAGCATTTGCAGAGAAATTCCTACATCCTCACAGAACAACAACATCACTTTTGCAGATAAAACAGTGAGGCCTTTTAGATAAACTAAGGGCTAGCGGATTTATGTGACGCTCCAGCTCACCCCTTGGAAGGTTCTCTTCCTGTGCCATTCCTTTTAGTTCATTTGTTCTAAGAATTCTCCACTTTATCTGAGTTTTCCAGCCTTCCTCGTTGGATTAGTTCCACCTCCCCTTTAATCTCAATATTTGTTACAAGTTAGTGTAAGGCCAAATTCTTTCTCTGCCCTTTTTGTATTTATTTCCTATGAAATCTTCTTTATAACCTGTTAGGTCTGGTCACTATGCTATGTTTTTTGTAGCATGATGAATGTATTTTAATTGCATTAAGGGTTTGGGTTTTTTTTGGTCTGTGCTTTAATGCCTTTTCTGTTTGTCCACACATTCCTTCAATCACAGCTCTTTTCCTCTTTTTCTAGGAGATGGGAAAGAAGCTGCCTGGGTATGGCTTTCCTGCAGGTGCTCTGCTGGTGCTTGTGGCAGACAGGTTTCATGTGGGGTTGTTACTCAGTTTGCCTTCACAGAGCAGTAAGAAAAAGTAATAAGCTGTGAGTCCATGGGCAGATCTTGCCCACCTGCAGGACCCATCTCAGCGCTCACCACTGGTTTGAAGATGGACCTTTTCTATGTGCACTGACTGCAGCCTTCCCCCTCCCTTGAGTCCCTGTACCTGCGGGTGGGACCTCACCCACATATCGTGCCTGGTTCGTGGTCTCCATGGCAGTTATTAGTCAGCACCTTCCACAAGCTCCAAAGCCTTATTCCGTCTTTTGCTGTCAAGGGAAAGGACCAAAACCAGTTGGATTTAACACTTAGGGAGCAAAGAAGCCTAAGGGCTATGATGTCTGTAAGCAGAGACAACATGTTTGTTGTCTTTATTCTTTTTCTCTCCCTTATCCTTCCCCTCAAGTTTTTGCAGAGTTGTTGGCTGTTACCTGGTCCATCTCTGTCTTGAAATGGTGGAGGGAGAACAGAATCAGTTTAGCAGTGAGGAACATCCTCGGGCAGGAGGAAGAGGAGACTTGGGTGGGAGCAGGGTGATTTAACGTAGGGAATGTAGCAGCTATGGTCTTTCTTTTGTCCATGCATGGCTTCACTGATGTGCTGCATCTCTGAAACCTTCACATACCCATGTCTGGGGCCCAGACAGATGATCTCAAGGTGATCTTAGAAGGATTCTCTGAAACTTATTCTTCATTCATGGTTCATTTATCTGCTGTACATTGTCCTGCATTTTCAGATAAGCAGTCCTCTAGTTATGGAAAGGGGACAAGCAGCACCTGGAGCCTGTTCAGGAAGGATGACAGAAGCTCCATCCCTTTGTGATGGGGCAGATTGACCACATGGCTGCAAGATAACTTGTGGTGCATGGCAGCTCTGACCACAGGTAGAGAATTCAGTTGCAGGATGGGGAGATGGGGGGGGAAACCCAGAATTTAAAAATATCCTTTAAAAAAAATAAAAAAGGCAGCTCTTGGCCCTCTGGCTGCACCAGAAAAAACCTGCACACGTAACAGCTCGAGTACCGAGCCATAGAAGAGGCCACAGTACCAGATGAAAGATGTTTCTTGATGTGAGGTACCAGTGATGAAAACTGCCAGAGGATGTCGCAGTCGATGACATAAGGATGGAATTTCCACATTGCTTCTGGGTCCTCTTGGTTGTGCAGTGACGCCAGCCCCTTGGGGTTGCTTGAACACTGATGGTTTTGTAACAGTCTTTAATAGGCAGGGACATCAGCAATCCTGTCGTGAAAGTGCGTTTGAGTGACAGTTCCATGTTCTTGTCCGGAAAACATGAGAAATCCTCTCCTATTCCTGTATGGGGAAAGGACAAGACTTAGCTCAGCAAATGGATGAATGAATGAATGAATGGAACTGCCCCTGCAACAACATGCTGCCTGGTGTGTTTAGAGACACTTTGGAGTGCTTCCAGACGTGGGCTTTGTCTTTCAGGAGTGAAAAGCTGTGTGTGACTCTGTGTTTGCAGTGCCCACTAAAGCTGCTGTGATTATACTTTTGATGGCCCTGAGCAGGCATGAGCAGGTAGTAGGGTAACAACACAAAGAGCTGACATTTCTGCATGAGCATCATGTGGCTGGCAGTTTGCTTTAAATCAACACCTCAAGGCTCCTCTGGTTTACTCTGTAGATGTGCTTGAAGTTAAATGAACAAAAGGAAGCTTCCTCAGCTCTGATTTCAGAATTTCAGTTCTTGCTGTTATTGGTGGTTTCAGCAGGTCAATACTGAGATAGGTCACCTGAGGTAATTCTTCTATGAGGATTTTTTAACCTCTTTATTACAGGTGTAAAGTAACTCCCACTTGAACATGAAGACATCACACTGCAGTGACTAATGGCCATCTAATGTTGCTGTTCTGTTCCTGGGATGGTTTGCAAACCTCTGGGTCAAGTCAAAGTCAGACCGGACACTGTGAGTGTTCCCTATTGCAGCAAGGTTTTGTGCCATGAAAAGTTTAAAAACAGAGTGTTCTAGGAATTCTGTAGCTGTGGCAGCAAACACTTGTGGGTGCCAGTTCAGCTTTCCTGAGAGCTCCCACTGCTCCTCTGCCCATGCATGTGCCCTGCTCGTGGCCACTTGCAAAAGCTGTTTCAATAAATTCGAGTGAGGTGTGTTTTGCTTTCCCAGGCAGCTCTGCTGTTTTCTGGCTCTTGTTAAGTCGTGAGATCCTCTGCTTCCTGTGCTGCCTGTGGTGAAATCAGGGAATTTCAGTGGGGCAGAGAAGGAAGTGAACGTTCTGTCCTCCTGCATGCTCGCAGTCAAAAGCACCCGGGTAAAGCTGGGGGGGAAGCGTGCTCAGAGATCTGCGGGAAGTGGCTCTCTTTTTTGAGCAAATAGATGCAAAATCCCTGCATTTTCAAAAGTCAAAATCTCCAGCAGTGGAGTTTTGTGACCCTCAGGAAGCCATAATGCCTGCCTGTCTTTTGGTGAGGGGTGACTGTGAAGCAAATGCCGTCTTGCACAGCTAGCAGGTGGTTAACCAAAGGGAATTTCACTTTGCTGCGGGGATGGAAAGCCACAATTCGTGCTCCAGGCTATTCAGTGGGCATTCAGAGAAAAAAATCCTGGGAGTGGGGGATGTGGGGAAGAGACTAAAAATTTGTTGAGGTTTCTCCTAGTCCATTCAGAGACTCTGTGGCAGGTCTGTTGAGTGGGTGGAGAGGGCTGTGTGTCTCACAGATGCGTTTAAGAGCTCTCCTGCCTTATGTTAGTATCAAAATGTGTAATGAGATTGTAGCCAAGTGTACCTGTTTTACAACTCCTCCCAAGTGCCTTCACCAAACGATGCTTTTATAGTAAGGCTGTTAAAATGGATTCCTCAAAGAGCTCCTTTTCAAAAATAGAGAGAAGAGTTTGGAGTCAGGGAGGCTTTGGACTCCTTGCTTTGTGCTGATGTTACCAGGGGCTATTCGCTGAGTGGCAAACACAAAGCAAAAATGTTGTTTCTTTTGCTGAACAGTCTAGCTGGAGGTGGCCTGCAAATACAGAAAATCTTCCTAGCAGGGTTTGTGCTGTTGGGGTTTTTTAGAAATTAATAATAGGATTCTTGGAGGAATTTCAGAGGAAGGAGGCAAGGTAGAAGGATAGAATTGTTTTGGTTGCAAAAGACCTCAAAGCTCATTGAGTCCAACCGTCAGAGTCACAAAATCATGTCCCCAGGTGCCATGTCCCCAGGTTTCTTGAACACCTCCAGGGATGGTGACTCCACCATCTCCCTGGACAGCCTGTTCCAATGCCTGACTACCCTTTCTGTGAATATTTTTTTCTAATGTCCAACCTGAACCTCCCTGTTGCAGTTTCAGGCCAATTCCTCTCGTTCTCTCATCTGATAATAGGGAGAAGAGACCAACTCTCGCCTAGCTCCAACCTCCTCTCAGGGAGTCATAGTATGTGATTAGGTCTCCCCTCAGCCCTCTCTCCTCCAGACTAAACAACCCCAGGTCCTTTAGCTGCTCCTCACCAGCCCTGTCCTTCAGACCCTTCACCAGATTCATTGCCCTTCTATGGCCCTGCTCCAGCACCTCAATATCCTTCTCAGAGTAAGTGCCCCACAGCTGAGCCCAGTATTCAGAGTGAGGCCTGAGCAGTGCCAGAAACGAACCATTTCTCCTTGCTTTGCAGCATGAGGCTGGCTGTCCATTCACTTAGATTGAGCCTTTTTGGTGTGTTACAGAAATTAGTTGGGTAAGGTGAGATCTGGATTATGCAATGCCAAACACTTAGTAATTTTAGTCTGTCCTTCAGGTGGTTACTGCAGTGATGTTGTGTGTATCAGCAGATCATTTACAGTCATCAAAATGAATTACGTCATCTGCTAATCTGATTCTCACCTCTGTGGTGGCAGTTTTCCAGATGCTCCAGACAGCCAGCATGAGCAGGCCTAACATCAACTCTACGATCACCAGACCAAGATGGATGTTCTATAGGAATCTCCCAGAACCAAGAAGAGGTACTGAGCTTTGTTCCCTTTCTCTATGTGCCAAATGGAAGACTGTGAAGACTGCAGTCCTTGATGAAGAGTCTAGGACCAGCCCCTGACAGAGGCCAGTGATGAATCACAGGGCAATGACTGTGTATTTGCTCTCTTACTAATCTGATGTCCCCGAGGATTCCCTGGTGGCTTACATAAACTGGTGATTTAGGGACTTCCTAAGCCTGGTGCTGCATCCACACTTGTGCTTAAAAGACAACAGCCCTTTCTTCCTTCAATTCTTCTGATCATTTTGGAAAATAGTGATCCTTTGGCCATCCCATGACAGTGAATTCCCAAAGCTGATAATACCTTCTTTTTTTTCCCTCATACAATACCCTTCTGGTTTTGCACTGATTCTTTTCCTACTTGATGCTGAGTTCTTGCATTCTAAAACCCAGCAAGTACTAATTCTGTTCATCATCTCCTTCATTCATGACTTAATAAACCTCAGACATTTCTCTTCTTGACAATTCTTCCACACCAACCCTTCAGAATCTTGTCTATAAATGTAGTGCCTGCCTGTGCTCTCCTTTCCTTGCAGCAATGCTGGGTGCTCCTTTAGCAGCAACAAAGTGGATGAGTTGGGGTTACTGGGAAGTTCTGAAGCTGGCCCATGTTCTGTTGCAGACCTGCCTGTGTCCCACTGCGTGCTGACCAGTGTCACCATGGATGGTGAAACCCCATTGCTGCTATACTAGAGGTTGCAGCAGCCTCTTTCTTTGTGCCTTCCCCACCCTCAGTGCACAGGCACTGAGCAGGTCCTGGCAGTGGAGCCTTCTTGGCGTTACCCCTGGAGGTGAAGTCACTCCAGCCTCAGCTGCATTTTGAGACAGCTGTAGGAGCCTGAATCCCTGCAAGTCTCAGTTGCTGAGATCAGGATTGCCCTGCTGCTGCTGTGAGGCTTAGATCTGGAAAGAGGAGTCTGAGAAACTGGAACAAGCCATTAAAAATCCAGGAACTGTATTCATTGGGTTCAGGGCTTTTTGTTAGGCAGGGTTGGTGGCACAGGGAGTGTGCTCTTTTTTCTCCCTCTCCTAGTCTCTGATTGTTTTGAATTAGTCAGCAATGCTGATAAAAGCCCAGCCCAGATTAAATATATTGAGGTGACTCCATTACCACTGTGTCAAGGAACAGGAAGGTGTAAACTGATAGACACAATTGCTGAGTCTGACCTTACATGTACAATAGGTGCTCATGTGCCAGTCATCCCTGAGGTGGTGGTGGTTAGGGAAGGGCTTGTGCAACAGCCAAAAGAGAAATAAAAAGGAATGAAAGGTGAAGCCTGGAAGGGTGGATAAGGAAAGAGGTGGGTGCAGAGGAAGAGCTGGCAAAGGGGATTCAGCTTCTTGTAAATGGACAGCTTTATGAAAACATGACTTGGATCTGCATAGCTGAAGGGTCTTGAAAGCTGGAAGAGCAAATCTCTAGCCTTTTGTATTTTCTCTGCTTCCAGCTAGTGCAATGGGGAAGCAAAATGTTTGTGTGTTTGGTGTCCTCAGGTTGGAGGAAGCGAGCAAATGGTGCAGCTCTCAGGCTGTGTGGAGCACAGCAGCAGGAAAAAAGGAGGTAAACTTTCTGTAGGGACCAAATGGAATTTGCTGTTCTGGAAAAGCTAGAAGGCAGGCTCTATGGTTTCTTTCCTTCCCTTCTCCAAGGACGTAGCTGGACCCCCCCTCAGTCTTCCGCTCTGTTGTCATATTTTGTAATCTGATGTTAAAATCCTGTTGTCTTTTGTCAGATCTTTTTTCCCCCCGTGTTGTTCTTGCTGCACAGTTACGAAAGCACAGTGCAGTGCTTTAGCTGCTCTTTGCAAACAGCACACAGAGCAAAGGGATTTCTTCACATCCAGCTGTGACAGCTCTTCTGTTTATCTTCTGCACTTTGTCTCCTGTTTGTGGCAGGCTGTGACTCAGTCCAGCCTCTGAACCTTTTTGAGGAATTGCCCTGCTAGTGATTCCTCATCACAGTTGTGCAATTCGTTGTCCTAAACTCTGTCACCTTGCTGAAGGGCCAGCAGGTTCCAAACCACCTGCCCAATTTGATTCTTTTCACCACTGCACTGGCACCTTCTTTGCATTGGGGATCTGTGTGTGTTTAATGCCTCCTCTCTGTCCAATCCCCCAAGTTCTAATAAAAAGATCTGATTATTAAATCCAGGACCAGTGTTTGAAGAGCCTTGCTGATCTGTTCTCTCAGATGTTTTCCTCCCCTTGAGATAATGTTTGTCAGAGTTCACTTATTGAAATGTCATGTGAAAATGGCACTGAAGCTCTCAGTATCCCTCACAATAACTCCTGCTTTTCTTCTGTCTACAACAGCTGTTATCCTGAAAAAGGAGGAAACAAACAGCCTGACCATATGTAGCAGCAGGCATGGATTTGTCAAGAATAAATCACTTCCTTACTGTCAGGTAGGTATTTAAAATCATCTTCTTCTTCCTTTGAGAGAGAGAATGAAGTTAGTTTGTTTTAATTTCAGAGGTGTTTGTCCTTTCTGGGCTTCCCAAATGGGATTGAGTGTCTTTGGGAATTAAATAACTGAATTTTAAACTGGATTACTCTGTGCAGTTCTGGACATCCCAGTACAAAAGAGATATGTACACACTGGAGAGAGTCCAGCAAAGGGTCACAGGGATGATTTAGGCCCTGGAGCAACTCTCAAACAAGGAGAGGTGACAGCTGGGGCTGTTCAACCTCGTTAAGGCTCAGGGTGGTCTTTCTGCTGTGTCTTCCAAACAGTTGATGTGGAGGCAGTGCAGAGGTCTGGTCCAGATTTTCTCAGTGGTGCTTAGTGACAGGACAAGAGGCAAGGGGCACATCTTGAAATAAATGAAATTCCATTAAAACATAACCAAACTCTCCTGTGGTGAGGGTGACTGAAGCCAAGAGCAGGTTGCATAGAGAGTTTGTGGACTACTTGTACTTGGTGATGGTCCAAACTTGACTGGACAAAGCTCCAGTTTCTAGCTGACTCTGCTTTGAGCGGGGCTAGGGTGTGCACTAGATGATCTTCAGACCTTCCTGAGCTCAACTATTCCATGATTACTATTCCATGATTTTGCTAACTTGCCATTGATTGTGGCAGTCATAAATTTGATTTAGATGAAGCCATGCCTAGACCTGCTCTCTTCATTCAGAAGTTCCAGTAAATTCCTTTCAGTGTTTCCTTTAGGTACTGGCCCCACGCCCATGTCCTTCCCTGTGAAGTTTAATTCCTCTGAGTATTCTTTGTGTGTGCACAGAGTTTTCCATTACTGATCTAATGGATGCTTAAAAGCTATTCTGTTTATTTCCTAAAAATCCCTTCCTTCAAGGTCAGCCTTGGCCTCCGAATCATGAAGTCCTTATAGCCTTTGGCTGTGTTTATGTTGCCTTTTTTCCTCTTTGACCTCTTGCTTGCAGAAAGCTGCAGTGGAAATCCCAAACTCCAGACACACAAACACAATCTGACCTTTTCTGAACCTGCAGTCCACAGCTCTTGCTTGGAAGAGATTCTGCTTTTCCAAAGGAAGCATCATGCACTGCTTACATTGGGGTCTCTGAGTTTACCAGCAACCTCAACTGCCAGCCTCTTGTGTAGATCAGACTCATCTTGACTCATCAGCAATTGCATCAGTGATTAATTGCACCAGCATCAACAAGTGTGTAGCTACAGGTTGTGTGGGATTAGTGCACTGGGGACCTGAGTGGCTGCTGCAGGTTGTGTTGCTACTACAAGTGCCCTTGAACCCCTTGATGGCTGAGCTTTCACTGTTCAAACCGTGCCTGAAGGTGTAAATGCTGGGTTCGATACGTCGAGTAGGGTGGGATTTGAACCACAGACTCTTCATGGGACAGCTGCTGGGGAAGGCAAAGGGACAAGGTGACTGCAGGGAAGAGTAAAAGATAGTATTTGCCCTCTTCTCCGGGCTATGAGAGTGGCTTTTGCTGCTCAAGCATTTCCCAGCCGTGCTAGGGCCGAGTGTGTGCAATAACTGGTATGAGTGCACCCACAGAGGACAGAGGGGCAGGAGGGAGAGTGTTTTCATGCACTTTTGTAACAGTGCAGAGTTGGAGTTCCTCAATTGTGCTAAGAGGAAGTGGTTATTCAGTTCTGCTGCCGTTTCAGGAAGAATAAAGCTCCAGTAAACTTTCCCTGAGAGAGTCACCTGGAAACCACAGAGGTGAAGAGTAATATTTGCCCACTGCCTGTCAGAGGAGGTGCCACCAGAAGGAAACTCAGGACAAGGTGAGCAGAAACTCATGAGTTGAGGAAAAAGGTAAGACCAGTGGACTACCCAGTGTGTAGGAGTTGCAGTGGTCAGCACACACCAATTTCTTTTTCTTCACTAGAGATTATTTTTAGGAGTTGAGGACTTTGACATTTTGTAGGAGGGAGAGCAAGTGCCATGTGACCAGCATGTGTAGGTGCAACAAAACCAACCCTCAAAGCAGTGCACAACATAAAGTTGTGGCCTGTTCTTTGGGTGGTGGTGGCGAGGTGGTTGCACTCGTCAATTCTTTCCACTGCACGTTGTGCCTCCTGAGGAGCTGTCACCATGCAGAGTTTAGGGGATTCCACATCTGGTTATTGAAGGATGAATCTTGTGTGGGAGGGGAAAGCCTGCCTGCACCCCATGCTGGCTCCTAGCCTTGGCTGCAGAGATTCATTTAAAAGATGACTTTGTGCACATAACTGTCTCTGAAGCACTCTGCTCAAGTCCACCAGGGTCTCTTTCTGCCAGACTCCACCTTCCTTCCACTTTCCAATCCCTCTCTGCTCAGTGACAAGTGCTACAGAGCAATCTCTTCTGCAGGCAGATGAATTCTTGGTTTGCACGTGGCACAAATCCTTTTTGGGTTGTCAGAAACCTCCCAACACACCATTGGGCACAAGCTGTGTTCTCTGTACTTTTTAATACCTCCTTCAAGAAGACTGGCCATGAAAAGCTGTAAGATCTTGCAGGTGCTGCGTAAGGTAGTGGAAGAGGCAGTTTTCAACTGGCTGCCCAGGGAGGTGGTGAAGTCACCATCCCTGGAGGTATTCAAGAAATGTGTAGATGTGACACCTCAGGGCATGGTCTAGTGGTCATGGAGGTGTTGGGTGAAAGGTTGGACTTGATGGTTTTAGAGGTATATTTCCAACCTTAATGACTCTGTGATATTATGAAGTGGTGATATTACTTGTGGAGATGAAGAGCCTTTTGGTAACCACTCTTCTCTATAATACAGGAGATGCCTGAGGCAGCAGTAGGGCAATTATTTGGTGCTTTTGGGGCCAAGCTGTGTCTTGGCAATTGAGGCATTCCCTTGGCGTGGTCAGTGTCACATGTCCTGCCCCAAGAACTGGGCTTGTGCTTAAGTGCAGTTGGAATAGAGCAGAAGTGGGTTATAATGAGCAGTAAGTGGGCTGCTCAGGAAAGAGAGGGCCTGACCTCCTTAGTCCCATCCAAGGAAATTAGCTATAGGTTTTAAACTATTCTAGACTCATGGAGGAGCTGTCAAAATTCTGCTTGATAAAAAGCCCAAGAGGCAAGCCTGAAGGCTGAGCTGGGTTTGCATCGTTCACCCTCTAATGAGGGCTTTTGAGAGGGCTTTTCCAACTGCTTGAACAAGTCTCAGATGCTGTTAAGGATGGAAACTACTTCTAGCTCTTGTTCTTTAGGGACCCTGCACCAGGTTTCTTATGAGGTGATTCTGGCAGTCCAGTCAATGCTCAAGAAGCAGTTCCTAAAATGCACCCAGCAGGTGCATCTCATGGAAGACAGATGTTCCTGCTGGGAAGGACCAAGCAGTACTTAAGTGTAGGGCTCATATTAGGACTGGTTTTGGAGAGAGGTCCTCATATTAGGACTGGTTTTGGAGAGAGGTCTTTTATCACAACAGCCAGGATCAGAGGAAGATATCTTTGCCTTGAGAGATGTCTGGTTCCCATCTGCCAGCTGTTATTGTGGGTGGCACATGGGAAAGCTCTGCAGAAGGTAGAGCTGGCGTTCAGTGCTGAGATCAGAAGAGGAGCTGAGAATTGCTAAACTAGATCTGCGTCACTAAGGGCAAGTTAAAATGGTGAGAAGGAGGAGTAGGATGCTCTCTTATACTCTGTTCAGCTGTGTCATGTCACTTCACGACCCATTAAATCCCCTTTTCTCTTAGCAGATGATACTCTTCCTCAAATGCCTATGGACGTTTGCATACCTCTGCAGATGCCTGAGCTTCATTGAGCTGTGGCAGTGATGGTCAGAATGAGGACTGATTCTTCTGTGGTTGTCTGGGCTCCTTTCTTGGCTCAGTTTTCTTCTCATATGAGCTGGTGTCACGGCAAGGAGATCTGAGCTCCACTCACTCTTCCACTGTGTGTGCCAAGAGAGATGGAGACCTTGGCCCTGTAGCATAGTCTGAGACTTGCTTCCTGCTTTGCGCTGGGCAGGAAACCCCCAGGGCTCTGTGCATGGGACTGGTCGAAGTGGGGCTGCTCCCAGAGCAGGGAGGTGTGCCCGTGGCTCCTCTGCCGGCCTGGGGCCCAGATGGTGGGTGTAGGTGTCAGGCTCACATGAACTGTAGCTGGCTCAGCCCAGGGAGAGCTGCAGGGGCATAGTTGGAAGGAGACCACAGGTTAGCACCTTGGCCTCTGTGCCAGCAAAGCTCTGTTCTCTTGGTGTGACCTCCTATCTCAGCAGAGAGGGTAACCCTGGAGCAGGACAGTGAGCTGTGAGACCCACTGTGCTATTCAGCCATGTTATTTTGGTCTGGGCAGAGGAGGTCTGTGACATGGCCAGAGAAAGTGTAGCTGCATCAGGAACCAAAAAGCCTAGAACAAGGGAGCTGCTAGAGCTGGCCCAAGTCCTGGTGAGACAGGTGCCAGGCTTGCCTGGTGACACATTTGCCCCTCCTGTAAAATGTGTCAATGATATTTGTGTGTAGCCAGGGAGAATATGAATGATCATTGAAAAATAAAAGAAAAAAAATAGAGATGTTTTCTGTGTGAGGACAGGTTTGACCAAGAGACTGGGTCAGGGCAGGATGGGGGAGGAGGAGAGAGCTGCAGTGGTGATGGGGAGGGGATGGAGGTACATCTGCAAGCGTTGCAGAACTAAGTCTGCTCTTTCCTCCCTCCCATTCCTTGAGAAATTAGAGTTGTGAAAGCCTCTCAGCAAGGTGAGTTGATGTGACACCAAGGGGGTGGGTGTCAGTGTGAGTAGCCAGAGCTGCCTTGCTCATGACTGCTTGGCCCATCCATCAGCCACATCTCCAGAAGGTGTGCTGCAGGGCTGGCCAAGGGAAGGATGGGGAGGAAAGAAATGGGATTAGGCCAAGAACACACTTCAAATGGGCTTGTTCAATGCCTTCTAGAGGGAAGCTGTGTCATAACCCACCACCTGGATGAGTGCTGTTCACAGTGGACCTCCATGTGCTGTGGAAACATCTCCAAGTCCTGAAGGAGGCTGTCGGACGCTGTCAACACCATACATCCAATGCACGTTGTAAAGATGATTCCACCAACAGCTTCTTACCAGTAAGTGTAAAAAGAGGAGGAAAAAGTGGATGTGCTAAAGAGAAAAGGGAAGAAACAGCAGTGGAGTGTGGGAGAACACTCTCCCTAGGCAGGGCATGAGCTGTAAATATCAGCTCCTGCTGCGAACTGTCCTTGAGCTGTCTGGGGCCCAGGACAGGAGGCTGTAAACAATGAGCACCCCATGCACACCTGCAGGGGGCTGAGCTTGCCATCCCATAGGGGTGGAATCATAGAATCATAGAATGATTAGGTTGGAAGTGACCTCAAGGATCATCCAGCTCCAACCCCCTGTCATAGGCAGGGACACCTCCCACTAGAGCAGGCTGCTCAAGGCCTCATCCAGCCTGGCTTTAAACGCCTCCAGGGAGGAAGCATCCACAACCTCCCTGGGCAACCTGTTCCGGTGTCTCACCACCCTCACTGTAAAGAACTTCCTCCTAATATCCAGTCTAAATCTCCCCTCT
>WAAF01004980.1:0-32342 GCA_013400475.1 Tricholaema leucomelas | reverse complement strand
GGGGAAGTTTAGGCTCGAGGTGAGGAGAAAATTCTTCACTGAGAGAGTCATTGGCCACTGGAATGGGCTGCCCAGGGAGGTGGTGGAGTTGCCATCCCTGGGGCTGTTCAAGACAAGGTTGGACGTGGCACTTGGTGCCATGGTGTAGCCTTGAGCTCTGTGGTAAAGAGTTGGACTTGATGATCTGTGAGGTCTCTTCCAACCTTGATGATACTGTGATACTGTGTGTGATATTTGGAATGGTCAGTGACTTTCAGGAGCCCCTGTGTAAGACATTACTGCAGCACCTTGTTAATCCTCATCTGACCTTGCTGGAGCTCTGATCCTGCAGCTAGGACAGCCTGTGATGGAGGAGGCTTCAGTAAGGATACTGAGCTGGGCTTTGCAATTATTTAGCAGTTTGAGGCATCAAGTGAGAAGGCAGGAGTGCTTCACCTAGCAGCCCATCCCTCTGCTGAGGCCCCAGTGGCTTCACACAGAAGCACACACAGAATGGTGAGGAATTAGAAGGGACCTCTGGAGATCATCTAGTCCACCCCTCTGCTAACGCAGGGTCATACCCCAGAAAGTTTGCAACCTCTCCAGAGAAGGAGACTCCATAACCTCTCCAGGCAGCTTTTCCCAGTGTTCTGGCATCCTCACAGCTAAGAGGCTTTTCCTCATGTTTAGGTGAAACTTGCTGTTTTCTAGTTTGTTCTGTGTTCTAATTTGTGCCCATTGCTCCTTGTCATGCCACTGGGCACCACTGAAAAGGAGCCCAGGCCCATCCTCTTGAGGCCTCCCATTACATGTATTGATCAGCACTGAGAGTGCACTTCAGGAGTATTTCCTTGTGCTTTAGGTTTCTAGCTGATCTAGCTATAGCTGCTGGAGCATGGCACTAGAAAATCTTGCTGCAGCATACTTTGAATTCACATAGAATTAGTAGAAGAAGAATTTGAGACTTCCCTTTTTGAGAATGAGAAGCTCTGCTGTTCTGACTACAACAGTGTGTGGCATCTTGTTTGGAATTTCCCTTGCTTTCTATATTTACACATGCAGCAAAGCCACAGGAAATGGAAGGTAAAAAAAAAAATTCAAATACCATACAGCATAGGTAGCTGCTGCTTGAACAAACTTTATTCTTGTAGTCAGCTTTAGTATTAGTGAGTTCTTCATCTTGAGGTGTTTCAGGCTTGTTTGGAAAGATGTCGTGTCCTAAACCATAGAGGGGGAAGCAGACAGGGCCTCGAGAGATGCAGATGATGTGATGAGCTTTTTGGGCTCTAGACTGCTGATGCCACAGAAGGCAGCATTATTGTTGATCTTCTCTCCCCTGGGGCTTTTGGGGTAAGGACCAACTTCTGAGGCTTGGCCCAGTTGTGTTTTCTGCCATGCAGTGAGTCAGTCTTGCCTACAGCTGCTGGCACGGTTGTGTGCAGAGGGCCTACTTCTGCTTAGCAACCAGCACGGTTATTAGTAAACAGCATTTACTCCAACATCCCAAGAAAAACACGTTGTAATGAGGTCCAGGAGTGATGACAACCAGCAGCTGGAAGATACATGATCTGAAAACCTTGTTGCTGGTGAGACAGTTGCTTGGGAGCTCTGAGCTCATCCTGGATGATCTCAGAGTGGTTTGGAGAGCAGAGCTGAGGGAGGTAATTTGATGAGGAACAAGTTTTAGAGGGGATGGAGTAATCATGAAGGTAACTGGTCTGTCAGTATTTGAAGATACATTCCTACAAGTCCCAGAAGAGATCTCCCAACCTCCCTGGATCTACAGAGGTGCCTCTGTCTTGTCTGGCTTCTAGTTTTAGCATGCCTGTCCAGTATGGGTATTTCTCACCAGCTCTGAGCATCAATGGGCACTGCCTTGGGCTGTTAATAGGCTTCACTTATCTTGGATGCCTTTTCTTACTAATACAGCAAATAAGGAACCGAGTCCTGTCTGGTCACAAAGTTTTTTCTGTATGGTTTCAAGAGCTGCTGGTGTGAGGACATGTTTCTGCAGCTTTACAGATGAAGTGTATTTCAGTGAACAAGCGTGGTACCAAGAGATAATGAAAGTTCATAAAGTTTATGCTGCTGAAGTTCCTTTCAGTTTATGCAGTCACTGTCTTACTCACAGGCATTTATTGCTTTCTTTTGGGAAAGGAGATGGGTTGTTTTTACCAGTTAACCAAACAAGACACATGCTACTTGGATGGCTACCCAGATGGCAGAGAACATCAGCCTGAGGCTAGGAGCTTTTCTTAATGGAAAGGGTTCCAGAAATGCCTGGCACCCCCAGCTGCTTTTACTTCGGTGGAGATAACAGGTTGTAAGCATTCTGGTAAACCAGTTGAGGAACCTGAGTTGTGAATGGAGGTGGTGATGGTGGTCATTGTTTGGGATGCCTTGATAGCTGTGCTTTGCCTAGTGCAGGAGAGGACAAGTCAAGGTTTTATTCTTTCTTCAAGAGCTCTACCAAGGACTTTGGTATAAAAGGCAAACACAGGTGTTCTTGGGAGGAAAAGTTTATGCCCTGTAAACTGAAACAAGTATTTGCATGCAAGATGGTGGTAGTTCTCTGTAGTGTGTGTAACTGACTTCTTGTGTAGGCCAAAGCAACAGAAAAGGGAAAAACAGGGAAGGCTTTTTTGAGTAGCTAAAAAAAAAAACCAAACCAAACCAACAAAAAACCCCAGACATCTCAGTAGGGTGGCAAAATAAAATGAGGAGAGGTGCTTCTATACTGAAAACCCTTCATTTCTGCCCTAGATTTCTGCCATGGGTGGTAGTCAAATTCCAGTCTTTTATTCATAGAATCCTAGAATGGTTTAGGTTGGTAAAGAACCTTAAAGATCATTTAGTTCCAACCTTCTTGCCATGGGCAAGGACACTAGCCCAGGTTGCTCAAGGCCTCATCCAACCTGGCCTTGAACATAACCTCCCTGGGCAACCTGTGTCAGTATCTCACCACCTTCACTGTCAAGAAATGTTCTCATATCCAGTCTAAATCTGTTCCAGTCCATCTAAATCTGTTGCATAGCTTTAGGTGGCAGCTCTAATCTGTGCCTGACTTGTGACTCCACCTCTTTGTCCGCTGGTCCAGTGTGATCCTCCATGGAGATATATCCACTTTCCTCGCCCTGACATGCCCTCCTTTCCCCTGATTTGGACTTGGATTCACAGGTCTTAAATTCACAAGAGTAGATAATGTTATTTTCTGTGTCCTGCAGACTCTCTTGTCTCATTCTTGCATCTGACAGTTGTGGGTCTGTCTGCCCATCTCCACCCATGAGGATGAAGATGAGTGGAAGTGCACAGACCTGAGCTTCTGCCTGTTGTATGTAAAAACAATGATCAGCTCAAGTGCACTGAAATACAATGCACTGCTAGGCTGTAACTTTTTGTTGTGTTTCACTGTCTTGTAATGTGAATCAGTAAATAAAAGGCCTATATCCTGCTATCAATCACTGGCAATATGGAACTGGTGGACACTGGAGCTGTAAAGAAGGCTGCTCTAATGAGAAGAGCCCGAAGAAAGTAAGATTAGCTTATGCCACAGGAAGTTTAATCATATGCTTCTCAGCCTTTATTCTGTGGGCTGCATCTGATCTCTAAGACCTTAAAAGGCAATGTACAAAATGGTCTTTAAAAAAGAACCACCACAGATTTTTTTTTCCTCCCCCCCTGGATGCTTGTGCAAGTTGTGTTGGGAAAAACAAGCTTGTAAACAATCACAGGCTTGCAACTCACTCCAAAAATCAGATTAGTAAGAGCCATTGCACCAGCATGTTCCATGCAATGGCTCAGGCATCATCTTTAGTAATATCTCACTTTAAGGAACATTGTCATAAACTGTCATCTTCCTTTGGGGCCGTAACAGGATCCTAGAAAGGAAACAGCAAGGAAAATACCCACAACCCTCCTGAAGAGACAAGTGCTGTGGTCCAAAGCAAGCTCGCTTTAAGTGCGAAAGGCCACAGTTGCACTAGGTCTTTATTTTGTATCCCATCCCTAAGGCCAGCAGAAACAACCTCTCATCCTGTTCCATTTGTACACTTCAACTTCTGATACCTTCTTTCACGAGAGACCCCTGCAATTGCTGGAGTTGTCACTGGTGTAGATACAGTAAGAAGAAACCTAAGCTAGCACCGGTGTTGTCACAGCCGTGTGGCAGGGGCCGGCACTCAGGGTGTTCTGGTGCCTCCGCCAGGTCTTTTTTCCTCTCAGCAATGAGGAGCGAGCGTAGTATGTATTTGGAAATAGTCTGAGACAGTGCTTGTCACCCAAGCAATGAAGTAACTCTTATCTGAAACATTTAGTTAAGATAGTTACTGGGACTATTTCACATGATAATACTTCATTCTGAAAGAGAAGTTTCTGACCCCCTCACTGCTGTAGTAAAGCAACTCTGAATCAGTTTTATTATAAAAATAACCCTTAGGTGAAGTAGGAATACAACCAATGCCCACACACACCTTTACCAGTGTGTGAAATAACTACTTAGGGCACAGGAAAAAAATAAATATCACTGTACACAGGTGCTGTGCAAAGAGACAGGCTAGCTTGAGTCAGTAAGCAGCCCTTCCACATTGGCTTCACTTCTCCTGATTTCAGTGGATTTTCCAAGGGTTTGCAGGTGAGATGTCTCCAAGTTCAGCCTCAGTCGACAGAGGAGCACTTCTTGCTTTTAATGCAGATAAAGCACAAGAAGATTTTTCCTATCTTCTGACAAAATTCTCCTCCTCTGTCCTTCAGCCTGGATTTTTGGAAGAGCAGGAAAATTTCTAGTTCAGTAATTTTTTTTCACAGGTTTTCAGGCTGCTGTGAAGCATTTGACTTGAAGAGGAGTTGAGCTGCGCTCTGCAGCTAGCTACCACTGTAGGTTTCGGTTCAGTTTGCAGCAGAATTTGCATTATGTCTCCTTCCTTGTAGCTGTCAAAAATAATTCTTCATAAAAACACTTTGCTTTATCCTGAAGCCTTTCATACAGTCCAAGAAAAGGTGAAATCAGGTAAGAGGTAGATACTGTTCATCCGAAGAGCTGTTCATGTGAACTGCTCTTGATTTAGGACTGTAGGAGATGCATATGGAGCAGAGTTTTACTGTCTTTTAAGTAGTGATCGACTTACACACCTCACAGCACACAGTCACTGACAACATTCAGTAACATGCTTGAGGAATTCATCACTAAGTTCATCACTGAAAAACCTCATACAATGAGGACATCTAAGTTCACCCTGTGCCCTGCCCTCAGATTCTGAGTTTCCATCGTCCACAGGAGGAGAAGCTTGTTCAGATTGTGATGATGTTCTTCGCATGCCCGTTTGGCCTGGGCTGTTGCCTCGCAGGTGTTCAACGTTCATCTGTGGGTGCATATGATTTTGGTTGCCAGTGTGACCTCTGAAATGACTACTTGTGTCTCTTGAGTCCTAGAAAGAGAAAGAGGAGCTCTTGAAACGGATGCAGTAAAAAGATATTCTCTAACAGAATATTTCATCAACTTCATCTGCCATGTTGCTCATGTTTTTATCAGAAAGTTTGTAAACAGAATGTGCATCATTTCTTGCAGTGTTATTAATACAATTGCAAAGAAGGCTTGTAGGAAACACAGAACACAGTCAGTAAGCTACTTTAAACGTGCCACTGCTGGGAGTTATGGCTGAACTTCTAGCAATTCACCCTTACTGTGCTGATTGGGAAAAAGGCAAGTGACCGATACATCTCCACTAGAACTGGCTACACTTTCATGATTGCTCTTAAGTGAAATGGGCTTAAAAGTAATAAGACTTTTAAAGTATGTATTTAAAAGTACATTTTAATTCTGAATCCTGTTGACATGCTTTCACTGCAAGAGCAGCACGTTGCTTTCTTACCTGTCTTCTTGCTAGTTGGTGTTGTAGGCATGCAACTTCTGCCTGAAGCTCTTGTATTTTACTCTGTGCTCGTTCCCGGTCTGATCTCTCAGAGGTGAAATCATCTTTATAAACTAGGACCTGGAAGAGAATTACTAAGTTAGTATTTCAGAAATCAGAGCATTGGTAGATTGGATCAGAAGTAGAGGCTGGGATTCCTCTGTTTGTAAATATCTATTTCCAGAATCTCAGCATTTCTCTATCTTATCTGTACTCTAAAGGTATTTGTGGGTTTTTTCCAAGCCTCTCATTTTTTGTACTAAAGCCAGCAGAGCTGCTTGCAGTTCTTCAGTGAGTTTCCTTTACATCTGTGTTAATGGTCTGAAGAACCAGATGTGGCAAATGTCAAATAAATTATTTCTTTCCCCACCCCCCCACCTTGGACTTGAGTGGTCTGGGGAAAACATAAGAATTCCCACCTCTAGGAAAAAGCAACTTAATGACCTGTTGTTCCAGCATTTGTATGCGCTCGGTGTCTCCTTCGCTAGCCTTCTTCATATCTTCCAACTCCCTCTTGGTTTTTGTGCATTCCTTTATTTTTTCTTCCAGCAGCTTGTTTAACCGGAATATCTCCATGTGCATCAAGTCAGAATTGGTTTGTGCTGAAGTCACTCCGTGGTGCTGCTCCAGCTGGGACTTCATCTCTTTTAGCTGCAAGTGGAGTCTCTTCACATACTCATCCCTGCTCGCGTCGTACCTTTGCCATTTGGCATTCAAGTCTTCCACCTGAAAGGTGACCCAGGCCAGTCATGAAGAACATGGACATAAGCTTCTCATTTTTCACAGGCTGTCAAAATGTGCAGGACCAACATTCTCTCAAGATTAACATTAATAAGCTGATTCAACTGCTGACTGTGGACAAGCCACATCAGAGGAAAGCAGATGATGATCACTTTGTAAGCCAAGTGCCTCACAGGTGTCATTCTCCTTCCCCAATCCAAAGAGATAGCATTCAGTACTATGGAGGGGGAAGGGCTGTGCTCACCCTAGACCTATGCTGCTGTCCTAGAGAGGAGTGCTCATGCATGAAAGAACACAAAAGATTTTCTTCTGCAGCATATTTTTAACAAAACCTCAAAAATCAATGCATTAAAACCAAGGCAATGAGTTGTTCTAAGCTAAGGGAACAAAAACTCCGTGCCATGTTGAAAGGACTAAGAAAAGTTTTAGACTCAAATTAACTTGTCATTTAATTAGGTTAGCCAGGCCTTACCAACTTCAGATTTACAGTATGTCAAAATAATCAATCAAATCTTAATCTTGTACAAAATGAAAGTACTCACGTGAGCTACTTTTTGTTTTAACATCCTGTTTTCATCTTGAAGGTTGCAAATAAGAGCTTGAAGTGAAGTTTCACTGTCTAAAAGCTGTAATTTTCAGATAAAGGAAGTGTTATTTGAACAGAAAAAAATCCAAGTGCTACTTAGCTAATCTGTTAAACTGGAAGTCATCTTAATTGAAAAGCCTCTAAAACTGTTTGCTGTAGTGCCATAAACTCAGGGTTAGGTCTGATGATTTCCACCTAGTACACAATTTCCAATAGTATAGTCTACAGCTTTTATTAATAAGCAGAGCAAAAATGTACTGATGTTTTTACCACCTTGGTACAGCTTTGAAACAGGTCTGTGTGGGGTGATAAAAGCGTGTGTCTTACTAAATTCTGAGCTTGCTAAATGTCATGGGAACAATACCACACATTTGACATGCATGCAGGTCTGCCCTGTTGACAGCAGAGCCCAACAGTTTACACAAACTCCTTGGAAACTGTTGTTTGAAGTGGAGGAATTCGTGACAATGAGACAGATATGCCTTCAACTTGCTTTGTTGGTACTGTCAATTTTGGCCAGTGCTAGGAAGAAATTACTGAGGGGAGGATAAAAACCCTGCATGCTAAATAATTGAGTAAAGTGATACTCCTTTTTACAGTTGTGACATCTGCTTAAAAAGCCCCAGTGCACATGAGTAATATAGAGCACTTTTGTGCAAAATTCCCTAGAATCAGCTAGTAATGGCATCTGAAATTTCTCTTCTTCAACAGGGAAGTCCCCGCTGCACAAGGTTAGCTACTTGTTACATATATCAAAGCCAATCAAGTTTCCTGTCTATCAATTACACGTAAAATATGAGAATACTCAAGATTTCAAGTCCCTTTTTCTTAGACCTAGCCAACCCCTAATTATTTCTTTAGAAACACTCCTGGGATGTTTTCGAAGCAGAGGTGAGCATGTGCAGAGTTACTTATGAAAGCATCCACCAGTGTTTGCGTGAAACACAGCATTGCCACTACAGCACAGCAAGGACGTGAGGTGGAATTGTTCTTGTGAGAACTGGCTGTAGTGTCCTATCCAATGGTCTGAACTGCTGTTGGAGGCAGCACCTCTCGTGTCATTTTCTTAATCATGAATTACCTAATGACTCTGAGCCATCCTGACTTCTGGAACAACAGAACACCACCATTTACCTCTGCTTTGCACTTAAAAGATTCAGCCAAGGTGATGATGCAGCCAAGCCACACAGCCCAAGTATCAGGCACACCCAAAGCCAGGTGGTTCTTTGTGCCCCTCAGTAGAATTTCTGCCACCTTCCTATCCTGAAACAGTTTTTCTAAGTGTCCTTGCTGGGGAAAAGCATTGCCTTCCACTGGGGGGAACCCCAGAGCAAAAAAAAAAAAGAAACAAGGTAAGACACCTTGACTCATTCTTCCCTGACCAGCTTTTTGTCGGTCCGTACTACGTGGGTAAAGGCAAATCCTGATTTGAGAAGCCCACATGATACAGAGTTCTTAATTTAAATGCTGCTTTGAAATAGCTCTGCTTCGGTTTGTGATTTAGCTTGCTTAGGTCATCAAGAGGCACCTTCAAAAGCACAGCACCATCTAGTGATGCTGAGCAGCAGGTTGCAATATAAAGATGTGGACCACCTGTAGGTGCAGAATCATAGTCCTGGAACGGCTGAGGTTGGAAGTGACCTCTCAAGATCATGTCCATAAAAAACTTCTGATTGACATAAGTGAGATGGCCAAAACTCAAGTGATTGACAACTGCTTCCCGACTAGATTTTTGGTACTAGAAGCTATTTAGAGCTTGCCATAGTAGTCTTCTCACTCTACTTGACATGATTGCAAGGGATGTTTCTCCTCACTCCCCATTTACAGCTATCTTGTTTTAATTAACACCTCAGAAGCTAGTAAGACTCAAAAACCAACATAATAGTAAGTAAGAATACCTGGTTAGATCTTTCTGTAGCTATCTGGTCATCTGAATTCCCCTTCTCTTTTCTCTGCTTCTCTTCCAGACATTTGGCCAGGTGCTGACACATTTCTGCTGTGGATGCTAATTTGCGTTGGAGTTGGTGAGCTTCATCCGTGAGTGAGCGACACAAAACATCACTGGTGGCCTGAGCCTTCTCCTTCTCTGCCAAGCTCTTCTGGAGTTTCAGGATTTCTCTCTCCTTTTCATATGGAGGCTGATTTATCATCTGCTGTATCTCTCCATTTTTCTCCTCTAGTTGCTGATTCAATTTCTGTACTTCCTAAACAAAAGGGGAAGCAAAAGTTACTTCAAAGCAAAGTGAACTCAGAAGGCAAAATACACTCCAGACTGAATTCCTTATTGCAGTAATTTCATATTGCTCCTATACTTATTGCAAAGGACTTGTGAAAGAAATCAAATCAATTTGTACACAATCACTTCACCTTGGAATTGACAGATCAGTCAATCAAAACAGAGAACTGCACAAGCTGTACAAGCACTTCCTGGACAGCAGAACGAAGGAACAAGCAGATTTTGTGACAACATCCTATGGCAGCAAGAACCTGAAGATGGAATTTACATGGAACAAGGTAGTTTACAAGGAATCACTATGGAGACTGAGAAGTCCTTACTGCTCCTGCTTTCTAAAGTACCAGTTCAAGGTCTTATAAAGCATAGAACTGGAAAATCACCTTATCAAAACCCAGTGAAGTGTTTTCACTGTCTAGCACCGTCACAGGAGCAAACCAGAGGGAGCATATGTAGCAACCTTTCCATTTAAGCAGGGATGACCCTGGTAAGATAAGGAGGAGCAACAGAAAATTAAATCCTTGTGGCAGCAGTGACTGTTTTGACATTCCAAGGCATGTGACTGAGGTCTGACAAGAATACTCCTAGAAAACAACTGCCTATCTCATTGCCACACATTCATGTTGACCTGGAAGCTCTCTGAGATTATCCACACTGCAGTAAGTCAAGTTCTCTGCCGGTGTTTTAAGGCAGAAGAAGTTTCCTTGCTGCCTGGAGTAAACCACTCTCTAGCACTGTGTTTCTGAAGTACACCACTCCTGACTGCCAGAAGCAACTTGTACTTGATATCCTCAAAAGGTAGTGAATACTGGTGACAGAAATCTCTGCAGCACTGCTCCTCTATGATGAGTGATACCCTGAATGTCAGTGGAGACCATGAGACAGGTGCAGTCTTTACTGTTCCACTTCTTCAGGAATGCTGATGGAGCTTTAAATGACAGTGAACACTCTTCTTTGCCAGCACATAGGCATCTGACTTCACAAAATGTCTTTTGTTGTTGTTATTGTTCTGTGTTTCTGATCAGGCAGAAAGTATTTACTTATGAAAAGAATAAACTGAATATCTAGCTTGCAGAGACAGCACCTGTTCTTAAACAGAGGTTTCAATTCTTTGGCATCATGCTAAATGATATATCTCCCCATTCAGCCTCAGACTTCAAAATACCTTCACCTATCACAGGCCTCTCATCTGTCTGCAAAGGGTCAGTAAGATCATCTCTAATTTAAAATTTCCAACCCTGAACTTATTTAAATGTATTTTAGGTGAGTGTCATCTATGGAAAACGTTTTGTATGAGCACTAGGTTGGGAGACTGGTTACAACAAAAATGCTTGCTTCAATTTTAAGTACTGCTGCTCAGCTTGGAAATTCCTTTATGCAGCTTCAGCCAGAAAGAAGTGTGTTAAAATTATTTTAACTACTTTAGACTAAACAAGGGAAGCTCTTAATGACAGCAACCAGAACAGCAGTTACTGCAGAGAGGAAGGAATGCAATTTTCAGACATAGGTTGTCATAAGCTGTACCCATTTCCCTGTTACATCTTCTCACAATCCAGCCTTGTCAGTTACTTCTCCAACTACTAACCTGCTGCCTTCACGTCAAGATAAAAACCCATTTTTAAATGCACTGAACCCTACCATTTTAATGCAATGGCATCAGTTGTTTGTCTTGCAGAACAAAACTGACATTTGCTCTTCAGTAAGTAATACAGAGCTTCCATAGCTAGAGGATTTGGCTATTTTTCTTTCTCCTGAAAACAACTCCATGAAGATTTATAATGCCATGCTCAGCTTCTGGTTTAGGGTTTTAAGGTTACTTTCTTGGACTTTAGGCAGTGGGAGCCACTGCTGGATGCGGGTGACCGAGTCGCCTGGGCACAGTCCCACTCTGGGCACACAGGGATAAAGCAAGTGCTGTCAAACACCCCCGCCTGGCGCTGTGAGGCCAAAACACTTGCTCTCTTGTCGAGCTGTGCCACCCCGAGCATACCACACTGAGCTGTCCGTGCTCCTGCCAGCATACTCTCGCCTCATTCCGTCAGCGCCAGCCATCAGGCTCTAAAACCTCTGCATCTTCCACGCGAAACAACCAATGCTGCCCTTGCTAAGTTTATATTATTCCTGTTTCTAGGGAGGATGGGCAGAAACGCAGCTCCTGCAGTGGATGCTGCAGCCCCTACTAGGGCATTCTCGCACCCTGTTGCCCAAGTAGGTGAGACACTGCATGCCAGCGCTATTTCGAAGGCATTCGCCGTTTTACCTGGCTGAGAGTTTCCACTCTTTTGGCCGAGAGCCTCTCGCTGTCCCTGGCCTGGCCGAGCTGCTCCAGCAGACTCTCCACCAGCGAGCGGGCCGGCTCCGAGCCCGCCGCCCCCGCCTCGCCGCTCGCCTGTTGCTGCCGGGCCAGGCTGCCTCGCAGCTCCCGGATCGTCGCCTCCTTGGCGGCCAGCTGGAGCTGGAGCTGCTTCAGCTGCTGCGCCGACTCGTGATACAAGGTGCAGAGAGCGTTGTACCGAGGCACTTTGTTCTTCAAGCTTCTGTTTTCCCGATGCAGCTTCTCCAGCGTTTCCTCCACCTGTTTGAAGCGGGCCACCAGGGGCTCTGTGCTGCTGGCCTCGCTTATCGAGCACATGGCAGTGGAAGGTGAGCCGCGATCTCGCTGCTTCCCCTTCTCTTTCTTCTCTAGGGCGAGCAGAAACCCGTCCAGCTGCATATAAACCCGAGAGGCGCCAGGCAAGGCCGTGACTACTTCTTAGCTCTTCCGCCTTCCCCGCCGCGGGAGGGTGCCTGCGCTGCTTTAAGCGCTCGCAGGACCCGCCTCGCTGCCTTCCCCAGCCGTCCTGAGCGGGCAAGGCTGCGCCACGCTCCGCCTCTGCGGAGGGGGGAACCCCACGGTGGGAGTCGGCCAAGGGGGCAAGGCTCAGCCGGGGAACCCCGGTGGAGAGAAGACAGCCGGAGGCTGCATGGGGGGAGCTGGAACACGCTGAAGCCTGCGGGCCAGGGGGTTCAGGCCGGGTGGGAGGCTGCGAGGGGAAAGGGAGGTCCGTCGGGCCGAGCTAGGGGCGGTGGAGAGGAGGTGGCTGGGGTGATTGAGAGGGGGGACTGGTGAAGAAGGAGCCGAAGGAGAGGGAGCGGCGACTGGTCGCGGGTAGGAGGTGAGCACAGTCAAGGTGGGACTGTCGAGAGGCCGGGAAGAAGGGGGTCCGAAGAAGCGAGTGGCTTCCGAGGAGATGGAGGACGGGGCCGGCCCGCGTTGCGAAAGCCCCGTACCGCCGCGTCCCAGCAGGAGCCGCTGCAGGAGTTTCCCTCCTCGCAGTGGGAGTTTCCCCACTGGCGGCGACTCGCCGGGCCGGGCCGGGCCGCTCACTTCGCTCCGTCTCTCCGAGGGGCCTCGGAGCTGCCGGTCGGGGCTGGCGGGGGGAGGCCTGGGCAGCCGCGACCCTCACCCCAGCGCCGTGAGAGGCCACGCCTGGAACCGCAGCGGAGTCTCCCTTCTGGTTTTGCCAGGGCAAAAAAAAAGGGGAAACATTCCAGAAAGCCTCCACGGTGTGTGGGATCCGCGTCGGTAGCCAGGGAAAGGCTTTGGACACAGGCAAAGCAGCCCATCTTCCCTCAGAGGCCTCACACCTCCGCAGATCTTGAGGAGGAACTCGGTTAGGAATCACGGAAGGCTGTTGGTTGGAAAAACCCTTTAAGATCGTCGCGTCCAACCATTCTCTAGTTCTGCCAAGGCCGGTGCTAAACTATGTCCCTCAGCACCACATCTCTGCCTCTTTGAAACATCTCCAGAGATAGGCATTCAGCCACCTCTCTTGCAGACCCTCTGCTACTGTTTGGGAACACTTCCAGTGAAGAAGTTTCTTCTAATATCTAACCTAAACCTGGCCTGGTGCAACTTGAGACCATTTTCTTTTGTCCTGTCACTTTTTACTAGGAAGAAGAGACAAAAATCTTCTGTCTGTTAAAATTCCTATTATCTCCTCAGGACTGTACATGAGATAGAGTTGAGAATAAAGCAGGTGCCTGGCAGTGAGCAAATGGACACCTGCCAGCCAGCCTTCTATTGGAGGATTTTCCTTGGCAAGACAGAGGCAAAAACTCTTAACCAAAGATACAGCTACTGGAGAGGTTATACTGGCGTGAGAATTCTCATAGGAAGAGGGGAGCAGGGTAAGCTGGGCTGCTGTAAAGTGGTTTTTGGATTGGTTTAGTTCTGCCGCATTGTCATATTGGTAGAACAGGTTGGAAGGAAAAAGCCTTAAAGCAGCACATTGATTTAAGGTTAACTTAGGTTACATTTGATGATTAGCAGTGATAATGTTTATTGTCTGTATATATCTGCATGTATACAGTCAGGCATGCAACACAGAGCTCTATATAAGCTCATGGCCTTTACTGCATTAGATTCAACACAGTCACAAAAGATGTTGCTGGGTCAAAAAGCATTGTCTAGTTAGAGAGCAAGTGAAAATCTCTTTCAGAGGTAGAGTGGGCAGAAAGAGAAGAATTTAGTCAGTGTGATAGAGAGCAGCCTCCTGTGTTGTGTATGTCTGCTCTAGATACATCTCTGTCTGCTTGTAGGTATCATGGTAAAAAGACAAAACAGTGAAGACTATGTAGAAGAATTTACAGGAATCAGAATGTGATCAGAGGACAAGAAAATGAACTTGAAAGTTGAGAGGCTCAGTTGCACTGGTGATGGATCAAAAGCCTCGTGATACTGGTCCACGTGGAATGCAAGGTACAACGTTTTGGCCTTTCATGGAGACCATGGGTGTAAACTGAAACAAGAGAGTATGCAGTCAGGCATAAGGAAAACTATTTTCCTGTAAGGATGATCAAACATTAGAAGTGTTTTGAGCAGGAGTTTGGGCTAGAGACCTCCTGTGTTCCCTTATAACATGAATTATCCTTCCATTCACTTCCGCTTTTTCAAGCTTTTGTTACCTCAGTTATCATCCAAACAATTAGGAGTAACACAAATGGTTTGTTAGCTTAGCTGAAAATAAACTAAACTAAAAATATAACTGGATTTGATGTGGAGAGAAAAGCCTGTGAGATAGAAAAGGGTAAAGTAGTTGTCTCAGGTACAGGTCTGTGGTGTATTTGCTATTTAGAATAGAATCATAGAATGGTTTAGGTTGGAAGGGACCTCAAGGATCATCCAGCTCCAACCCCCTGCCATAGGCAGGGACACCTCCCACTAGAGCAGGTTGCTCAAGGCCTCATCCAGCCTGGCCTTAAACACCTCCAGGGAGGAAGCATCCACAACCTCCCTGGGCAACCTGTGCCAGTGTCTCACCACCCTCACTGTAAAGAACTTCATCTTAGGAATAATGTCAGCACCCCATGATTAAAAACAATAAAAAATCTGTATGTTTAGGGAATATGTTTGGTACTTTTACAGAATTATATCCTACAAATGTGGGAAGAAAGTAACCTTGCTTTAAAATATCCATGCTTTACATCTCTCATATACAGTAATAGGACAGGGGGGGAAAAACTACCTAGACAACAATAAACAATTATGTTTTCAGCATTGTCCTAATGCCAGACCTCACTGAAAAATTAGGAGCAAGACTGCTTTTGCTGACTGCTAAAGTATTTTTAGAAACCTATAATGAATCCCTAGTAATGAAGAAGTCTTTGGTTTCCTGCTCTTTCAAATAGCAAATGACAAGGCAGCTGAGAAATCCCATGTCTGTAGATGGGACAGTGATGTTCTTACACCAAACAACAGGGAATTTAGTTAGCTGTCTGCCAGAATACTTCATAGCACAGTTATAGTTGTGGTATTGTAACAGTGTGTTAGAATCAAACATTGTACCCAGCTACTGAAGGCTGGTATTAGTGCTTTGGATCAAGCCAGTACCCCCCGAGGAAAGCACCACTGACTGAAGGGAAATTTGACCTGCGTAAGTCTTGAGTAAGAAACTGATCCTGCATGTTCTTGGGAATGCCCTTACATGACTGTTTCCTTTTGTCAATTCTGAGGAATTCCTGGGAATTCAGTGAGAGAAGCTGGTGCCAAAGACTGAGTCACATCTTAAGACGCAGTTTCTTAGCATACCTGGATTTTCCTGGATTGCCTCCCGTGTGTGTTTGTCAGATTGCTGTTCAGAATCGTCATCTGGCCTTTTTTGGTTATAGCCAACCAAAGTAAGGCTCACTGAGTGCAGTGATTCTGGTCAGCAAATGATTGCCTGAGAAACAGCTACGTGCTGTACTGCTTTTCAGAGGGAACAACCTTTCTTTTCCGTACCTTAATGGTCTCGACTTGACAGAGTAAAACTCCCTCGGACTCAGTATGGGATGTAATAGGATTTTAAAGCTATGTGAGTGAAAAAAAATAACCTCAGTTTAGATTTTGTTGAAGACATCTTGACAAAGTTATTTTGGATAAGTCATTACAACTGTTATGATGCATGAGAAGTGTCAAGACAGTATCAGAACAAAAGTGATCAGATACTCCCTAGAAACAAAAAGATGAAGCAGATCTTCAGGGACCAGGAAGAAGGAAAAATGAACAGTATGGATGCAGAGACATGGATACATTTGACAATTTGCTGGGAAACCTGAGTTATTT
This sequence comes from Tricholaema leucomelas, assembly GCA_013400475.1. NCBI lineage: Eukaryota > Metazoa > Chordata > Aves > Piciformes > Lybiidae > Tricholaema lacrymosa > Tricholaema leucomelas. Next base: position 16,311 of record WAAF01004980.1, on the reverse strand, counting down.
GTAAGGATAATTCATCTGAGCACAGTGGTTCTATCTCTGTAGCATTACTGCAAATAATGTAGAAGTGAGTCTTTGTATTTTAAAGTGTAGTTCTGTGTGGATAAAACAATAAAACTTATTTGGGGGGGGGGGGCAATAGTCAGATCTGCTTCATTTAACAAAAACGTGTACATTTTACTGCATGTTCAGCCAAGCAAGCTGTGGTTTTCCCTACTGCTTTACGTCACCATTAATTGTCCTGGAGGGTAAGTCATTACTTTATGACACTTATGAAAAGTCCTGTTGCCTTGAGCTGATTTTACCTAAGCAGAGCTGATTAGAAATTGATGAATGATCCTCTTGCTGCTGTGGGCTGAAAAAAATCAACAGCACTTCATGTTTCCTTTCCTGTTGGTTGTGCAGTGCAGTGCAAAAGGGAATAAAAATCTGTAGTGGTTTATTTGCCACAGGAAATTCGTCTGACATACTGCTACAGAAGATGTCCACTAGGAGCTCTGCCTGTGTCTTGGAATCTGATTTTCGTGCTGAGCAAATAGAATGTTTATCCTTCTGTGACTCACAGATTAGCAACAATTGGAGCTGCAGCCACGTTTGCACTTACATGGGAATGGGTAAACATCCTTTATGTGCATTACTGTATTGAATGTTCTGACAATGCCATGTTCTACTTATTTTACAGTCAGAACAGCAAACTCATTGAGAGGTTATTCTGAGGGCATTCAAGATTCCCAAAACTGGGTTTACACAGTGCTGTGACACACATATGTGGCCATCTCTTTTTGGATGACAACACCCCTCTTTCAGTCTTGTTTTCTGTTTGTGCACATAAAAATGCTTAGCGTAGTTAGGAGAAATAGAATGGTTCCTATTTACTTCTAATGTAAGCTCTTCCCCACTTCTTTTTTTTAAAATCTTTAATTTCTTTTTTTTTAATGGTTTGAACTTTGGGTGATGTCAAAACTAGAAGTGTTTTGATGCTTAGGGCAGAGGCCCAGGAGCTGTGCTCTAAATCACAGTAAGGCTAAAATAACCAGGATGAGGAACCGCAGTGTTGGTCAGACCCAAAGCTTTTTCCATAAGAGGTGTTTCTTTCACTTTTATTTGCACTCAGATGGTGTTTGTCTCTCAAAGATCTGTCTCATTTTTATAGGTGTTGACATATAAGCAAGATATACACTTCTCTAGATCTCTCAAGTCTTTTCATCAAGTTTGTGTTCAGAAACAGGCTTCTGTTATGCCTTGTAACGGTGTAGATCTTTGCTGAGGGTCACCTTCCTTTGCAGGTTTCCTGGTTCTGTATTGGATATTACACACCCCAAAGTGTTTCTCTATTTTGGGCCCTGCTTAAGTCTTTGAGTATTTTTACTTCTTGCAGTTTCTCTTTTGCTTGCCCATGGCACAGTAGTCGCAACTCACCGGCTCCGTCCTTACAAACTGGAATTTGTTTCTGTTGCTGTCTCTTGATCTGAGAAGCTCAAGCTCTGTGCTTGGTCCTTCAGGAAGCTCATGACATAACTGATTTTTTGAGCTGCAGTATTATTTGCAGGTGTGTAAAAAGTTCTTTGAACATGAGTTAGCAGCAGCTGGAGACAGGTTCTCATAGTCACAGGCTTGTACCACTTCCTACTTAGAAGCAAATTAGTTCTTATAGTAGGGTTTTTTAATCTGATTTCTGAAATGATGGTGATGGCCATTAGCTGACCCAACAGCTGTATAAAAATGAAACCTCATCTCCCCATCTCTTATTTCCTGTGAGCTATCCAGGAAGTGTCTCAGAATGAAAGAAAAGCTATGAATTTGCCAGATAATGATTCTGACTCTTGGTTCATGGTTCTTTCCTGTAGGCAAAATTAGAGGTTTCTTGTAAACTTAAAGGAAGTGGAGCAAAGGGGTTCACTTGTGTGATAATGAGAGTAGCCAAATGATTGATTAGCACTTGGGGAGAAAACTCTGCTTTGGGCATTAGTGATTAGTTCTCCCGAGTAAATAACAGGACAAAAGGAAATGGCTTCAACTTGCACCAGGGAAGCTTTAGGTTGGATATGAGGAAAAATGTCTGTCTTGAAACAGTGGTCAGGCATTGGAATAGGAGTGGTGGAGTCACCAGTACTGGAGGTGTTCAAGAAGCAGGGAGATGTGGCTCTTCACAGCATGATCTAGTGGTCATGGAGGTGTTGATGATCTTAGAGGTCTTTTCCTGTCTTAATGATTCTATGATTTTTTAGATCAACACTTTGCATGCACTTCTTGTATTGGGTCTGGTTGGGATAGAGCTAATTTTCTTCACAGCAGCCCACAGGGTGCTGTGGTTTAGATCGGTGACCAAAACAGTGCTGATAAGAGACCAATGTTTTAGCTGTCACTGAAGACTGCTTGCACAGCATCGATACCCATTCTTCCTCTCACTCTGCACCCCTAAGAAGCAGGTTGGGGGTGGGCAGGGTACATGGACAGGACAGCAATAAAACTGGGTGTGGGTGATGTGTCAGAAGCAGCCACTGCTCTGAGGCACTGAGATATCAAGAGAGTTGTTCAAAGTTACATGAAGTGATTGAGCTACAAAACACTATGTCCCATTTGGTTTCTCCATAGTCTGGATGGGTTTAGCTTTTAAATCTACCACGAGATATGGTGGAGTCAAGTGCTAGAATGGAGAAGTAATATCTTTCTCAAAGCACAGCATGCTCTGCATGATGGGAAGTGACAAACCTGCGCTATTACTGCTCCTTCAGGAGAGAGATGCTGAACAATTCAAACAAATCTCTGCCACTTCTGCTTCACAGAATCACAGAATTAACCAGGTTGGAAAAGACCTCCAGGATCATCGAGTCCAACCTATCACCTAACCCTTCTAATTAACTAAACCATGGCACTAAGTTCTTGACTGTAAGTCTGCCTGAGAGATGTAGTTGGCTTTCCTGGCATGTGTATCAGTGTTTTGAAAGCAATGCAGTGTTACTTGATCTTTGCAAAAGATAAAGTGGGGAGATAGATACATGTAGCAACTAGTATGGAAGCAAGCTGGGAAATAACCTGCACCACTTGTGTTTGATGCAAGTGTGGACTCTTGGCTGGTGAGGCTCCAAAGGGTGATGGTTAATAAGCAGAAGCCATTCTGTCACTTACATAGACCAAACCATTCAAAAAGGATGGTTTTCATGGTTTCCCTCCATCAGCAGCAGTGTGGAGATGCCACCAGCTGTTGTCCTGATCCTGCCTCACTGACCATGGCTTGCCTCACTGGGGACTTGTCTGGTGAATGCTCAGCTGTTGGCTGGTCCTGGCTCTTGCCAGGAGAACTGTTCTGCACTTCTGGCTTGGATGCTGTGGGATGTGGCTTTCACAGCTAAGGACACTGCCTCTGCTTGCTTTCCTGTTCCCATTTTGTTCCCAGATCATCTTCGCTTCTGTGTCAGGCTGCCCTTGATGCTCCCTGACACACACAGCACTGATTTAGCAGGCCACCTCCAGCTAGTGGGTTGGGATGACTGAGCCAGAGACCATTAAAGCTCTCTGATGTCGGAATGTCTCGACTCATATTTAAGGTGAGAGGAAGTGGCCTCAAGTTGCACCAGGAGAGGTTTGGGTGAGTATTAGAAAATTTTTTTTCACTGAAAGGGTTCTCAAAAACTAGAACAGGTTGTCCAGGGAGTTGGTTGAATCTTCATCCATGGAGGTGTTTCAAAGAAGCAGAGATGTGGTGCTGAGGGACATGGTTTAGCACCAGCCATGGTGGAGTTAAGAGAATGATTGGACTTCAACCTCCTTTCAGGGAGTTATAGAGAGCCAGAAGGCTTCCCCTCAGCCTCCTTTTCTGCAGACTAAATGTCCCCAGTTCCTTCAGCTGCTCCTCACTAGACCTGTTCTCCAGACCCTTCACCAGCTTCATTGCCCTTCTCTGGACCCACTCCAGCACCTCAATGTCCCTCTTGAAGTGAGGGCCCCAAACTAGCTCCAGGATTCCCTTCAGTCTGCATTGCTCTGAGCTTTGTTGTCAGTTGCATTTGTGTAGCAAAGCACAGAGAGGGTTTAAATGTGTGCCAGCCAAGAAATGTCAGAAGTTGTAAGAGGGCAGTTTGAGCTCTCAGGGTTCAGTGCACAAGACTGTCATGTTTCTTCTTGTGGAGGTTCTCAGTTCCGTCCTTGATGTGTCAGCCACGAATGTGACTGTCACCTCTCTGCATGTGACTTAGTAAAGTGTTCTCACTGCCAGAAGAAATCATGCTGAACTTGGCCTTAGCAGTGCCAGTGCAACTACAGAAAAATTTCAGAGAGCCCATGGGTCTGGGCAAAACCAGAGCTTGAAACTAAAACTTAGTCACAGGCTGCTGAGAGTGGCTGGGACGCTGCCTGTTGTGTGCCTGGCCCCTTGCTGTGACGCTGCGAGTCCAGCAGAGCAGCTCCCCGCGCTGTGCATGACTCTGCACTTACGGGATTGATGTAAAAATAGCTCTGCTTGCTCAGATGCAGCTGATGACTGGAGAAAAACACCGCGGGGTCAGAAAGCTGCAACACCTAGAGATGCTTTCCCATAACCGACAGCCAACAGAAGGCAAGGTTAAAAAACTGGAGGAGGACTTGGAGTTCACTTTCAACATGTTGGCTTTTCATGCTCCTTAGGGCACGGAGCTCCACTCATTTCTTATTCCTGTGCCATTTGAGGTGATGCCAGGTCTGTGTTGCTGTAACGTGAGACCACATATTCACAGAATGCACTGGGTTGGAATGGACCCTCAAAGGTCATCTTGTCCAACCCCCCTGCAGTCAACAGAGACATCTCCAATTAGGTGAAGTTGCTCAGGGCCCCACCAAGTTTGATCTTGAATGTCACCAGGGATGGGGCCTCAACCACATCTCTGGGCAACCTGTTCCAGTGTTTCACTGCTCTCATTCTGAAGAACTTCCTCCTAATCTCCCCTGCTCCAGTTTCAAACCATTGCCCCTCATCCTATCACCACAGGCCCTTCTAAACAAGCCCTTTATCAGCCTTCCTAAAGGTTCCCCTCAGATATCGAAATGCAGTTCTAAGGTCTCCCCAGAGCCATCTTTTCTCCAGGCTGAACAGCCCCAATGCTGTCAGCCTGTCATTGTCAGCACTGAGAGATGCTTCAGTCCTTTGATTATCTTTGTGGCTCTCCTCTGAACCTGATGCCTACCCATGTCCTTCTTTGTGAGGATCTTTGTAAGGAGGACTTAGTTTGTATTCCCTTAAATCTGTCCATCTCAGATGCCTTTCACTGGCATCAACTGGGGTCATTTCAACCCACAGAAAGGTGCCATTACCTCAGCCTGCCATTCTCATGTAAATAGATTTTCCCTGGATGTTAGTTATAAGGCTTTTAAAAGAAAAAGCCTTTTTCTATAAACATACCAGAGTAAGAACTTTGTTTACACACTATACTAACATAGGTATAGAAATGAACATTCTATTGCAGTCTAGGAGCTGATTATTTCTTGTTATTTGGTGCTTGTGTGTCTATGTGGGCACACACAGAGTGTATGCTGTAGAGTCTTTGCAAATACAGCACAAATCAGACACAACACAATGGAGAAAGCTACCTGAAGTAGTACTTCAATCTGTACATTCACCTGTTGAGAGGACTAATTAATTTTGTCATAGAATCATTTCAGTTGGAAAAGACCTTTAAGATCACTGAGTACAACCATTCTGTAACTTTATGTGACTCTGAGTCAGTCTGAAGCCACAGATACTGAGCTTGGGCTGTCAGGATTATTCCACATATATCACAACTTGACCTAAAGTAATATATTTCAGGCTGCCAAGAACTACCTGGTCTTGTTTGAAGGTTTTCACACAAAAAAGATTATAGATTGCACTCAGAACTCCTGTGAGTCATGGTGATGAAGACAAACTGAAACTGTTCCACTGAGATATTTTTATCAGTTTTTCACTCCCATGGTACCCAGACAGTTCACTAGGTCAGAGCTCAGCGTGCTCTTTGCATGTCTCTTAGGCACTGTAGGCTAAGGTTCTAACTCCATGTGACTGGAAGTCAAGATCAAGAGATCAGTTCCAAGATTACTTTCTGATTATATTCTTGAAAAATACCAAAACCCAAACCTCAACCAACCAAAAAAAAAAAAACCCACCCAACCACAAAAACCCCAACCCATGAGGGACAGGAAGGTTGCTGTAGGGTTTAGCAGGAAAATGACCATTGAAAAAACTTCAAAGGAGATTAGTCACAAGAAAGCAAGCCTTTGATTTGTGTACTTTCAGTTAACAGGGTTTTATTATTTACAGGAGCATTTCCATAGTGGTTTTTCAGTGGAGAAAAGTTCTCAGTGGGCATCAAGAAATGAAACCAGCAAATTCTGGTAACCTATAGTTTTGTATTGAACTGACATCCTTCTCAAACCAGAAGTTATTTCTGTCTTTGTCACGTTTTAATATGGCTGGAGGGACACTGTAACACATAGAAGCCCAGATCATATTTTACAGTAAGGTTTGTTTGTGTTTCCCCATTGCCAACTGTTTTGGGTTTCAGTAAAGCAAAAGGAAATGCACACAGTGAGTTTACCACGGTTGTCACCCCAGGCTAATAAAGTGGCTTGCCTCATCTTTGTAAAGCCACTCTCTCAGGAGTTTTCTAATTCAGGAACAATCCCTATAGCCTTATTAATAAATGTGCTCAGTGGAGCCCTATAGGAAATGTTGAGTCAAGCAAACCACTCATCATAACTGGTGCAGTTACCAGGAAACTGCTGCACATTTCATTTAACATTTATTAAACAGTAATATTTGCTCCAGCTATTGATTTACATCTAATAAAAAGCATAGAATGCTTAGCTGACTCACTGCAAATTGCTGTTAAGTTAGCAGTGACTGGGTTACCTAGCACTTTACATCTGCTTCTCAAGCAGTTTTCAGAGCTAAGTATTCTTATTTCCCTTTAAAGTTGGGAAGCTTTGCATGAAGACAAAGGACAACTGAAAACTATAAGCTAAGAAAAGCATAACGGAGCCCAAACAGACATTTAATCCACGTTGAAGTTGGACATGGTGGGTGGTATCAGAACATAATGAGACAAAATGTAGTGACAGAACATGGCGTGATGCCTTCAGACTGGAAGAAGCTTACATTTAGATGAGATATGAGGAAGAATTTCTTCTCCAGGAGAGTGATAAGGCACTGGGACAGGCTGCCCACAGATGCTGCAGAGGCTCCAAGCCTGGCTGTGTTCAAAGGCAGGGTGGATGGCACCTTGAGCAACTTGACCTAGTGGAAGGTGCCCTTGCCCATGGCAGGAGGGTTGGAACTACATGAGCTTGAAGGTCCCTTCCAACCCAAACCATCCTAGGAGTCATCAGTTGTCAGAAAATGACATCTAATCCCCACATTGCTCAGACACACAGTGCTGTTTGAGAAGCAAGTTCTGACAGCATTTTCCCATACTATTTCCACATACTTTCCTCTAGAAAGAAAACAAAGGTGAATAAACCCATGAAGCCAACAGGCACTTTCACATCATCAGGAGAGGATGCTTTTTGACAAGTTTTGTCTGTGTCACCATTTTCCCATCGTGTATCTGACACCTGACACGCTGCTTCTCAGTTTCCTTCTTTCCTGCCAGTAAAAGCTGTTCTTTTCTGTTTCTTGGTGATGCTATTTACTGTAGCCAATCTAGGGAAAAACTCCAGTGTTTGTTCTAGAGAAGGAGGCAAATTCTATGCCTGAGATTCAGTTCTTCCTCACAGATTTCTTCTCATGTCATTTCAAATAAGCCCCACCTCTGCCTCAGAAGCACCTCACTCAACCTTACCATGGGAAGGCCACTGAAACTAAATTTAGCATTCATCTGAGTATACACTTGTAGCCTGAAGCTGGTGTCCTTCCCCACCATTGCTTGGGTTTCTGTTTCTGTCCTGATGTCTCTGTTTTAGCTCTTAGCCACTTCCCTTCTTTTGTTGTCATGCTGATGTGTGTTCAAGATCTGGCACTTCAGGACATGGTTTAATGGCCGTGGTGGTGTAGGGTTGATGGTTGGACTCAATGATGTTAGAGGTCTTTTCCAACCCAAACGATTCCATGATTCTATCTGATACTGATTTCTGTTAGAAAGAATGAAAGAAATGTTTGTCTGATTGCTGAGAAGTCAAACAGATCGTGGAAGAAGCTGAGAAGTGATGGTGTTAGCTGCTGTCATCAGTTCCAGTAAAATGCAGTTCAGTGGAGCACTTGCCAGCCCATGGTCGTCTTCATTTCTGACTGACATCTGTAAGGTAGTTAGTAAAATGTCCTTTGAAACTAGATTGGCACTGGAGGGGTAAATCAGATCTTGTCCATATTTTGTCAGTTGCCTTGTTTTCCTTGTCTGGAGTTGTGGAGCTAGATGGTAACAGAAGGAAACTGGAAATTCTGACTTTTCAACTCCCTTTTCACAGCATTTTCCTGCTAGTCAGGGTTGGAAATCTCAATACATCATAGCACACATTTCTTCCCTGATCTGTCCAGGTTGTCAGGTATTGAGATTCAGTGGACTCAGTTCTCTGGCTCCTGCTTTTGATGAGAACAGCATCCCCAGCAGGAACACAGCGATCCTGTATCTTCTAATCCAAAGTAATTTGTTCTCATCACATCACCTGTACATGCACAGTAGTTCCTGCGTGGTTCAAAGTGATTCTATGACACATCCCCACACAGGAACAACACCTCATCAGTGTAACTCAGTAATGAAAGGCAGAAAGTGCTTTAAAAATAAGCTGATAAAATATAGACTGGAGAGCAAAACTGGAAAATACTGAGCAGGTCACTCCTGGTTTTGCTCATTAGTGGCTGAACACTCTGCTCGGGCTCATTAGGCTGTCCTTGCATTAAACTTCTTGCAATTTAATCCTACCAAGAACATCAGCCGTGAGCCTGCTGAGGCGCTGGAGCAGGCTACCCAGAGAAGTTGTGGACGCTCCAAGCCTGGCAGTGTTCAAAGGCAGGTTGCATGAAGCCCTAAGCAAGCTGCTCTAACAGGAAGTGTCCCTGCTCACGGTGTTTCAGCGAGGCAGAGATGTGGCGCTGAGGGCCACGGTTTAGCACCGGACTCGGCAGTTCGAGAGTGGCTGCAACTGGATGATCTGAAAGGTTGTGGCAGTGTAGCCACGTCCCTACCAGCGTATGCACACTGCTTTGCGTCAGCGCTGGAAGCGGTGCTGAGTAGGGCTCGGGCCACGCACCTGAGGGCTATAACCCCAAACCGCCCAGGGTTTGGCTGTTTCTAATCCGGGAGGGACGTTTCTGCAGAAGGAGGAGCCAGCCGCGCTCCCACGGCTTCCCGCTGCGGCAGCGCCGCTTCCCCACCGCATCTCGCCTGGCCGCTTTGCAGTGTCAGGAGTTCAAGGTGGCAGCCAGATCTGTTGGACCGTTCTGGCTGACTCATGCTACATCTGACAGAGCCTTCCCAGGAGCTGCAGGCTTCGCGGGAACCTCTGCCGTGGTGCCTGCGACCTTCATTGCCCTCTAGTGGCAGGCCAGGAGCAGGCAGCAGAGAGCGGGAGGGTGCCCTGGGCTCTGCGGCCTCTTGTAGGAGAGGAACGAAGCACATGAAGGGAAAATCATTAAACAAGCAAGTATCACTCACTTGCCGTGCTTAGTTAGTCTTTAATCCCAATAATCCTTTGTCACAAGCTCCTTGATTAGTGTCATTACTTTGCTAGCTGATAGAAGGGTTATCTTTGCTTGGATGATAGCCTGCACTGTAATGTCTAAATACTTCAAAGAATCACAGAACGGTTTGGGTTGGAAGGGACCTTCAAGATCATGTAGTTCCACTCCTCCTACCATATCAGCATGCTCAAAGCCCCACTCATCCCATCTTTGAACACTGCCATGCTTGGAGTCTCCACAACTCCTCTGGGCAACCTATTTCATTGCCTTACCACCCTCCTGGGGAAGAATTTCTTCCCCAGGTCTCTTCCAAGCCAAGCTTCCTATTACCCCTTGTCCTGTCACTCTGTGCCACTCCGTGGCTGCATCCCCTATTCTGTATGATCGAGGAGCACAAGTCCTGCTCCTGCACAGGCAGAGATTCTACTTCTCAACAGATCCTCAGTTCTTCATATCTCTGTGTTGTCGTTGCTTAGGAATGATGACCTGCTAGGGTACTGTACTGATGAATGATGCTAATGATCTGCTAAATGAGGCAGAGACAGTTTTTGTGCAACAGTAGGGCATGCAGCACTGTGAGTTTCAGTCCTGATAGTACATATGCCAGCCAAGAGTTGCTCTTGTCTTTCCTCCTAGGACAAGAGGAAACACAATTGCATTTAGAGGCCCTTTTGCTAGGGAATGGGCCCACGGGTCTTGGGAGGACCTTAGTTCTTACATTTTAATTGCTGATTACCTGTAGGGCAGAAAACCTGATAAAAAGGTGTTTCATGTTTTATTCTGTAAGGAGCAGTCTTTGCAGTGCTTTGAATTCCTCCTTGAGATGCTGACCATAATGAAAGACTCCCTCTTGAGATCAAGAATCTTTCTGTTGTCTCAGTCTTTGTATTTACATTATCATTGAACCAACTGACAGTAAAAAAAAAATCAGTTCCTCACGAGTCATAAGCATCAGCACAGGGTGTCCTACCCTGACCATCTGTGGATGTAAGAATCACCACAGACCTTGTAGTTATGGTGTTCACAGTTATCCTTTACCCTCCTCTTGGTGACTGACTGGTGAGAAATAGTCACCCCAAGCTAGTTCCTTAGCTGTCATTCTGAGTCTTTGTGGATACAGTGAAACACCACACTGCCCTGGTTCAAAAGCTCACCAGCAGATGTGAGCCTTATGTTAGCCAGAGCTTACTTTCACTGTTCTCTTTTCTGAATGCTGTGCAGCCCTGGGACTCAGCATCCGTTAACAGGGCTCTGCATGGCAGATCTGCAAAACACAGCTGCAGTCACAGCAGGTTTTACCTTGCCTCTGATGACCCACCACTCCACCTAAAGGATGCATTGCTGACAGCGATGGAAGTTCATGCAGCCTGGATTTCTTGTAGCTGCATAGTCTCAGGTCACAGGATGCACAAATGTGCTGACCACAGAATCACAGAATGGTAGGGGTTGGAAAGGACCTCTGAAGGTCGTCAAGTCCAGCTCCCCTGCCAAAGCAGGATCACCTAGGACAGCCTGCACAAGAATGAAGCCAGAGGAGTTGTGAAAGTCTCCAGAGAAGGAGACTCCACAACTCCTCTGGACATCTTGTCTCAGTGCTCCATCACCCTTACAGTAGAGAAGTTTTTTCCTCATGTTGAGGTGGAACTTCTTGTGTTCCAGTTTGTATCCATTGACCCTTATTATTTGGGACACTGAAAAGAGCCTGGCCTCTTCTTCTTGACACCCACCCTTCAGATATTTGTAAACATTAATGAGATCTCCTCCCAGTCTGCTCTTTTCCAGACTGAGCAACTCCAAGTGTCTCAGCATTTCCTCATCAGGCAGAGGCTCATAAGACCAAGGACTCAATGATCTTCAAGGTCTTTTCCAACCTGAACAATTGTCATAGAATCATGAAATTGTTTTGGTTGGAAGAGACCTCTAAGATCACTGAGTCCAACCTTCAGCCTCACACGACCATAGCCATTAAACCATGTCCCAAAGTGCCATGTCCACATATTTCTTGAACATCTCCAGGGCTGGTGACTCCACCACCTCCTCAGGCAGGCTGTCCCAATCCCTGACCACTCTGGCTGTAGATTTTTCATGGCATCAGAAAATAATGTGTAGAGATGTGNGTGAGGGGTGGTTGAGAGCCCCTCCTGGGGACTCAGGTTTCTGGGAGGGGAGTTGTGTTTCTGTATTACCTTTTTACCTTGTATATTTCTGTCTATAACTGTATATACTGTAACTATCTGCTTGTACATTGTGCCAGCTGTAAATATAAGCTTCATTCAAATTTCCAGAGCCGACTGAGTCTAGTCTGGGTGATTTCTAAAAGTGTGGGGGGCGGGGGACACCCAAACCATCACAAGATGTTAGACCATGCCAGCCTGATTAATTACAGGGTTGGTCAGAAACCAAGCTAGTACAGAACCTCCCTCTATCAAGAAGCTGTTTATCTTTGGATCATGCATTCAGAACTAGAATCATCTGACAGCAGTTTATCTTACAGCTGTCCTGAACATGTCAGCTCAAAATTCATTTTGTTCTTCTAATAAAGAAGGGAAAACAAATCACAGCAAAGGTCCCTTCCAACCTGAACCATTCTGTGATTCTATGAGAAGAGCAGATATTTGTCATGGTCTTAGAGAAGACAGTAACAGAGTAGTCCATAAATGACTTAGTCTAGATAGAATATACATATTTATCTATTCTATGTGCTTTACAGATTACTCTCTCTATAATTCTATATACTTTACAGAATATTCTCTATATGTTATATAGAACAAAAGTGTGCAGAAATTCCACACTCTCCTGTGATCAGAGCTGTGTCTGAATTTAGAGCAGCATGAATTTTTCCCACAACATGCAGTACTCAAAACTGTTGCTACCCATAGAACAGAATGTTCAGTGATGTTGCTTCAAATCTTGCAGTGCAAGAGGTGCAGGGAGTAGGACGTGCTTTGTGTCCAGGCGGGATCAGAAATACGTCTCCCTCACTTACCATATTGCCGTCGAGTGAGAAACTCTGTAAAGTCCCTTACCCATTTCCTTCTGCTTTGCCACTCCTGACCTAACTTCCCAGCTCTTGACGTTGATACTTCTGCAGAAAGAGCCTACTGTCCATAAAGGCAGTGAGATTTGCTGCTAAGTATTTTTCATCCCAGAGACTCAGACAGTTTCACGGTCAGCAGCTGATTAGAGGCTGCAGTTGTAAGTGTGAAGCAGGTGCGGATGATTTACACGTGCCTTCTTCACCTTGTTAAACAGAGCAGTGACAGAACCAGGAGGACAATTCAGGAGTCAAGACTCATTTTAAACTTTTTGATAAAAAGGCTCCAATTTACATAATATATAAACACAAAGTAATTCATCAGCTGGACCCCGAAAGCAGGAGCTCTGATCTTTTAATTACAACCGGGGGTGTTTTGCTTGTGTTTCCTCATCTCATTTTCTGGCTTCATCGAGTGGGAAAAATAATAATTACCCTCGTTCCTAGGGTTGTTAGTCCTTTTAAAGGACTCTAGGGACTAGAAGAAGAAAAATACCCCATGAGAACATTCCTGGTAGTGACACACTTTGGCTGTCTGCAGCCCAGAGAGTTGACTGGTTACCAGGGGCTGTAATAATGACACAGCTTGAGGAGATGTTATTACTTAGGTCACATCTCCAGCCTGTTGCTGTCTTGTGAGAATTGCTGCCTTCATTACTGACAGTTGCACAACTTCCTTCTGGCTTCTAAACTTGTTGTTTCCAAGGAATTCATTCATTCTGGTAACCAGTAATGGTTTCCCAGGGAACAGGAGCTGATACTGGTGACTGTTTCCTCTCCTCTGGTTTTCATTTTAATATTAATGACATGACAGAAGCAGTCAAACCACAACTTCCTTTTTCTTTCCAGAGTCTTTATATATGAAGTCATCTTTGACTCTGACAACGTGGATGCTTGTTGGAAGCAAACGAAAACCAAGAAGAGTACCCTTCATTGCTCAGTTTTTGTCAAAGGAAAGAAAGAAGCATCATCCATGGGTTGTAGGGAGAAGATGAGAGCTAATGCCTGCCCCACTCTGGCAAGGACAGGAGCAAAAAAGGGCAACCAACAAATTGAGACTATAGGGAAGATATCACAGAATTAATCAGGTTAGAAAAGACCTTTAAGATCGTCGAGTCCAACCCACCTCCTAACACCTTCTAATTAACTAAACCATGACAATAAGTGCCTCATCCAGCCTCCTTTTAAACATCAATCTGGTAGCAGTTTTATTCTCTGCATCCAAAAAGACCTTAAGAAAAGGAGAAACACCTCACTCAGGTTCGTTTAGTTCATCCCTCTCAGACTTTCACGCATAAGGTGTACCCCCTGATCTAAGTAAAGCTCCTGGTAGCACCTTTGCACAAATCAAGAGGACTTGCAGTCCTTGAAAGAAGTGGTGGTGGAAAAAAATGTAAGCAAAAATGACTTGGAAACATGGGAGCTGGCTGCATAAAGCAAGGCTTGATCTCCTCTTCCAGAATCCAGGCAAAGAAAACGGAGTTTTCAGGTTGTACTCGGAAGAGCTCTATGCTGAGTATCAAGATAAGTTGACAGTATTTAAAGTAAATCTAATTGTCAGCTGTTAATCAAGCAGCAATCTCTTATCACTTGGTTCGGCAAATGCTAGGTTTTCATTTAGCTAAACTGATAAGTGGGAGTTTCTGGGAGTGAGGGCTCTCACCTTCTTGGTGCCTTGAGAAGAACACTACAAAGTGCAAGAATACGCAGGGAGAGTGGTGTGGTTGTACCCTTCTCCAGCCGCCTGGTGGGACAGCGCAGGATTCAGCTGGGGCCATTGGGAAGGAAATAGCGTCCCAAACTGGATAAATTTGACAATATTAGGACCAGGCATGAGGGGCTGGGAAACGACTGAGCGAGGAAAGGACGCCCCAGGAAATGTTGGCGTTTATCTCTGGCTTGGCTAAAGTGGAGAGAAGAGGATTTCTATGACCAAGAGGGAACAAACAGCCCTAACCGAGCCTGCTGCTTGCAGTTCTGCTCCGTCCTTTCTCCGCCGCTACTCCAAGTGTGGTCAGCAGGTGGCGCGAGTGCCTCGAGAAACGCTGTTGGGTCAGGGTGGGAACCGCTGCCTGGGTGCCGGAGCGCACAAGAGGACTACCCTGAGCTTTATTTCATTCTGCGTGCTTCCTAACTTCCCGAGAAGAGCTTAAAATCCACAGATCCTAGCACTAAGTCACCATTCCTACAGATTGAGAGGCAATTGTTGGTGTTTTCCTTTATTTCACCTATATTTTAATTAACGATTTCAGATTCAATAACCAGTACAGTCCCCTCATCTTGTAGATAATGATCAAGTCAACTCAGCTGCAGGGATGCAAGTGAAATCTGTCAGAGATTCCTGCAATATGTTACACCAGCAGCAGAAAGAGGCAAAAATAGCTGTGGAGGGGGAAAAATAAAATCATATTACACAATGTTCTTTCCAGACCTTCTAATCCCTTTGTTTTAACATGCTGCTATATGAAATAAAGTCAGCAGATGCATTTATTTCATTGCTTTGGCATTTTGTAGCACCTCCTGCAGGATACCAAGCCCTTTTGGGCCTCCTGTTATGCTCTCCACAGCCAAAATGTCAACAGCTGGGGTCTTGCAGTAAAATGACATTATAAGCAGTCTGTGTAATTGTTGACTACAGCAGAAGTGGCTTGCATTACAGAATCACAGAATGTTAGGGGTTGGAAGGGACTTCTGAAGATCACTGAGTCCGACCCCCTCCCAGAGTAGGATCACCCATGCCAGCTCACACAGGAACATGTCCAGGTCAACCTTGAAAATCTTCAGAGAAGGAGACTCCACAACCCAGTGGTCTGCCACCTTCAAAGTAAAAGAGTTTCTTCTCATACTTAGATGGAACTTCCTATGTTCAAGTTTATGCTCATTACCTTTTGTCCTGACACTGGGAATCACTTAGAAAGCTCTGGCTCCATCTTTCTGACACCCACCTTTGAGATATTTGTAAGCATTAGTAAGATCTCACTCTCAGCCTCCTCTTCTCCAGGCTAAACAGCTCTGGCTCTCTCAGCCTTTCCTCATGTGAGAGGTGTTCCAGTCCCCTCAGCATCTCAGAGGCCCTGCAGTGCATTCTCTCCAGGAGCTCTTTGTCCTTCTTGAGCTGGGGTGCCCAGAACTGGACGCAGTGCTCCAGGTGAGGCCTCACCAACACAGAGTAGAGGGGGAGGAGAACCTCCTCAACCTACTGGTCACACTCATTTTTATGCAGTAGCTAAGCTGTCATCTGGATATCTCATGAGACCTTGCTAAACATCCTAGAGTAAAAGCCTCCTCCCTGACACTTTGAATTCCATGTGAATTTCAATGTTGGCTTCATTAACAGTAGGATGAAGGCTTAATGTTGCCTGCGTACGATGTAAGGCTAACCTTTTGCTGGATCACTGAGGCTGTGAATCAGACAAACAGCTATTTGGTGCATCACCTCCTCTCTCTCCATAGGTTAACTCAAGTAAATGCCATCCCAGGTGCCAGCTGAGATAGAAGTGCTAGGCCATGGAGTGCTTTTCCATTCTCCATGCCTGTTTGTACCAGTCTTTTTCTGTGAGCATGCTGCTCGTGAGAATGCTTCCTCAGTGCTCGTAAAAAGATTACAACTGATGAACTTCAGGCATTTATTGAAATGAAAATGTGTGGTTCACAGATC
>WAAF01004979.1:1869121-1921791 GCA_013400475.1 Tricholaema leucomelas | reverse complement strand
GGGAAAAAAGAAAGCAAAAAGGAGGGGAAAAAAGGAAAGGGAAAAGGGAGGGGGAAAAAAGGAAAGGAAATAAAAGAAGGGGAAAAAAAAGCTTTTCTAAGTGCCAGGAGTGGGATAATGCAGCAAAAAGGAAAAATATTTTTTTTCACATGAATGGCAAAGTGAAATTTATGTGTTTCAATCTGGCTCATTCTCTGCTTATTACTTGCAGTCATTTAATATACATAAGCACTTTATTGGCAAGCAACTCCAACATATAAATAATAGCTAATGATGACTGCCTATGGTTTCATTAACTTCTGGTTGAACTTGTGAAGGTACAGCTATAAAGACTACATTGCTGTCCTGTCATCTAGAGCAGCACCATTCTTAGCACGAATTCTGCCCTCTACATTTGGAACCACTGAGACATTAGGTACACACAGCTGGAACAAAAAGGCAGCAAGACAAAGGTGTTTTGTACTTGCAAAGAGAAAACAGAGCACCTTCCCTAGCACCGGGCAGGATTTGAGACTAAAGAAAAAGCCTGAACCTGCACCTGTCCCAAAAGCTCATTTACACCACAACAGTCATTACACAGTGCTAGAGCCCAGGCAGGCCTCATTACCATAAAGCCTGCACATTAGCACAGGGCTTCAGGTTCCTCCTCCAGTCTCTCAGCAGAGCTGCTGCCATTTTCTGCCTGCCTGCTGCTGCAAATAAATTCTCCTTTTGGCATGGCTCAGCTGTCAGGCACCTCTGTTCTGTAATGAACCCATGAATTACATCTTGCAGTTCTGACATCTCTGGTCTTGCTCATCAAAATATTGTTCTTCAATTGTAATTTATAACTTAATTTAAATGTCCCTTTTACTGTGACCTTTGTAGCTCGGAATGGCACTGCATCTGGCAGCCTCTACTTCAGCAAGGCATCCTTTTGCAATTACAGTCATTATGATCTCTGTTGAAAAGCCCATCTGAGTTAGGCTGCATTCATGCTCCAATATTAAATAATTGCAGTCCATTAAGAGCACAATTAGATTCCAGAGGCTTTTACTCTCAAGAAAAATTGCCACTATATGGTGAGGAAGTACTGAACTGCTCTGAAATCTACCCAGAAAAGCCAATAAAAGCAAAAGGGATTACTGGGGCAGGATACATTTTGGAGGGGGATGCAGTCACATCCAGCATTTATAGGAGACAGCGCTGGAATCGAGGAGTTTCCCAGGCTGCTGTGCTGGCTCTTCCAGCAGGCACAGGCAAAGCACATCATTTGTCAGGGCACAAAGACCTAAAGTCTGACCTGCCAACCAGGAGGTAACCACCACCAGTACTGCAAAAGCATTTAAAGACCCAAACAATGCAGGTAAGTCAAAAGCACATTCAACTGCTACCAAGAAAGATCTCTGCTGGAAGTGGCAAGGAAGATGGCATCTGCCTGGTACTGCCCTGCCAGTATTTACATAAGAGCCCCATTTAAGCACAGTCATTTTCATCTATGCAGGCTTAAGAACACTGCAATTATTAATGAGGGATTTGCTCCACTCGCTGAAAGGGACAATGATGAAAATAGCCAACAGCTCTCTAACACCGAACCACACTCAGGAGGAGAGAGAGAAGGGTGAAATAAAGAGCAGCACAAGAACGACTGCCATGTGGCTAGGCAGCTTGGGCTTTTGCTGTAATTATGCTAATTCAAGCACTCACTTTAATACCAGATGTAATTCAGGCCACTTCTTCCAGTAGCAGAGCTGCCAAATCTCAGCTAGCTGCAGATTCTCTTTACAGGTATGGACATCTTGCCCTGCTATCAAATGGAAGATGCTCCGTGGCAAATACATCTCATTAAGTGAAACAGCAAAAACCTATTTTTCAGATCTGCAGCATTCTTGAAAGTGCTCACCCTCCAAAAGGAGAAAATTTGATTCTTGTCAACCGTGTCTGACAGCCAACAAGGCACTAAGCCACACATGCCCTCCCATTCCAGGAATTTCCTTCACCCCTCCTCTCTGAAATTCTACCTCCTCCCACCTGCTGCAACACACTGAACAATCCAGATCAGAGGAGAAAAAATACACTGCCCACAGACAGCAGAACGACTCTGCTGAGCTCCCTCTGCTGCCCATGGACAATGGAACCTTTAACCAGTCATGAACTTCAAGTATCCAACAAAAGGACTCTGCTCAGCAATGCTGTTTTGCCCACAGGCTGCCGGAGTGAACTGGGAAGGTTGGATGTTGAAACGGTTGACACAGGTCAATTGCCACAGAATTGGAAGCTAACACAAGGAGGTGGTGACAAGAACCAGGAAGCTGCTTCAGGAGGAAACTGCAACCAGTTCTGGGGTTTTAAATATCTCATTTGTGGTATCTGACAGCTTGAAAACATAGAAATCAGTCTCTGCCACTTTGGGAGGGAAAAGCAGCAACTTCCTTCTCTCCTCCTCCTAGTTCTACTCTATTTTAAGCTTCTCAATAACTCTAATTGCTACAAAGTGCTCCAAGACGCTAATGATGGAGATTTAAGAGCCAGATGTTTGTGTTACATCCACTTCTCACACGCTGGTACTGCTGGGGCTCTGCTGAACAGCTGGAAGAACAGAACAGCAGAGGGAGCCAAGGGTGCCAGCTGGCCCGTGGGTCACCACCGCAGCTGTGGCCAGTGCTCCCCTAGCAGCCAGGGCAAGAACTTCTCAGATACTTGCTAAACTTGCAACTATGTTTAAAAGAAAAGAAAAGAGTATTTATAGTCCCCAGCATTTCCACAAGTACCCACGGCAGTCGGGTTTGGCCCTTTTTATCTGCCTCTTTCGATAGTTACTCTATCAAGATTCCCTGACTCATCTCACAAGTAAAGGGCTGAAGTTTTTCCCCTAAGAGCAAGGATAAGGATGAATGAAAACTCAAAGTGCCAAAACTGCCTCATGCACTAGAAGTGGCTTCATTTTGCAGCAAGCCCAGGCAGAGAGTGATGGCCCCTGAAGTGCTACGCTACCTCGTTTGAACCATGAGAGGAGCTGATTCATCCAAAAGGAAAAGCAGTAATAAGAAGAAATGCTAACATGTATTTAAATAATTTTTTATGCTTGCAAGCTTGTCTGTAGTTAATGAACAAGAAAATCTGGTCTAAGGGCAAGTTAAAACAGGGAGTAATTTGTCTGGGTGACATCTTTCTTCGAACTGAATTTCCTTAAACTGATATTACACTGTCATGTTTGTCACTCATAATGACACGTTCCCATGTCCTGGTGTGTGAGCAGAAGTCAGAACAATGCTCTCAGCAAAGAGAGATTTATGCACCATTAGCATATGATGGTTTGCCTTTCCTCCATGCAAGCTCAAGTGCTGGCATATTCTTAGCAGAGTTGCTGCCTGTTTGATTTCCCCACCAAGAAGGAACCCCCACTGTGTCCAAGTGACCACAGCCTCTGAGACTCTTAGACACTGAGTCTGCACATGGTCATTTCCAGCTTCTTTTCTGCTGCTTTGTGCAACTTGATACTCACCTGGAATCATGGAATGGCTTAGAAGGGATCTTAAAGATCACCCAGCTCCACCCCCCTGCTGTGGGACACCTTCCACCAGCTCAGGTTGCTCAAGGCCTCATCCAACCCGGCTTTGAATCCCCCTTCCAGAGAAGAGGCATCCACAACCTCTCTGGGCAACCTGTTTCATGGTTTCACCAGCCTCACTAGCAAGAATTTCTTCTTTATTTCCAGCCTACATCTGCCTTCTGTTTCTGTTAGTATGGAGCACAAAAAGGATCCTAAACCAGAGCTGATACTAAATAGCAGAGCTCTGGAGGACAGAGGGAGGGATGAATGACCTTGGAGGTCTCTTCCAACCTGGCTGATTCTACAACACTACACCAAGATCTACCCCAACACTTGCTCCACAGCCAGCAATGATGTTTATGGCTCAATATTCACCATCTTCCCATGGACTGCCAGATGTAGAGCACCCAGCTTTCTACCACACTGCAGGGTGAACTTTCTGAGCATACTTCCCCCCCTCCCCACCTATCTGCCAGCCATTTCTGCTCTCTGAACTAATTAAATTAGTCTGACCTGGGAAGGGAATGAATTCTAAGCTTATTTGATTGATTTGCAAATTTCAATTAGCTTAAAACAGACACATGAAAAAAAATCCCCAAACCCCAACAGTCCACAATTGGCTGATTAAGTCCTGGTCTCACCTGCATGATCTGAGGCATAAGAAGTTTCATGTAAACATGAAGATAAATTTTTTCACTGTGAGGGTGACAGAGCACTGGAACAGGCTGCCCGGGGTGGGGTGTGGAGTCTCCCTCTCTGGAGACATTCAAGACCTGCCTGGATGTGTTCCTGTGTGATCTGGTGTAGCTTATCCTGCCCTGCAAGGGGGTTGGACTGGATGAGCTTTCCAAGACCCTTCCAGCCCCTGACATCCTGTGATTTTGCTCACCCTAAGCATCTCCACAGGTATCTTGTAAAGATAATAATTTGAAGGGCTTTTTGATGATATTCTGATTATTCAAATGTGATTCTTATCCACACTCAAAGCCCAAAAGCACTCTAAAAAGTGCATTAGTAGTGAGTATTACTTATAAAACCTTCACATCACTCACAGCTGCCTCTCGGAATGCAGGAAGGTTGTCCACAGCAACCCAAGACAAGGTTTGGCAGTAACTGCAACCAGCATTTCCACTTCATTTCTGAGGAGAGTTCTGCCTCAAAGCAGTGTGGTTCTCCAGCTCACAAGACAGGAGGAACCTGGTAGCTATCAAACAATTGTTTCCATCATCTACCAGTTGGTGACACACAAATGGCTTCATGGATTATGGCTCGATTATGGAAGTGGAAACACAAAAGTGCCCTGAATATGGATGTTTGCGTTTTACATGGCTAAGATTTTAAGGTCTAATGAATCAAACGACCTCTGCTCATGAATATTTCAGCAAAACACAAAACCCAGCTAGTTTCAGAAAGTCAGCCAAATTCAGCTGCTTGGTTTATGATCTGGGAACAAAAACAGAGCATCTCCATCTCAAGCTACGCTGGTGAAAGGCTTGCAGATCTAGAAAGTCCTCCTCCATGCCTCTCAGTGTGATGCCAGCACTCATCAGGAGGGCAATCACCTCTAAGTGGAAACCGGTCCCTTCCTAAGGCTGCCAATGACAAATGGGGCATCAAATCCCAACAGGCAGACAAAGGAACAGGAGCTGAAATTTACCTGGAACATTAAGTGAATAATCATTTCCACAAGCTGATATATGTATGTGTGGATGTATGTTGCACTGTGCCTTCCGTGATCTTCACTTCTATCTGGTATAATTAACAATAAATCATTCTAGGGGCTGCAGCATCTGTTATTACATAAATAAAACACTGGCAAAGGAGCTTGTCGGGGCTGATTTATATCAAGTGCTGCTCTGAAGTTTATTACATCTCCATAATAAGGAATCACAGCATACCCATTTTTTTGACATCAATCTTCTAGGTGGTATATGATAATTCCTAAGCAAAAACACAACTTAGTGCAGGGTGAGGCACTCACAAACGATTTAGCAGACAAATCTGGTGTGGTTTCAATAAATGGTGAATAGGAAGATGAAGAGGGCATCGTTTTGTCAGGACAACTAACTATTTACTTGTGCCAGTCAAAGAAGCAGGCTCTCTGAAATGAAAGTGCCTTCAAATATCCCACCTGACAGAATCATTACTCATAACCCACCCCCTCCACACACTTCTCTGGGAAAACTCCAAGTGAACAAGGAAAGTATCTTCACAGGTCTCCAGGAATTGTGATGAACAGTATCAGTGCACAGAGCAGACTTTTGAAGGATGAATTGAAAAAAAACCAAGATCTCAGAGGCTTTAGGAACTTTCAATAGTCACTAAGGCCAAAGCTTGCAGACTCTCTTCTTGTTTTGGAAGTACAACAGTCCCCAGTCAGGCCAAACAGTTAATGGAACTCCACTGTGTCAATACAGGGCTGACGACCAGCCTGGAGAGGAGCGGAGGAAGAGCATCACAACACCTACAAAGGAGAAGCTTCAAAGCTGAAGATAATGAGATGATTTCAAGAATACCACAGGATAAAGCCCTTACTGCTTCATATTATGATGTCATGTGGAGGGGAAGAGGAAGTCAGGACAACAGCAATTAAAACTATTGCACACAGACTAAAGAGATAAAGAAGATAAATGAAAGGTTTGTAGAGCGCCTGGAGCTCAGAAGTGTGAAACTTTCCCCCAGTCAGAAAATGACTCAGCAGTGATTTTCACAATAAATATGCACTGCAAATACACAGAGAAAAGAATCAGAACAGGAACAAAGTATCTGGGGACTAAGCAAGAAATGTGCAAGTGTAACAACAGGCTCCTTAGACTCCCAAGGGGCTAAAGGGGGTAATTAAAGTAGATGGGGAAGCAGTGTGTTTTCTGCTTTAGTCTTGTATTATTACAGGTGGCAGAGAGAAAGAGAGTCCAATTCCGAGAGCTCTTCTGTAAGGAATAACTCACAAAACTTGGACTGGTGAGCCAGCAGAATCAACTGGCCTCCATTCCAAGAGAAAGGAAGGAAACAAAATGTAAACTAGGGAAGAAACAGAAGAGGATGTGGAATGCAGACTGAACTGCGAGTCAGTGCAAACACATTCACTGGCTGCCTTTGGAAAAGGAACCAAAGGATGAAGACTTAACACATGTCCTTGCTCACTCCAGCAGGATGGGACCAGATGACCTGTGGAGGTCCCTTCCGACCTACAGCGTTCTATGATCTCCCTCAGTTCTGAAGTGTGCTGTGAAGCACTGAGTAATAACTGGACTGTGGAGATGCAGGAGTGAGAACAAGCAGCAAGCATTTAATCTGGGTACAGAATTTGATCTCGGCTGTCAGAGGGTTACACATGTGAGTGCACAGACTCTATTTAAACAGTTTTACAGATGAAGAATGAGAGTTCTCTTGCTGTTTATTCAGTAAGTATTACAGGGGCACATTTTACATCTTCATTTTAATCCTGTCTGTGGCAGGAAAGAAGACAAAACCTGATGCACTCAAACAGAAGCAGAAGTAAACCAAGAAACCAATGCAAGTGATTTTAGTCAGCTACTGCTAGCCAAGGCCCACTGCTCAGGTTAAGAACACAGGTATTTTAACTCTACTGGAGATCAAGTGATACACATCTCATCATGGATTTGACCAGTTAGAAACCAGTTCTACAACATACACAGACTGCACTTCCTGCCAACATTCTAAAGTATTTAAAAGCTTCCTGTAATAAGATGCTTTATTGACAGTGAAAACAAAACAAACAGTTAAGCATATTCAATGTGACTCACAGAATGACTTAGGGTGGAAGGGACCTTAGAGAACATCTACTCCAACCTCCTCTCCCTGTCAATACGGGCAAGGATGCCTCTCACCTAGATTTTGCTGCTCAAGGCCTCATCCAACCTGGCCTTCAACACCCCCAGGGAGAAGACATGCACATCCCTGAGCAGCCTATTCCAGAGTCTCACCACCTTCACTGGAAAGAACTCCTTCTTAAGATCCAGGCTAACCCTACTCCCCCCTCAGCCCTTGGATCATCTTTGTGATTCTCATCTGGAGTTGCTCCAGTACCTCTGCATCCTTATTGTGCTGGGGACACCAGAACTGGACATAGTACCTGAGGTGGGGTCTCAGAAGAGCAGAGTCAAAGGACAGAACCCCCTCTCTTGCCCTGCTAGCCACACTCCTCTGGCTGCAGCCCAGCACACAGCTGCCTTCTGGACTGCATGAGGGCATTGCCAGCTCACAGTGAGCTTCTCAATCAACACCTCCCAAGTCTCTTCCCTCAGAGATACCCTCAATCCACTCTGCACCCTGTACTGTGCCTGGGATTGGCCTGACCCAGAGGACCTTGCACTTGGGCTTGCTGAACCTCATGCAGCTGGGCACTGTCCCACGTTTCCAGCCTGTCATCTGATGAAGCCAGTTGCACTCACTTCAGCAAACAGCAAGATGCTTAGGATGTTTCCTCTGAACAAAGAGATGATTTTCACTCAGTTTCTGATGTGGATCATAAAAACTTCTGAGAATTTTATAAACAATTGGTTAAAATGGTTTTTAGAAAAGAAAAAAGTATCCAAATTCTGCAACTGCACATAGTTAAAGCACAGTGAGCAGAAGCAGACTGTGGTCATTAGGTGATACTTCAGCCTTTCTGCAGGAGTACAATATCCTCAGTTGTTTTTTGGTTGGTATCATCAGTAATTTCATTTTTACTTAGTGAAAACAAATTGCCTGAGCCTCAAGCACTGTCAGCAAAGAATGTCTGAGCTGCTGGAGATACTTAGAGTGCTGGGCACTGGGGTAGAGAACCAGGATCTTGAGGAAAGGTCTCTGAAAATTAAATCTGAAGCTACACATTGCATCCTCTCCTTGGCAGTTTCACAAACCACATGCTCAACTGACGCTGCTCCCAGCTTCCAGCCTTACCAGCTGTCCTTGAGTCTGTACATTGCCCCTAACACAGATTGAGCTGGTAACTCATCAGCAAAGGGTACATCCTGTCCTTTCCACAGCTTTCAGATGGGATTAGAATGTAGCCAATAACCATGAAATACCAGGGCAGAACCCAACTGTTCACAGCTCCAAGATGTGTTTAATGGATAGAAGGTGATAAACCAAAAAGAAGAGTCGATATTGTTTATTGGTAGAGTCAGCACATCTGTCTGTGTGTCTCTTCAGCCTAATGTATGACCAGCTACACTAAACCCTTGTATTCTATTGCAGGAAGGAAGGAATGAAGAGACAAGAAGAGGCACCTTTGAGTCACTACCACCACAGTCCTCCGAAAGCTGCAGACAGGGCTCTAGGTAAACAAACAACTATGGATGTCATGATGTCACCAAAAAGTACAGTATGACAGCCAAGTTCCTTCAGTTGGATCTTAAAAGCCCATTTCATGCATCATGAGTTACTGGTGGGAATGCTTCCCACACTCCCCAGAAGAGTTAATTGTGAAACTGGAAGCACCTCAACACACTCGCACCTACATAACCACTCAGTGACGCTCCATTTACACACATGATGCTCGTACAAGAGTAAAACGGATACATAAACACCTAAATACAAATGCTAAGGCTGGATCATAAGAGGGACAACTTGCAGTCAGTCATGACCACATACATAGAATCACAGAATCATAGAACGGTTTAGGTTGGAAGGGACCTCAAGGATCCAGCTCCAACCCCCTGCCATAGGCAGAGACACCTCCCACTAGAGCAGGCTGCTCAAGGCCTCATCCAGCCTGGCTTTAAACGCCTCCCGGGAGGAATGATGCTAAAGATCTGATGGCACTGTGGATTTTTCTTCTAGGAAATAACTACTCCTTTCCTACAGCTAGAAACTCACTGGACTGAATGAAAGGACCAATAGGCAGGTCAAGTGCCAGCTGAGTAAGTACCAATTCCACCTGGTGTAGTTGACCTGGGCAGCTTCCTGTGCACTAGATCTTATGGACATCACCCAGAAGAGCATCGCTGAAGTTCTGCAGGTTGAATTTCTGAAGACCAGGAAGGAAGTTACAACATCCTAGGCTCCTATCATGCCCACACTGTGATCCCCAAAATCTCTTTCACTTCCTAAATACTTTTTGCACTGGATGCTTTAAGGAATCCAGAAACAAATGGCAAGACTGTCCTTTCATCCAGTCAGCCTCCATACTTACTGTGTTGAGAGCATTAAGCGTGGTGTCGTCCCGGGAGGCTGCAACACAACCATCTTCTGTGGATCCTCCATCACACATGCCTGCAAAGGCTGCCATGCTCCTTCACAGTTTGAGGGGGGGGAAAAAGTTTACATTCTTCAGCTGTTGTTTGATGCACACCAGGCAATAGACAGACAGTATATTTACACCTTAGATCACAGGGCCTTGGGAGACTACGTGAGGAAGTAAAACAAGGCACCAGAAATGTTTATTCGTTATGCAAACCTGAGACATCTCAGCATATGGAATAATTCACTGGAGATTAAAATCCAAACTAAGTGGATTTCATCAACTAGAAACCTGCACTGCAGAAGCAACCAAGTCTGCTCAGGGTTATGGAAGATATAACCTCCATACATGAGGACAGAGTCTCAGCAGAGACAGCAAACCTCTTGTTGTGTTAGCTTTACTCTGTAAGAGAACAGCTTATAAAGTGCTTATTCCCCACAGCTCTGTACTCTTGCAAACTACAAGTAATTGACTCAAACTGAATTATTAAGCAGCCCACCAGTGTATCCAATGACTCTACCTGGCACACCAGAGATCTGGAGGAACTGCAAGCTAAGGCTTATTAGAAAACCAGTCTCTGAAGGAATCCTGCACTGAGGGCTGCACTACTCAGAGCTGTCACTTCCCTTACTACAGGTTACAAATCCAACACTCCTTCTATCGTGGCAGCACATGCTGCTGGCTTTGCATTTTGAATCCAAAAGCCATAGTCAATGGAATGACTGTGTTGGGCCAACATCAAATCGAGCATCCTTATCTTGAACTAAGCATTGCAGCTTATCTGAGAGACATCCATGCTACATCAGAGCAGCAGAGGAAGGAGTGGCGGTGGTGCACGCGGCAGCCCGCGCTTCCACTGCAGTACCCGAAAGGCACGGGTGGGATCTTGGCTGAGATTACCTTGCTGCCCTAAGGTACATAAGTAAGTCACAGTCGTTGACTCCTGGCATCCACACGAGTTCTTCATGCTGTGTCACTGTGCCACCATCGGGGGAAGGAAACGGCTGCAGGTCAGGAAGCTTAGCCTAGAAAAAAGTGGGAGAGTCGATAGAGACATTACAGCGGTTACCAACGTCAGGAGGATGCACAAGGGTTGTAATGAAGAAGTTTGGGAATTCTTTGGATTATGATCTCAGGGACAGAAAACATTCAGACAACAGGAGGTGGAACTATTTGATCCAAGCTTCAGAAGGTTAAAGGAACAGGGTCACCAGGCCCCAGTCTATTCACTGGATCCAGCATGCCTTCTTTTACAAGGGCAGCTCCTCTGCTGACGTTTCTCCTATGTTAAACACCACCTCTCAGTCCACCACTACTGTCTTGCTGTACACAGACCAAATGGAAGCATGGCTGCAGAAATAGTACTGCTTGACCATTTTGTGGTCCTCAGTTGTACAGAAGTCAAACACTGTTGGACAATTTACCCTCCAAGAAGCAGTTTGTTGTTAACAAGATGCCATTACAACTCTTTCTGGCCAGGCTAAAACATAGTCCTATAGCACACTGATAAAAAAGAAGGGAAGAAGGTGGCTGCCCTGTGTGTACCATTTTGGATCAGCAGAACAGCCCACACATTTGACAGCAAGTTTTTTATCAAGTCCTCAGTAAATCAGAGCTAGAAAGAGAAACAAAGACAGTTCTTGAAAGTGAGCTAGCTGGGTGAAATGAACTCTGCCACTAAACAAGTATCACACTGTATCCAGAGACCCAATTAGCATCTTTAGTCATCTGCTGCAATGGGATGAGATAGCTGAGAGCCTCTTCAGAAACAGCTTTTAAGCCCTGTAATTACCTCCCATACTTACAAGCTAAACATATTTGAGAGGCAACATTCAGACGTAACCAGTAATTACAAGTCACAGGTTCAGATGGCTTTCATGTTCTGCTCTTTAATCTGTGCTTTATTTTCCTTCTTGCCTGGGAAAATGGCTGTGGCATTGAACTTCTCTTCTGGAAAAGGCTAAGCCAGCATTACAACAGGATGAGATTTCTCTGAGAGCCATGTGTTCTAGCAGCCAGGGCACCTTCATGAGCAACCTCGATCCTCACGTACCCTAGGAACGTGTAATGGTGAGAGCTACTCCTAGGAGCAGCTTCCTCCTGGTCACTGATTTGTTAAGCAAAAGTTTTCAGAGGAGAACGTTCAGCAGAGACTCTCCAACTCCACCACACGTGAATGTTGAGGGCAACTGCAGTTCTACAAAACATTCATCTCCACTTGTGTCCCTGCTTGCTATCATGACACAAACAGAAGCTTGAGTAGACTAAGTGTCAAAAACCCCCAACAGTCGTCCAGCACCTCCAGCATGGATTGAAGCTTGAGAAGCGGAGATTTAGACTGAGTAATAGAAAGAAATTCTTTACTGTGAGGGTAGGGAGACACAGGTTGCCCAGGGAGGCCATGGATGCCCCCTCCTTGGAGGTGTTCACAGCCAGGATGGATGAGGCCTTGAGCAACGTGGGCTAGTGGGAGGTGTCCCTGCCTATGGCAGGCATTGAAACTGGATGAGCTTTAAGGTCCCTTCCAACTGAAACCATTCTATAACCATTACTGTGATACTATAAATCTATGAATCTGCAACTTGCACAATTCAAGGACAGAGAAGGCAACAGATACTATTCAGAAAGCACTGCTGGGGTGCCAGGGTTGCTCCTGGATTCTGTTCTGCATGCTTTATTCTCAGTAAGGTGAGTGGAGGAAAGAGTCCATTCCTTGAGTCAAGCCCAATGTGGAGGGCAGATCAGTTTTACAGACTGCAGAAGAGGAAGCAGCAACTATCACCTTCAATCTGACTTCCTACGTGGCCTACAATCAACTGTCTGTGTATCTTAAGATTACACCTCACAGTAATTAACAGGATGAGGAAACATCCTCTTTGCCATGACATCTGTCAGAAACTGAGATGCTCAGCAAATGAATGGAAGAACAATGGAAGTTTAAAACGTTAAGCAAGCAGAAATTAACAGTGTTCTACATCATTGGACTGTCTCCCTGCTTTTTTCCCCCCCCATCCATAAATGCACCTGGTAATTACACCTTACAGCACAGGTGACTAATCCCTGCCAAAATATTAGATGGCAATTTGAGATGAAAGTTGTTTGGAAGGTATCATTTACATTCCTCTTATTATACCTAGTGAAAAGGAGACTGCAGGTTTAATTGCCAAGGATTTTTTTTTCCCCTCCAAATGTAAAACATCCTTAAGAATGTTACATAGCTTCCACAAATGTTTATTTTTAAGCAAGACATGAAGAGTCTGAAGGAATATTCATTTTGGACCTAATCATAAGGACTTTTCCAGTCTAAGCAATTCTTTGAAAGCTTGGGATGTAAGACCCTTGCTAAATGTAACCTCACAGCTGCAAAAACAGCAGGCTCCATCCTTCATCTGTACAGTACACACAGGCATTGCAAAATGTGTATGAAACACAGCATCAGACATCCCACGTTCATTCAGTCTTATTCAAGTGGTCCTAAGAGGTGGTAGATGCCTCATCTTTGGAAAACAGTCTAGGTCAGGCTGTTTGGGGTTTGGAGAAACCAATTCTAGTTGAAGATGCCCCTGCTCAGGTGACCTTTAGAGGTCCCTTCCAGCAAAAAGCTTTCTCCGATTCATCATCTGAATGCAAAACATCCAACTCTTGGGCAGCATAAAGTCAGCTCCTCAGGTAAAGGAGAGGACTCAGTTCCTCATGACAGATCTGGCCGTATAACCCAGAGCAAGCTGTGCTTAGTGCTCTTTAAAACAGACTCTTTCCAATGCTTATGAAGGACTCCCTTCAAATCAGAATGACCAAATTAACATCTGGAGTCTCAACCTTATTCTGCTCCCCATTGTTTGAAGCTACACAGTGTGCTCTCTCACCTCCTATTTTAATAACCCAAACCACTTAATTGCTGCTCTCAGCCAAACAAACAATACAGCCGAGGTCTCCCTATCTCTAAAAATCAAAACCTACCCTCTCTGCAGCAACAAAAAGGGAAAAGAAAGCCTGCATAAAAACCTGCCTGGGAAATACAAACAAGATACTGTAATTATAACATGACTTTTGTAGACTGTGGACAAAAGAGATACTTTAATAATCACCCAGCACTACAGTATGTGAGTGCAGACAGCTTGAAAGAAGCAGTCTCTGAACAGCTGAAGCAGCAAAGCATGCCCTCTGGATATTAGAACACGAACAAAATCCCTTACCTGATGGCTGGGTCCAACTCTGATTTCACCTTGGGTACTGTTTAGCCTCCTAATATATAAAGGGGAAAAAAAACAGTAATGAGAAAGAATTACAATTAATGCAATTCAGGATCATATTCTGTATCTTTTGTCACTGCATCTGCAATGCAAATGAAATGAAGTCCAGTAAGACATGAAGAAAGCAAGAGAGGATGCACTGAGGTGCACTGCAGGCTGCACTGCAAACAGCAACAACCAACAGCGCAAGGCAGGCAGTCCGGCTGAGAAGAGAATCAGGGCGAGCTGTCCCCGCAGTAGCAAGAAGGCTTTGGGCAGCTGACACTGGGACACACATTGCCCTCCTGGTTAGGTTTTGAGCAGTGCAGAAGTAGCACTGACTTCTAATCAGAGAATGGTTGGGCTGGAAGAGACCTCCGAAGGTCATCCAGTCCGGCTCCTCTGCACTCAGCATGGACATCCTCAATTAGATCAAGTTGCTCAGAGCCTTGTCAAGCCTGACCTCAAATATCTCCAGGTATGCGACCTCAACCGCCTCCCTGGGCAACCTGTTGTAGTGTCCCACCACCCTCATGGTGCAGAACTTGTGCCCAACATCCTATCTTTCTGCTCTCATTTCAAACCACTGCCTCTCATCCCATCACCACAGGCCTTTGCAAACAGTCCCTTTTTAAAAGCCCCTGCAGCTCTCCACAGCTCTGAACTGCTCTGTGCTTTCTCCAGCCAACTCAAGCGCCTGCTATGCAGAGAATCGCCTGCCAACACACATCTGACTTCAGCACCATGTTCCATCACTGCTCATTTCAACACCAAACCTAAATAATCCATCAGCAAACCCAGAACACTGCAGGCAACAGGCCCAAGCCCTGTGCTACAGATCAACACCCAGGAAATATCACATTCCTTATGAAGGTCTTTATGGTCACTTCCATTTTGAAAGAGAAAAGAGCTTCAATAAAAATATTTGGAGTATTAATCTTTAAAGAACAGAGCCTTGCATTACAACTGGCAAAATTCATCCCTCTTTTTTTCCAGGCAGAGCTCATGGAAAACTACTCAAGTTACTCAGGATCTCACGTGCAAAATCACCCAACTCTTGTTTTAAGAAGCTAAAATTATTACTGCTGCTAAGTCGTTTGCTGAACTCACATCAGATAGCATGACAGAAGCCTGGAAAATCCAATGAGCAATAAAAGTCTGGTCCAGGAGGAGGTGTCCCTGCCTATGGCACGGGGGTTGGAACTAGAAGATCTTTAGGGTCCCTTCCAACTCAAACCATTCTATGTTTGTATGGACTCAAACCCCTTAACATCTGTGTAAGTTTATACAGAAAGGACTTCCCTCCTACAGAACACATCTGGCCCTCAGGTTTTTCCACTACTTAGAAATGTTATTGATATTAAAAGCTCCACGTTCCCAATGAACTGTGCTCCACATAGTGAGAACTATGCTCTGCAGAGCTCTGTGCTGCCTGCTCACACCACGGGCTGCAGCTACCGATACATCCCAGCCCATGGCAGAAGCAAAAACTACGTTTTCATGTGGCAGCAGAATCACCCTGGCAACACTGGAAGTTCGAGGTGTGCCAAGATAAACCAGAACAACACATCTGACATGACAGGATTTATTTTGCCTCCTGCATTTTGAAGCAGCTAAGAGAGTAAATAAAAGCTCACCACTGAGAGTGCCCTTTGTCTTTATTCAATATATTAGAGGATAAGCAACAAGAAGCCACACAAAGAAGACTATTTACTGGAAACTAATTTCTCAAGGACTGCAGTTGAAGCCATGAGGTCTCTCTGCTGTAATACCACACATCCAGTTCCTCTCAAGAGCCAGATCAACAGATTCCATCAATGCCTGAACATTGGTATTTGGGATACAGCCTGAAAACTTGAAAGCTCCTCCAAGTCTCCTGTACAACAGCATCAAACACCACAACCACATCCAAGAGAATTCAATATCCTTAAGGCAAACATTCTTCCTTTCCTGTAAGTTGGTATTTAAACTGACATCTTTCATCTATAATCTGCATATTTGAAGGATGACAGAATTCTAAGCTGCTTTAAGACAAAGTTTTGAATTTCATAGAATCACAGAATGTCAGGGGCTGGAAGGGACCTCAAAAGCTCATCCATTCCAACCACCCTGCAGAGCAGGATCTCCTACACCAGATCACACAGGAATGCATCCAGGTGGGTTTTGAATATCTGCAGAGAGGGAGACTCCACAATGCCCCTGGGCAGCCTGTGCCAGGGCTCTGGCACTCTCATAGGGAAAAAATTCCTCCTCATGCTTACATGGAACCTTCTATGCCTCAGCTTCCACCCACTGCCCCTTGTCCTGTCCTTGGGCATCACCCAGCAGTCTGGCTCCATCCTCTTGGCACTTGCCCTGCCCACATTGATAAACATGAATGAGGTCACCTCTGAGTCTCCTCTTCTCCAAGCTGAAGAGCCCCAGCTCCCTCAGGCTCTCCTTCTAATGAGCAGTTCTGAATTTAATACCTCAACAGGTGGCTCAACAGGTGCAAGACACTGAAGTGAGCCTCACCATACAGGCAGAAGAGCACACACAAACGTAACAGGTCACTTTGCAGACAGCAAACCTGACTTCATCTGGCAATTTGCTGCTCTGGGAGCAATGACATCACTTGACAAGTCAGCTCCTACTCTGCAGAAATTCAGTGATCAAAAGGAGTGACTGAGAGTTTCCTGTGGACTTGAGAAATTCAAGATCATGACCAAAAACTGCCAGCCCTGAGTGACACAAACAGTGGATAGA
The DNA here is from genome assembly GCA_013400475.1 of Tricholaema leucomelas. NCBI lineage: Eukaryota > Metazoa > Chordata > Aves > Piciformes > Lybiidae > Tricholaema lacrymosa > Tricholaema leucomelas. The sequence continues at coordinate 1,905,092 of WAAF01004979.1, read as the reverse complement.
CCAAACCATTAAATACCATTCCAGGCCAAAGTGCTTACTGCAAGAGTTTCTGACACAATCACCTGTGTATCTTCATGAACATTTTCACCTTGAAATCTCAAACTATGCTGCACATTTAAGAAGTTGAACTCCACTTTATGACCACTCTGCAACGTTACTCATCGGTGCATAGGTAGGGAAACTACAGGAGTGGATCTAAATGGACCTCATCCAAGACAACATGGCAGGAGAACCTGTCAGACAGGAACAAGCACAGATTTGTCACTCCCAGTCTTATGCTGTGATGTCTGCACAATGCTACCTTGCTGGTAAGCAGATCTGCTCTAAACTAAGTGCCAAAAGCCTCCTGAGAAGAACATGTAAAAATGTTTTTCTCCCATGCAAGATGTGATCTGACACTGTTCTCCTTTTCAGGTTATGCAGAGAAATGACTGAAGTAGAAAATCAACTTTATTTACAACAGAATTATAAATTAAATACTAAGGCACTTTTCTTCCCCAGCTACAAGGTGTCAGAGTTCTTCCTTGTGAAAAAGGAAGGGGAAACTGACAACAAAAAATGTTGATGCTCTGCCTTTATTCCCAGAAGTCATTGTAAAGCCATCTGCATCTCCGCCAGTCAGTGCAAGCCAAACTCCAAACATGTCTATGCTGTTTCTGCCAGCTACAGTATTTCACACCAGGCAGCACAAGGTGGTTTTGTACTTAACAAGAAAATGAAGCTCTTTTCTATACAGATAGGAAAACAAACCACACAGCACTCCTAATATGCCACAACTCCCAGTTTTTTAGGTTGCATCACAGTGAATATGATAAAGCATTTAAGAATCAAGACTGATTAGAGGATCCTCAAGGATCAGTGCTGGGCCCAGTCCCATTCAATATCTTTATCTATGACCTGCACTGGGAACTGAGTCCAGCATCAGTGAGTTTGCAGAGGGCACCAAGCTAGGAGCAGCTGTGGAGCTGGTGGAGGGTAGGAGAGCCCTGCAGAGGGACCTGGCCAGGCTGGATGGGTGGGCCGAGGCCAAGGGGATGAGACTGAACAAGGCCAAGTGTAGGGTTCTACACTTTGGCCACAACAACCCCAAGCAGCACTACAGGCTGGGGACAGAGTGGCTGAGAGCAGCCAGGCAGAGAGGGACCTGAGGGTGCTGGGAGAGAGTAGCTGAAGATGATCCAGCAGTGTGCCCAGGTGGGCAGCAGAGCCAATGGCATCCTGGGCTGGCTCAGGAGCAGTGTGGGCAGCAGGACAAGGGAGGTTCTTCTGCTCCTGCGCTCAGCACTGCTCAGGACACCCCTTGAGTGCTGTGTCCAGTTCTGGGCTCCTCCATTCAAGAGAGATGTTGAGGTGCTGGAAGGTGTTTGGAGAAGGGCAGCAAGGCTGGGGAGGGGCCTGGAGCACAGCCCTGTGAGGAGAGGCTGAGGGAGCTGGGGGTGTGCAGCCTGCAGAAGAGGAGGCTCAGGGCAGAGCTCATTGCTGTCTGCAGCTCCCTGAAGGGAGGCTATAGCCAGGTGGAGTTGGGCACCCAGTACCAGAACAAGGGGACACAGCCTCAAGCTGTGCCAGGGCAGGTTCAGGCTGGATGTGAGGAGGAAGTTGTTGGCAGAGAGAGTGATTGGCATTGGAATGGGCTGCCCAGGGAGGTGGTGGAGTCGCCGTCCCTGGAGGTGTTCAACAACAGCCTGGCTGGGGCACTTAGTGCCATGGTCTGGTTGACTGGACAGGGCTGAATGAGCTTGGAGGTCTCTTCCAACCTGCTTGATTCTACGATTCTGTGTTGGAGCATCCTGGAAATAACTGCAAAGATGAAACCAAAGTTCTGGGTGGGCCTTCTGCTGCCAGCTACTCAAGTGAAGTTATCTGAGTAACTCAGTGGGGCCATCCATGAAAATCAAGTGTTGAGAGGAACATTTCTGTGTGCATTTATTTCATCAGTCATTTAACACTTCCTGATTCCACTCCTTCCCCTGTGCCAGAAGAGAAGGCTTGGACTGAAGGAAGCTCTGTCAGCCTGCACTCCACCAGACTGTGTTTCAGAAGGGCACAAAGCTGAGCGTTCTGCAGTGGCACACAACCTGGTAAATGATTTTGTCTTTTTACTGTTTCCAGGTCCCCAGGAATGGCTTTGCAAATGGAAAGAAAAATTCTTGCTATGGAAACTGAAGAGCACTGTAGATTTTTAAGCTAAATTATATTGGTGGAGAGCAATTACAATAATAATGGCATGGCACTCTGTTTATTCTGTGGGGAAGAAAAAAGGGGACCCAACACTGTATATGAAATCTGACACAAAAGAAACCGCTGTAACAAAGCAGTATCCATAGCAACAACAACTTAATATTTCAGTCCTCTTCAGCTGCAGTGGATTAAATATAATGACAAGATGTTCCCTTTGAGAAGTAACCTGTTGCCATGACAACGTTGTATTCTGCAAAGTAAACAGGGGCTGGTCAGAAAGGAGATGGAAGCTTGTGACTGAATATCAAAAAGGCAAGAAGCTTCTGTAGCAGAGCAGGGCAAAACAAGCACCCTCTCATCTGAGAGCCTTGGTGCAAACAGCTCAGAGAGAAGAGAGAGGATGTTCAGCTCAATAAAGCTTTGTCCTCTCAATTCTAAAGCAACAGGGGAGGTTGGAAGTTCAAGGCCAAAAGCAGCACCGCTGAGAGAAACCAGTTCAGAGGTGAGGATGAGAAAGGAACAGGAGACAGCACAGGGTGGTGCAGAGCTTTAATTTATCTGTTTCAGAAAGGAGAGAGGAAGGAAGGCTGGCAACAGCACTTGCTGCATGATTTCCAACAGAGAAACAGCTTTAACCCTCTCTGTCACCTTCCTGCCCATAGCGTGCACCAGACTCACACCACAGCTGGCACAGCTGGCAGCCTCTGTCCGTGAGAATAAGGCAGCACAGCAATGCCGTGGAGGTCTGAAAGGTGGAGACAGAAAAAACGCCACCAGACAGTCTAAGCTGCAGTGACACCAGCTCAGCTTTGAGGAGAGCCTGGGTTCAGCACCTGCAACACCAACAGTTACAACGGCATCGCCAGAGCCACGCAAAGTCCAAGGCTGGAGACATGCAGCAAAACTCTCCAGTTTGGAGGTGACAGCAAAAGGCATTTGGAGACTTCTGTGTAGCACTTCTCTGCACTGTCCCACCCTTGATGGGCACCCAAGTCACTTCTTTCTCAGCACATTCAGTGAGTATCTTTGCCAGGAAGCCAGGCTTCTGAGAGGAGGTACACAGGCAGCACACAGTGGACCTTCAAGGTCAGGGATCACCTGTGCAAGGTGGAACCTTAAACTGTAATACTGCTCCTTTCACGTCCTCCTTTTTGCTACCCAAGCTCAGCAAGAAAAGTGCTGTGCAATAACTGAACATTTTTCATACTGATTGACATGCCTCAGAGAGGGGTGAGGGAGGTGGCACTGCTGCAGGATCACACTGAACCTATCCTGTCCTTCATCAGTTCACCTCACCCAGCAATAGACATGGTTTCATTTTCCTCTGCTGTGGTCACTCAGTGTTCTGCACCACACTGCACTTCCACTGCCTTTCTAACACACCTGCTGCTAGCCAACAACAGCTCAAAAACAGCTTAATGCTATCATTAAAGTTAAAAAAAAACCTAACAGCCACCACCAAAACAGAACACCACAACTCGAACATCACATGTAGGACAGCATTCTGTGCTGAACATCTTGGCCTAATCATTCATGACTTGGTACACAGTGCTGATCTGTAATTAAGCTGGAGGGATGCTTCTGAAGAAAATGGGCTTTGAATTGGCCAAATCACCCAGCCACAGACTGCCTCTCTCAGTCTCCAGAGCTCTGCAAAATGGATTTTCAAGACCAACTTGCTAAAACCCACCACCTACTGCACCAAGTGCACATCACCAACACAATCTTACGGTGCGAAAGAAGTTGCAAACATTAAACTAGAAGCACTTAGGCCAAGCAGCATTCAGCACCCTGAAATGCACTTGAAGAGGCAACACAGGGCTCCAAGCTGAGTCCAGAAGAGGTTCACAGATTTAGATTCATCAACTGCATCGAGTGGGAAGGACATTAACAGTCATCTTGTCCTACCCCCTTGCAGTGAGCGAAAGCATCTCCAACTACATCACGCCGCCCAGGGCCACTTCAAGTCTGACCTTTAGTGTCTCCAGGGATGGGGCCTCAACCACATCTCTGGGGAACCTGCTGCTGTGTTTCACCACTCTTCATTGCAAAACTCCTATGTCTGATCTTAATCTGCACTGGTACCACAACAGTGATCACTGTGCACGGAGTCATCACAGTACAAGGACAAGCTGAAGGCTAAGAAATGTACAAGAACAGCTGGAAAAGGTCATTATTTTTATATAATAAAGATTAAAAGAGTAAAGGGCTTAAAGTTTGGATGTGTAGGGTTTGGGGGGGGCTGGATTTTTACTTTCAATATGCAATGACAAGCTGTAGCACTAAACAATGAATCTTAGGAGATCTGGGCTTATTTAGAAGGCTTGGTAAGGAAACCATAGAAGCACAGAATGGTAGAAATGCCTGGGTTGGAAGGGACCTCTAAAGATCATCCAGTCCAAATCCCTCTTCAATAAGCAGGGACATCTTCAACACAGAATGTACATCAGGTTGCCCAGAGCCCTGCTGAGTATCACCTCGAGTATCTCCCAGGAAAGGGCCTCAACTACCTCCCTGGGCAACACATTCCACGGTTCCATCAATCGATGGCTTACTAAATAGAACCAAACGCAGGTTAGATACATGCATCACAGGCTGAATAGATTATAAACTGCAATCATACACTTCAAACACTGATGTAGCCCAAGTGTTATTGGCAAGATAATGAGTTGCATAAATGGAAAGTGTGGTGCAGTCAGGCACCTCCTAAATATCTGTGATTTCTGTTAAAATAGAGAAATCTCAAGCAGTTAGGGAAGAGGAAGTCTCCAGAAGGATGAGGTTTGTGAGGAAAAAAAAAATATTTTATGTAAATTATCCAGAACCTGCACTTGGCCTTCTTCAGTCTCATCCCAATGGCCTCTGCCCACCCATCCAGCCTGGCCAGGTCCCTCTGCAGGGCTCTCCTACCCTCCAACAGACCCACAGCTGCTCCTAACTTGGTGTCATCTGCAAACTTTGTTCCATATCTTAAGGGGCAAAACAGGAGAGAGTAAAATGCATTTCATCTGGTTAAAAAATAGTTTATCAGGGCCTGAGAGGGCCTAGCATTACATTTAAGAGCTCTCCTTGGCAGGACATAGCTCCATTTTATTTTGTGCATCCATAAAGCCAAACTCAGAACTTCCCTTGCCATGCTCCTCCCTCACACAAAGTTACACAGGCTCTGTCTGCAAAGATGTAACTACAGACCAGAGCTTCACATCCATTTGCTCCTCTGCAGCACTGAACTTGAGATGTCATCATAGTGATGCAAACCCAGGCTGCCCACAAACATAATAAACATCACAGCTCTAGCTTTAACTTTCTCCAAGCATCTGCTTATGGTCACTGGTGGGGGACAAGATACTGAGCCAAACAGACCCTCAAGACCATTCTTATGCATTCAATATTCTTATGTTACATGTTTCAAAATCCAAAAGGGACAATCAGGTTCATGCCACTCAAACTCTAACCCAAAAACCCTCCACAGCTACCACAAACTTGTGAGTCTGGTGCCTAAGAATAACAGAATTGGTTCACTTTCCCCCACCCAAACCTCAATTCTCTGCTTACAGTGAGTTGGCTGCATTAGTTTGCTCTCATTGGATGGGGATCTAGATCATTAACAGATTAAACAATGATAGCTTTTGCTAATTATTTTCTACAGTAAGAAAGTTTACTTCAAGCTACCCCATTTCAAGTGTCCAGGTTGAATTTGAGCCTTAAATGATGTTTCTTCAAGCATGATTTTTAAATCCCTTTTCTAGAAGTAGTATCTTACGGCTCAGAAAATATTCTTGCTAATGGCCAGCCTCTAGCAAAGCTTTGTTTAAAACCTGTTTTAAGAGAAGGTTATAATAATAGTAGTAAGTTTAAAAAGAGCCATATTGTGTTCCAAGTGAAAAACCAAATCTTTATCTCAGGCAAATGAACTTAGACAGGCAGATTTCTGGTGATTGCTCAATCTAAAGCAGGAATGAATAAACATGATACCGTGGTATCTTCAGTACAAGCTCAAACCTGCTGACTGACTGCAATCAGAGATTTAGGGAAGTGGAGGATTCTCATATGCTGCTGTTTGGTGAAGGAAGCGGTTGCAGAAGCTGAAGTCAGGGAAAGCTTTTTCAAGACAATATTATTTCTCATCAGGTTTATGAGAAAAGAGACCAGAGAGGCCTTAGGAGTACTGTTCCTTACTCCAAAGGCAGGATGGAAGTGATCAGAACACAGCCATTCTGAGAAAGAAGTATAAAAGGCTCACAGAATGGTTTGGGTTGGAAAGGGCCTTGAAGATCATCCAGTTCCAACCCCATGCTGTGCAGGATGATTGAAGGAGCCAGACTCTGGGTGAAGGTTCCCAAGAAGAAGGGGGTGGGAGGTAACATAACATGGCCAGCAAGAAAGGTGCATCCATCTGACATGTTAATACAACTATAGTCCTAGAGCAGAACCAGAGAATGGTTTGAATTGGAGGAGACCTTAAAGATCATCTAGTTCCAGTCCTGTGCCATGGGCAGGGACACTTCCCACTAACCCAGGTCACTCAAGGCCTCATCCAGCCCGGCCTTGAACACCTCCAGCGAGGGGGCATCCACAGCCTCCCTGGGCAAGCTGTGCCAGTGTCTCGCCACACTCACTCTAAAGAATTTCTTCCTAATCTCCAGTCTAAAATCTGCCCTCTTTAAGCTTCAATCTATTCCCCCTCATCCTGTCACTACAAGCCCTTTTAAGAAGTCCCTCTCCAGCTTTTATGTAGCTTCTTTTGGGTACTGAAAGGCTCCCCAAAGCCTTCTCTTCTCCAGGGAGAGCAGCCCCAACTCTCTAAGCCTGCCTCCACAGGGGAGATTTTGCAGCTCCCTGATCATCTTCATGGACTCCTTTGGACCTGATCCAGCAGTCTGATGCCCTTCTTGTGCTGGGGGCACCAGGGCTGTATGCAGTGCTCCAGATGGAGCATCTCTTGCAAAGGAGACAAGTGTAATTACCTGTGTGGGTAACAGCCTGCTCATGGACATCACTGATCATCTCTCTAATGCTCATTTCCCAGTATTTGTTTACCTTCAAGTAAGGAAAGCAGCAGGATTTTGATTACAAGTTCAAAAACACTGAGTTAGTGGAAACCTTTGTGTGATATGAAGTTGCAGGTGAGCTGAATAGAACCACAATGTTACTTACTTAGAAGCAACATTTACTCTGAATAAATTCGACATGGAATTGTGTTGCTTTTAATGTGTCCCCTGCAGTGTTTCTGACCTGGCCAGGCAGTACCCAGAGCAGATATTCACTACTAAACCTGACCACGTCCTACCACAGCACCATTCCTGCAGCACAATCACAGTATGCATGCAGGACAGTGGAACCAGGCAGCAGCCCAGAGCCTAAAGAACTTGTGGGGGGGAGAGGAAGAGGCAGTCTTACTGATTTAAACCTTGAGAAAAAGCTACAACACAGCCAGAACAAAGGGAAGTAAAAATACCAAGTACTTGGCCACTATTTCTTCATCCAAAGCCCAAACACCTCCCATAACACATTCGTGACTTCTAAGAGTTGGGTTCAGTGAAACTCTAACTCACCAGACACCAGCCAACAGTCTGAAGTGGAGTGAATCTTCTGAGCATCCAACCAGCTGTAAAGCTGTCCCTTAGTAGCAACTACATAAGCATGATGAAGGAGAAAGGCACTGTCCAGTGCACTGAGTATCTTGCCAGTACCACAGCAAACAGAGCAGGCAGCCCTGCTCCTCTACTACCAAGGCCTTTTGTTTGTTTTTTTTTTCACTTGTTCGGTTTTGGTTGTCTATTTCTGCTGTTGCCTTAAAGCGTGTCTCATACACCTATGGCCAAACCTAAGGAATTATTTCTGTCACAGATCAGCCCCACAACTGGCAGAACAAAGTGACAGAAGTGAAGCACTTCTAAAAGGAACACCTGAGATCTCAAAAGGCAATGACCATCTGCTGCGGGAAGAGTCCTGCCGCAGGGAATAAAACTACCTACCCATTTGCTAGGAGCAGGAACCACCTGATTCTACACAAGCACAGAATGGACACCAGAGGCACCTTTCAAGTGGGAGTTCTGGGAGCCCATCACCCCAGTGATTAAGTGAGGAATGTCTTACTTGGCATATTATTCCAGCAGCAGGTTACATAATACCTCTGTTTAACAACCAGATTGCTTCGTTATGACCTAGAGGTGTCTGCATTCTTCACCACCTGTAAATCAACCTTTTCAAAACTAGCCTGACCAAATTTCATCTGAAGTTTCAAAGTGGTGTATTGTCTCCCCCAAGAAAGGGAGATTTACACTGGAAATTAGGAAGAAATTCTTTACAGTGAACATGGGGAGACACTGGCACAGGTTGCCCAGGGAGGTTGTGGATGCTTCCCTTCCCAACCTTTTTGAAATGCATGCACAAACTATTGCTGAAAACCAGCACAAAGCAGAGGGCTTTGTACCCTCCCCATCCCTCAATGCATTTCCTCCTGCTTTTAAGTCAGCATTTAAACCAAACATTAAGGACACAAGGTGTCACATCCCTGTATCCCTGCAGAGCAGTGTCATATTCCTGCACATGTTCAAGCAACTCCTTTATCAGGAAGAACTTTTCTAAAGCTCACACCTATGGAGACATCTCTTTCAACTCTGAGGCGATTCAGCCAGACTGAAGTTCAAGGGAACTCTGCTCTCTAATCATCAACATGACTTTGCCTCAGTCAATGGCAGAACCAGCCAGTGACCCGCAGCAAATAGGTGCTCCTGATTTGTATGCTCTATGGGTATAAAAGGGGATGGGAAAGGGAATGACACTTCAGATAGCATACAGATAACAGATCTGCCACTAGCAGGGCAAAACAATGTAGTCTTACTCATCATCCATTCCTCAGCCCCTGACAAGAGCAGGAAGATGGCCCCAGAAACGCACCTGTCACAGGTGAGTGCCTGTGTGTGCAAGGCCACAAGCCAACCTTCTGCTACAAAGCTCCAGAGATGCCACTAGGAGCAGCACGAAGCATCCTGCCACCTTCAAACTCAATCCACAATTTACCTTGACTGAAGCACATCCCCCACGGTGCTGAGATCAGTTCTGCAGGCCGGCAGCTGCCCCAGCAGAACAGCATCCAGCTCTGCACAAATTCAGACAGGGCTCAAGGGGGCCCCGCTGCAGATCGAGTTTGCCGCCATTCACCACACTCCAGGCCTCCCAAGCCCCTTCCCGTTTAGCAGCGACAAGTCACCGATGGCTGCCCCGCACGGAGCTCAAACCCAGAGGCAAGCACCTCGTCACTGCACAGAAGTGCAGAGCCCAAGCCCTTCATTTCATTCACATCAGTCCAAAGAGATGGTTTACGAGCCCGAGAAACCCGACCTGGGTACAGCTTACGCAGCTCTCCTGTGGCAGCTTCTCCGTGCAGAGGCAGCACTGCTGCCTTCCAGCTGCACGAGTGAGCTGTGTGTGTGACTGACGAGCAAGCAGAACCATGCTGGCTGCTTGCCTGTTTTTTCCCTTACTAGTTGAGGAAGTAGCAGCAGGATCCCTGCCCTCAATCACAGTGAGAACCACCCCATCCTCACAGCAACCAATGGCTGATCCACGACCCTCCTGTAGCCTGCTGCAGACTGTTGCAGGCCCCAAAGCATTCCCTAATAGCCACTTTGCTAAGGCTGCATCCCGCAGAGTGCCTCCGCAGCTCCCTGCGAGACCTGCCAAGAGGCTGGCAGGCAGACAGCACAACTGACATTCCAACTGCACCACGAGGGGGGACAAGACGAGAATCATAAACACAGAAGCCCACCCAGCTTCAACGTTTTGCTCCATGCACCCCTCAAGGCAGCAGATTCCCTGCTCAGTGCCCTCATGCACCAGGCAAACAGCTGCACGGCAAAGCTGCTGCGGTTCTGAGGAACATGCAACAGTAATGAAATGATTTCATAAACATTGCAGAAGTCACAAATCACAGCAAAAATCAGCACTGTTTAGGGGAGGCCAGAGTGATGTAGCCTACCTGCAGGGGCTGAATGGATCATCCATGACTATGACAGGCTCTGGTGGGTTTAGATGTATTCCTGAACCCTCTACTTAACAGCTAAAACTCTGCCTTTTCCACTCTACCAACTCAAAATGGAGGCACATGCGGGCTGAGAGACCTCAGAGAGCTTTCACTGAGCTTGTGCTGTGACCTAAGCCTGCACGCAGAACGCAGAAACTTCGCCCTCGGACTGACAGGACTGAGCATGTGCTGTGACCCTCCCTCATCCACACAGCCTCTCACAACGCAATCAATCTCGCCCCGCCGTTTCCGTAAATACAGCGGCGGCAGCCCGAGCTCGCCAGCAGCCGCCGCAGCTCCTGCCTCCTGCGAGCGGGGCCCTGGGGCCTTAGCGAGGGGATCCGGGACGGCCAACGCCGAGCGCCCGCCCAGGCGCTGCCTCCCGCCGCTGCCGGCGGCTTCGCCGAGCGAAACTTGCATCCATTTGCAAAGGCCTTCCAAAAGCTTCCCCTCCCCGCCATGGTTTGCGATTAGCTTGTAAGGAAATTATTAAAAAGCTGGGCGGTTGTCACAGACGCAAAGGCAGAAGTTTGGCTGGGTTGTCCGCAGTCCCTTTGTGCACCAGCTTGTTGCTGCCAGCGTTTGTTCTGCCTGGCAATAATGCTACAGATGAGAACGCTGCCGGTCCTGGGGCCCTCCACACGGCAAGGGCATAGAACTGTTGGAGCGGGTCCAGAGGAGGCCGTGAAGGTGATCAAGGGCTGCAGAACCTCGCCTGTGGAGGCAGCCAGACAGTTGGGGCTGCTCGGCCTGGAGAAGGCTCCAGGGAGACGTTACAGCAGCCTGCCAGGACCTGAAGGGGGCTACAGGAGAGCTGGGGAGGGACTCTGGCAAGAGCTTGGAGTGATAGGACAAGGGACAATGGCTTTAAGGAGGAAGAAGGGAGATTTACACTGGAAATTAGGAATAAATTCTTTACAGTGAGTGTGGCGAGACACTGGCACAGCTTGCCCAGGGAGGCTGTGGATGCCCCCTCGCTGGAGGCGTTCAAGGCCAGGCTGGATGAGGCCTTGAGTGACCTGGGTTAGGGGGAGATGTCCCTGTCCATGGCACAGGACTGGAACTAGATGATCTTTAAGGTCTCTTCCAATCCAAAACATTCACTGGTTCTGCTCTAGGACTGTAGTTGTATTAACATGTCAGATGGATGCACCTTTCTTGCTGGCCATGTTATGTTACCTCCCACCCCCTTCTTCTTGGGAACCTTCACCCAGAGTCTGGCTCCTTCAATCATCCGGCAGTAATAATTCAAACCTTCAGTAACTGGAATGTTTCAGCTGCTGCAGCTCTGCTGGAACTGTCTGATGCTGTGAAAGCTCACTCAGAGGGAGCCGTTCCCTATGATACAGGATAGGGGGGCATGGCTCTTCTGTACTAAAAAGGCAACATGTTCAGAACAAGACTGACCAGGTTTTTCTAGACTTCAGATTAGAACAAGTACTCCAAATACATCACCCAGTCTTTAGCAGCGGCCTGATTTAAGCAAGAACATTTACAAGGCCAAAAGTGTCTGGCTTTCATCTCAGCTACAGCTCAAACGCATCTCTGAATTTCTGTGTTGCTGTTGTTCTGTTTTCAAGTTCACAACATGATGTTGGGAGAAAAAGTTCTTAGCTTTTACACTGAGTTCAGAGAAATTGAACTGAGGACACCTAGAAATAATGCATTCCAAACTATAGCAAGTGCAGTATCAGCCCAAAAAAGGAGTGAAAGAATTTATACATCTATTTATCTAAGTAGAGTACAGAAGAGCTTGGCTCCTGTATCGACTGCAAAGCACTTCCACACATGACAACACTGATGTGAAGTCAGGCATCCTGGGCTGGCTCAGGAGCAGTGTGGCCAGCAGGGCAAGGGAGGTTCTTCTGCCCCGGTACTCAGCACTGCTCAGGCCACACCTTGAATGCTGTGTCCAGTTCTGGGCTCCTCCATTCAAGAGAGATGTTGAGGTGCTGGAAGGTGTCCAGAGAAGGACAGCAAGGCTGGGGAGGGGCCTGGAGCACAGCCCTGTGAGGAGAGGCTGAGGGAGCTGCGGTGTGCAGCCTGCAGCAGAGGAGGCTGAGGGCAGAGCTCATTGCTGTCTGCAGCTCCCTGAAGGGAGGCTACAGACAGGTGGGGTTGGGCTCTGCTGCCAGACACCCAGCAACAGAACAAGGGGACACAGCCTCAAGCTGTGCCAGGGCAGGTTCAGGCTGGATGTTAGGAGGAAGTTGTTGGCAGAGAGAGTGATTGGCATTGGAATGGGCTGCCCAGGGAGGTGGTCAAGTCCCTATCCCTGGAGGTGTTGAAGCCAAGCCTGGCTGAGGCACTTAGTGCCATGGTCTGGTTGATTGGCTAGGACTGGGTGCTAGGTTGGGCTGGCTGAGCTTGGAGCTCTCTTCAAACCTGGCTGATTCTAAGATTTTAAGTCAGCATCTTCCACAGTGCTTTCCTGGGAATATTGGACAAGAGAGGTACAAAACAAGGCTGATGCCATTCAGTAAGACATACAGAAGCCATCTGTTTCACATCACATGGGCACACCATACAAACAGCCCCCCACTTGCCCCCATCAGGAGGATTCCTGTCTGTATTTAAAATTGCTGAATCTATTTGAGAAAATAAATTGGACATGCAATATGCTGTAGGAATTGTCTTATTTAAGCAAAGTACACCACAAACTGTCACAATGTTCTCCTAAGTGTAAGAAAAATAAAGAATTCATTTCAAGACTCCAATTTGAAACAGAAGGATGGGCACATTTAAAAAGCTCTATGATCATTTCCCCCTCTATTGCTGCCCTAGGCACTGTTACATGCAGAGAATCAAAATATTCTGACTGCTAAAAATTAACCAGACAAAAAGATCAAGACAGCAAAGCAGAACTCTGCAGAACTCTGCAGTCCTCTTCAGCCTCTCTTCACATTTTGGGTGTAGGTATCAATTTACACCATTTTTTTTTTCAAGTGAAGGCAACATTACGAAGAAGCTTTGAGAATTCAGCTCCACGCAGGCTTCTTGACTTCCTAAGCGTATACCACAGCATGGTTTAGGTTGGAAGAAACCTTAGAGATCATCTGTTCCAACCTCCCTGCCATGGGCAGGGACACCTCTCAATTAGACTTGGTTGCTCAAGCCTTCATCCAACCTGGCCCTGAACACTCCTGAGGAGAAGGCATCCACAACCTCTCTAGGCAACCCATTTCAGAGTCTCATCAGCCTCATACTAAAGGACTTCTTCCTCAGATCCAGTCTAACCCTACTCTCCCACAAGCTTCAAACCATTCCCTCTTGTGCTGTCTTCAGACACCCTCATGAACAGCACCCTCTTTAGCCTTCCTGGAGGATCCCTTCAGGCATTGGAAGGCAGCTCTAAGGTCCCCTTAGAGTCTTCTCCAGGCTGAACACCCCCAGCTGCCTCAGCCTGTCCTCACAGCAGAGGTGCTCCAGCCCTTGGACTGTCTTGTGGCCTCCTCTAGACTCACTCCAACCACTCTGCATGCTCTTACGATGGGAACATCAGAACCTAATGCAGTATCTGAGGTGGGGTCTGAGAAGAGCAGAATGACCTCTCTTTAACAGGAATGGAGGGCAATGTCAAGAGGAAAATAAATAAGGAAGAGGTTCTTGATTTAGATTTTCAACAGAAATCCTCTTCCAGACAAGGTAAGACAGTAAGCCATGAAGGACAAGAAATTGCCAATCACCTTCATTTCACTCCTGGGACACACTGCTCTCAGACACACCGAAATCTGCTTAGGTCACAATGGAACCCATCAAGACACTGCAGAAGATTACAAATGAAGGACAAGCAAATGCTGTGGAGTAAGAACACAGACAAGATCCTGCTCTTCCCAAAACATCTACTGGGAGATTTTACCCATGCCTTTAACGCTGGGGCTTATTTTCTTCTACAACACAGAACAAAAGTTGAAGTCATTTTGATTCATGGCCATGAAAAGAGGTTGTTGAATACCTGAGGCTTCCTACTTCCCAGGAAAAATGCAGCAGCATCTCAACCCACTCACATTTACAGAACTTCACAGCACAGGTATCTACTCCCAAGAGCAAAGAACTGATTGCCAGGTTCATGTCAGTAGTACACTACCAGCACCAATGTGGCACTTGGCACAAGGCATCCTTGAGGAAGAGTTCTGAGTCATTTCTATGAGTCCATACAGGATGGCTGAGTACAGAAGGAAGGACTGGAGGAAGTTCTTGCTAAAATCAGCTACATCTGGCACTGTCCTACAGCCAGGGTAGTAAATAGAGTTGTAGTGAGTGAGTGGCAAGATGCAAGCTGGTGCAAAACAGCTGTCTGAGGTCAAGCACATGCTGAGCAGCATTCCCAAGCCTCGCTCGGTAGCTCCTTTTACAGGCAGAGCTGATTTCTGACTCAAAGACCAAACCCAGCAGCTTAACTCAAGCTGGTGCAGATACTGCTTTTCTGAAAGGCTATTCTGGGTCTGCTTTTCTCTGCCCTAAACGAATTTCAGGGCACACACAATTAACCAGCCATTTGGAGAACCTGCAAGTTGAAGTGGGTTTTCACATGGGTGGAATTAGTCAGTGCCAGAGCAGTCACTTCTCTGAGGACAGGTGAAATTAATGATTTTAAAGTACTCAGCATAAAAAGAGTTTTCTTCCTCAGCTGGCTATACAAGTTCAAAGCAGATATTCCCCACTCTTGAGAGCCAGAACATATTTCAGGTCTAGTTACTAGCTTGATTAACTCTATTCAAGGTTATACCACTCAGCCTCTAGGCTTTTAAACCTCAGGTTAGGATTTTATTCCTCAATCAGATTTTTCTCACTGATGTGAGAATGCCTGAACCAGAGTGTCATCTTTCATAGAACTCTACAGAAAACAAACCCAAACAGTTTGGTATAGACTGTAAAGCGAGAAGTTAGCTTTAAAAAGCTAAGGTTTGCCACTTCAGATCACAATGATCACAGGATTGTGGTTGGTACTTCCCAAGCTACGTCTATATAGTCAGCCAGCTCCAAGAACAGAAAGGCCTCTTACTACACAGCCCCCACACCACTGGTTTGGATGTTTTGGGGGTCAGGGATTTTTGCAGGTTCTTTTGTAAATAAAATACATGGGAGCACAGGAAAAGAGTCAGATTGTCACCCTACCAAAGTGCTTTTGAGAGTCCTGAAATAGTATCTGAGCTTCTTTCCTTCTGGTCAAGAGAGCCAATGACATCCTGGGGTGCATCAGGAAAAGTGAGTCCAGCAGGGCTGGGGAGGTTCTTCTCCTACTCTACTCTGCCCTAGTGAGACCACAGCTGCAATAGTCCAGTTTTGAGCTCCCCAGTTCAAGAGAGACAGGGACCTGCTGGAAAGAGTCCAGCAGAGAGCCACAAGGATGACTGGGGGAGTTGAGCATCTTCCCTATGGAGAGAGATTTAGAGTTCTGGGGCTGTTTAGTCAGGAGAAGAGAAGGCTGAGAAGAGAGCTGATCAATGTGTACAAATACCTGAGGCGTGGGTGTCAAGTGGCTGGGGCAAATCTCTTTGGGGTGGTCAGCAGCAATAAGTCAAGGAGCTACAAACTCGAACAGAGAAGGTTCCACCTCAACATGAGGAGAAACTTCTTTACAGTGAGGGTGGCAGTGCCCTGGTGCAGGCTGCCCAGAGAGTTTGTGCAGGCTCCTTCTCTGGAGACTTCCAAAACCCTCCTGAATGCATTCCTGTGTCAGCTACCCTGGGGGATCCTGCTGTGACAGGGCAGTTGGATTTGATCTCTAGAGGTCCCTTCCAGACTACGATATTCTTATTTCTCCGAAGACAAAATCCCTCAAACAAATCTCTATTGAAGATGCAATCCACAGCTCCAGCTTGTTTGGTCTAAGTATGCATCCTAGGACACACTTCTACAAATCAGCTGAGAGGTCACACTTCAGTTCTCAAAACCTTATTGACAAGATACTTCAAGGTACCATCAACATTGCCCATCCTTTCTGCCTAAAACAAAGCACCACATTAGAGAAGCAGATCAAATTGAAGACATGGTTTTGTTTTCGCTGACAAAGCACCAAGAGGTTGTGTCCTAACATGTTTGTTACAAGGTTTTAACTTCTAAAAGCAGAATGGAGCTAGAATTAGGGATTCATAGATTTGTAGAATGGGTTGGGTTGGAAGGGACCTTGAAAATCATCGAATTCCAACCCCCCTGCAATGGGGAGGGACACCTTCCACTCAACCAGGTTGCTCAAGGCTCCATCCAACCTGGCCTGGAACATCTCCAAGGCAGCATGCACTGAAAAGCAGCAGAACATACACAGGTCACAAAGACATAACCTAGACTTAGAATCATAGGATGGTTTAGGTTGAAAGGGACCTCAAAGCTCATCCAGTTCCAACCCCCTGCCATAGGCAGGGACACCTCCCACTAGAACAGGTTGCCTAACACCTCATCCAACCTGGTCTTGAACACCTCCAGGGAGGGAGCAGCCACAACCTCTCTGGGCAACCTGTGCCAGTGTCTCACCACCCTCACTGGGAAGAATTTCTTCCTAACATGCAGTTTGAATCTCCTCTCTGCCAGTTCAAACCCATTCCCCCTTATCCTGCCATTACAAGACCTTGTCAATAGTCCTTTCCCAGCCTTCCTGTAGCCCCCTTCAGATACTGGAAGGCCACTCCAAAGTCTCCTCAAAGACTTCTCCAGGCTGCAGAGCCCAAACTCTCTCAGCCTGTCTTCCTAGCAGAGGTGCTGCAGCCCTCTGAGCATCTTGGTGGCCTCCTCTGGACTGGCTCCAACAGTTCCATGTCCTGCTTATGTTGGAGGCTCCAGAACTGCACACAGGACTCCAGGTGGGGTCTGAGGAGAGCAGAGCCAATGGGCAGAATCCCCTCCCTTCCCCTGCTGGCCACACTGCTCTTGCTGCAGCCCAGCACAGGGTTGCTGTCTGGGCTGCATGTGCACTGAAATCCTTTATTCTAAACCCCCTCCTCTTCCAAGCCAACACCCAGAGCTGAGAAGCTAGAACTCAGGAAAACCCTGTCTGGAACCGAAGGGAACACCCAGAGTTGAGAGCTGGCAAGTCTGAGTAATTAAGTGGTCACTAAGTGCTGTGCTTTGTCATTTCATTGATCTGTTCAGGCTCAGTCATTTACTAATAGCTTGGAGAATTAGCAGCTGCTTCTACACAGAAAGTGGGTTTAAAACTGCACTGACAACTCCCATAAATGGTATTTCATAAGAGACATCATCCATTGAACACAGAACTTGGCGACTAACGCCCACAGCTCATGTGGCACTCACACCTTCCAAACCGAAATGCGCTCAAGTGATGCAAGAGTTAACTACAGGGATCAAGCACAGTGCTGAGTGGACACCCTGCTTTGTCAGCCTGCTCCAATAAAAAGTTACCAATCCCTTTGAACATACTCTATTTAAAAAATATTCTGGGGGTTCATGCCCCTTTTCCCAGGGCTCAGCACCATCCACGACTGGATTGCCTCCTAGGGACTTCCATTGCCAACACTGAATCTGAGTTGGATGGGTTAAGGGAGGTTACCTGGCCCAATCCCTGTTTCAGACCTGCACAGTTCAAAACACTTCAGAGTAAGGTACAAGAAGCCTCATAAACAGGCAATCAGGCAATATACCCACACGGGGAGGTTCTCCCTAACCCAAGCAGTTAGTGGTTGGCTACGCCCTAAAATGTCAAGATTCCTATCTGCATTAAATCTACCATGTAACAACTGAGAGAGTCATTATTTATACACCAATCTAATCCCCACTTAAACAATACTCTTCTCAACAGCCTCTCTAGAAATCAAGGTCCAGAGCTAATGATGTTTTCTGCACTGAAAGAAACAAAACTGCTTTCAGCCAGCACAGTTCCACGCTATTGAGCCCTGTTCCACGCTATTAATATTTTATTCAAGTGCTCATAGAAATACACCCCTAAAAAGTAAACTCTTTAAGCTTGGCATATGTAAGATTTTTCTTGTCTCATTTATAAGGTGTCTAAAACCAGAGAAATGGGAAAAGTCACTCATGGTTTGGACCTGAAAAAATAATGAAGGTACAGCCTAGTACCAGCTTTGCTTTCCAAAGCCAGTTGGTAAAGATGGGTTGGACAACTCCCAGCTGGGTTGGAGAGATAGGCATTCATTCCCCCAGAAGTTCTTTCTGCACCTCTAGTTTGCTTTAGGCCAGCAAGAATTTTTGATAAGGGACCCTAAATGAGTACTTAAGACATGAAAATATGAATTCCTACACTTAAAACCTTTCTATTTGATTAATTAGAAGCAGTTAACTTCCAGCCTTGCTGACTAGAAAGTGCAAATGTATTTCAACAAAGCATTTCAGGAGGTGCATTTCACCAGTCAGGCAGCTAAAAACTCTTGGTCATGTTTGCAGCCTTCCAGAAAATTCCCTGGTTCTAAACCCCTGGTTTGAGGCAGTTCATTATCTACCCACAGACACATCAGGACTCACTGCCTGATTTTGTTATCTACTCTTAATTGTTCTCCTCTGCACTCACATTCCCTTCCACACCACCTTCCAATCAACATCATACCCGATGGTAACTTTACTTCCCTTGAGTCGTTTCTCTGTCCTGTCCCTACAGGCCCAGATCAGTGGTAAGCCTGATTTTAAAAGTCCTTTCACTTACCTTGTCTCTGGATTATAGCCCAGTATGTAGAAAAATGAATCCACTCGAGCTTTAAACTCTCTAGCAGCAAATATGTCAGAGAAATGGGAGATGTTGCACTTCCCTCTGAAAGAAAGAGGGGGGAAATGGTGTTAAAATTCTGTCTTGAGTAACAGTTATTCTAATTAAGTGCCACTGCAATCTGGGTGGAAGCCACAGACATCCTTGTGTTCCCATAAATGTCTAAAACATCATAAATATAAAGCCTGCTGTAACAAATAACCATGCAGATTCCTCCCATGGTGGGGAAGGAAGAAAATTCAGTTACAGTGTCTCAGATGGTGTTCTACAAACATTCATTAATTCTCATTCAGCCAGCACACAGTCCTGAGGAGCCCAAATTTAATTAGACTAATGAAGAATATCTATCCTGTAAACACAATCCTGAAAATGTCTTATTTGCAAAGTTTTTTACAGTCCTATTACATTTCCAGCCTCGAGGAAGCTTCAGAAATTCTCCTATTCACATTATTTGGGAAGTCAGCTTTTTATTTAGCAACCTAAATAAAGCTTTACTTTAATAACACTTCCAAACAGAGAGCAGAGCTCTGGTAGCTTTACCATGGCTGCAATCCCAAACGATGCAAATTCCAAACACACAAACATTTCTTCCATCCCTTTGTGCATGACAGTAAAAGACAAAAGAGCATTTGAAAAAGAGAGAGGGAAAAATGGAGAAGAGGATTTGCGGGTGCCCCTCCTCTGGGAGTGTTCAAGGTCAGGTTGGATGATTCCTTGAGCAACTTGGTCCAGTGGAAGGTGTCCCTGCCCATGACGGGGGGGATGGAGTAGATGATCTCTAAGGTCCCTTCCAACCTAAACCATGCTGGGATTCTATGAATAGGTGGTGGAGTCCTCATCCTTGGAGGTCTTCAAAAAACGTGTGGACATGGCACCTGGGGACATGGTTGAATGGCCATGGTGGTGGTGGTGGGATGATGGTTGGACTCGATCTTGGGAAGGCTTTTCCAACCCAAACAAGTCTAGCTGAGAGGCATCCATGCCCATGGTGGGGAGGGGAATAGATGATCTCTATGGTCCCTTCCAACCTAAGCCCTTCTGTGATTCCAACCTTAATGATTCTACGATTTTGTGTTGTCATTTAGCACACTGCAGTTTACTGCCACCGAGCAAATCAGATGAGAAGTGGCAGAGACAAATAGGCCAGGCAGCTAAAGAGTTCCTGCTTTTGATCTCAACTTGACTGGAAGCAATAACCACAGCACCAGGTTTTGCTCTTTTCCAGTGTCAAGCTTTCTGGTATTAATACAGATGGCATCTCCTCTCACTTGTATTTACTGAGTAGCATTTGCTGTTATAAATAAGCTGCTATGGGGCTTATTTAACAGGGTACAAAAAGGTTTGCCAGCCTTGGTTCAAATGCAATGAAGTGCTATTGCCACCAAGTAGAGCAAGAAGAACAATTATGTGGCCTGTAATAATAGTGGATGTCTGCCTGGTCTCAGCAGAGCTTTAGAAGCACTGCACATTTGACAAACTGCACTCCCAAGTTGAAATGCCAAAGCTTGCTTCCCCCCTTCCTCATCTTGTCATGGTAAAGCATTTCAGAACAGCTTCCCCATCAACAGTCACGGAGAACTTTGCCTTGGAACATGAGCTCTCTGATACACATCAGCTACTCCAGGTGAGGAAAAGGCAGCAGAAGGATGAAGGATGAATAAAACTGCCGACAGTTTTAAGACAAAATCGATAGGGCTCTCCTGTGAGCTGAGGCTGCGTAATTGCCCCTATGATTGCCTAATTCTCAGTCAATTGCCTTTCTGGCAAAGGACAAAGCAACACTGGATACTGCACAGGTCATGGCAGGTTGTAATGGAACATTAACAAGGTCCATAATTGAGCCGTCACACAGCAACACTGCAAGACAAACTTCTTCTCCGATATTTATTTCATCCCTGGTGGCTGGAAGTTGATTTCCTAGTTCAGCCATTTAGAAAGACAATGAGAAGGGTTGTTTGTTTTGGTGTTTCACACGAAATTCCCATTTTAAGAAGTATTTGGGGGAAAAAGACTGTTTCCTCTCAGTAATTCATCTAGCAGCTAATAAGCATTTTCCAGCACAGTCTGCTCATAGCGCTTCAGACGGCAGCACTGCATCTTACAACGAAGCTAACAAGGACATAACTTCCACAGGGACCTACAAGCATCCTCAAGTTATTTTCTTCCACTGGTTCCAGCAGAAGATTGGTAGTTCAAAATCTCAGTTTACTTCCCAGCTTGTCGCTCATTCGCTGTGCGGCCAGAGCCGTTTGTTAGCGGAGGGCAGGGCAATACTCCAGTAAGTCAGAATTTCACGTTAACTCTCCTTTCACACACCACGATACATTCTGCCTACTCCGTGTTCTCAAGCTGTAGGAACACCACGTCCAATTCCCCTTATGTTCATCTTGCACACTGAAAAATTACTGACATTTATTAATCCCAATTTGCTCACAAAGATTCGTCAGAAATACCATGTTTATCCTGCAAAAGTACATTCTCTGTTACCAGCATCTTTAGATGTCATCTACAAGCCTGTTTGATTATCCAAAGTATGAACAATCCAGAAGACAGCAGAGAAACCATATGCCAGCAGAGAGAAACCAAAGAGGGAGCTGACAGGCGCCTGTGGTATGCACTTCCAAACAAAAAGAAGGGAGATAAAACACAAGGCAGGCTGAGGAACTGATCAGCTTGGGCTTTCAGCAGCCTTCACATCTTGCAAGGGGAAAGAGAAGGTTCTTTTTCATGTTTGCTTGGTGTACACACAGATTCCATTTTTATCTTTCCTTCTTTAAAGGAAGAGGATTTAGAAGAGAAGTTCAAAAGCTCCCAGGGAAAATTCCATGTACATAGTTCAGTTTCTCTTTCTTAAAGCAGAAAGATGCCCAAGGCTGGTTCCAGCCAGCCAGCCAAACTCCTACTACCTTGTTTCTCAGCACACCAATTTCAAATTGGAGGATGACCTTCTGCACCTCAGCAAAGGCACTGTGGAATTTCATGAGATGTAGCACACCACTGGAATTTTCAGGAGTTTATTAAAAGCAGTCTAATATGTAAATCAAAGACATCTCTCCACCCGTGTAACACAAGTTGCAGCTAGCTTGTCTTCAACTAAGTGGCTTCAGCAAAGTGACTCTGAACAAAAAATGTCTCCAGATGGTTCTAGTGAAACACCATCTGAGCATTATTATCAGGGAGATTATTCAATTTGCATTTTGACAATATCCATGCATGTTTGGCACGCTGAAAATCTGCTGAGAAAAAGAATGCCTCGCTCCTTCCATTGGAAAACGGTTTGAAGTCCTGGTGTACGCCTTCAGCCTAGTCAGAGGTTAGCCACCGAAGCTAAAAACTGGGTGAGTCAAGAGAGCAGCAACCTCCAGGGAAGGGCAGAGCAGAGAGAGAACAATGCAGGGGTCCATTACCTCCTGTCTGTACAGCTAGTTTCTAATGGAGCTCTTAGCTCAGCTGCAACAATGACAAGCGCCTCGGAGAAAAAGCCTTTAACGCAATTTAATCAGGGCAGCACACTAACAGTCACTTGGCTGGGAGCTGCTATTGTTAGCAGTGAAATCAAACACGGAGGAGGAGGGCAGGGTTGGATTTCTGCGGGAACTAGCAGTAACCCAAATTGGCGATGATGGGAAACCATCTTCTGAGCAACATTGATTAACTGAGATTAAAAAGAGATTGCAGAATTACAGCTCCTTTTTGAATGAGAACAGATAACACAAGTTAATTAGCGGAGGAGTTGAGGAGAAAGCTGAGCGGTATGTTAATGATCCCCACACCAAACCAGAAAAAGCAGCACCCCCTCCTCTCAGTAAGGTTTTTTCTCCTCAGCCTCTGAGACACTGCACCACATCCTCTGCAACTTACCTGAGGGCAGCAGCGTGGTAAGTGTCAACATAATCTGAAATGAAGAGCTCTCGATTCTTGATAACTGGGTCTGTAATAACAAGCTCTCGCCCAGAGTCTGCCAGGAAAGAACAACACAGAACCATCAGACATCAGCTGTAGACTGAAAGCATCCAGCAGAGGCCATTCTGCAGCTTATATTTTTACAGGTCAAAGTAGGAGGATGTTCCTCAGATACACACTCCTCAGTGCTGAAACGACAAACGCTGGGATGGTTTACATATCCTGGAGGTTATGGAAGTCACCTGATCCCCATTCCACACCTCAGCTGTCCCTTGCCATATCTAAGGGACAATTAGTTTGAGTGACACACCTTACCCACTGACCACTTCATGTCGTTGCTCTTAGGTGAAAGCAATTAAGCAAATCACTTTGTCACTGAGTTGTGGTTGCCAAGGTTAAAAGTTTTGGTTGTTTTACCTGTTTAATATCAAATCTTCATCAAAACGTTGACAGCACTAACTGCTCAGTGCTCAGATAAATATTGATAGTCCTGTTCAGATAAAGAACACTCTCAGTGCTAAGCTAGAAGACAACTTTCTCCATGACTTCTTTATAACAGCTTTGAAGAACACACAGAAGTACTTCTCCCGATGCACAGGAGTGTGACATGAAAAAGCAGCCCTGTTATCAAAGCTGCCCACTTTCTGACACTGTGCCTATAATCCCTGCCTTAGAAGTTTCAAATGAATTACTAAGAGAAATGTTAAGTATGTGCAGCTTTTGCTAAAAGCACACACAAAACGCCTTTTATGCCTTAAAAAAACCCAACAACTGCTCAACTTTGTACTGTCATGCACCAAAAAGTTGCTGTGCTCCAGATTTCGAGCATCAACTTTTATCGTCGCAATTCACCTTGGAGTAGCTTCAAAATTTTAAGTTGCCTCAAGGAAATTTCCTGGTAAGAACAGAAGCAAATGTTATGTCTCCCCTAGAGGCAAGAGATAAATGACACTGGGATATGTAGTAAAGTTTATTCTGCCTCTATTGAACCCAAGATCACACTCGGTTTTGCAAAGAGAACAGGGGGAAATTCAGCTATGAGCGCTTCGGTTCTATCGCTTACTGCAATATTAATCACAGTGAAGATTCAAAGGTGCAAGGTAGCAGTGAAGGGGAAAGACAAAGGTCTCAGGAGGCTGGGCAAGAATCACAATAAACAGAAAACATTCACGATTCTGTCAGCTTGGTCTTCAGCCAGTGAGTTACCGGTGCACCGTCCAGGAGGACTAGAAAGGACCCAGTGTAACTGTTCTGTTTCCTGTTAAGGCGTTAGCATAACACAGCACAGTATTTAACAGGACAGAAGGCAGCCAGCACAACAAACGAGGCAGGCAGCAGTCATCCACCTTCTAAAACAGCATTTCCAGCAACAGCCCTTGCTTCACATCCCTTTGCAGAAGTGTTCTTGCTTCTTGGACTGTTAAAAGTTCAAATTCAGAGTACAATAAAGAAGGCCTTGCTCTTGCAGAGCCTCACTTACCGTTCTCATTGTGTCTGTCCTGAACCAAATGCTGGTAGACTGAATCTGGGACTTCAGACTGGCGATAGTACCATTTGACATTCATAAGGAGGTGGTCCCGTTTGCTCTGAAAGAGAAGGTCTAGAGCCATTACTAAAAAGGAAATCAGACCACATCCGACAGTCTTCTACAGCAGAAAATTCATCTTCACACTGAAGAAAACCTAAGGTAAGACCCAAAAGGGAAGAAAAGGCATTTCTATGACAGTGAAACAAGGGCAAGGCGCTAACGGCAGATCGACTCTGAAACCAGACAAAGGCAACAAGAACCTCCTGCACCAGGGTGCAGCTGCATCTATCCGGCCGGGGAACAATGATCTTTTCACTCCTCCAAAACTACCCCGAGGAAAGATGTGGCAGGGATCAGGAAGGGATGGCAATTTCTGGCTTCACGCAGCACTGTCTCAGCCTGCTACTTTCTATAAACAAGAGATACTTCTGGCCAAAGACAGCAAAAAGAATCACACTACACACATCATTTGGTGCAGCCATTCTTAATGGCTGTAATCCCCTAAGGACAGATGGATTCAGGTTTAACTGTAGATGTTCTTTATTCCACTTCTTCACAGAAAAGAGCGGAATGCTGCACTTCAACCCCAGTAACTAAAAGGCTCTCATGCACCTCACAAAACCAACGGCAAAATTCACACACATCTGCCTCAAGTGTTTGCTCCTTTTGCATTTGAGAATCCAGTTTGTTACTTCTTGGGAGGAAACTAAGACATAAATACCACTTAAAAAGAGACTTTGTAGATAAGTTAGTCTGAGCTCTTTGCTTCAGAGCTTATCTTTGAAACCCTTGGTAGTCAATTCTTTCTACTACTCCAAAGCACTTGAACCAGAGGAAAGCCTGAAGGGAAATCAACATTCTTTCGGCATGAGGCAGCTGCAAGTTGTTTTCTTCTGGTCTGCAGTTCTCTACGCCCTTCTAAGACTGCTCTTAAAACGTTCACATTTACAAGTCGAACGGCAGGTTACTGGACCAGATCAGTCCTTATTGCCTCTGCTGTTCGCATCAACCAATTGTTAGAGCAATTCCTACCCTTTCTGCTTTAACAAACACTACCAGAAAGCCTCCCTCGAAGGCCCTGGTGGAAGGCTTTGACGAAAGGCTGCTGTAATACCACACAGCAACTGCTAGTGGCAGCATTGGGCCAGAGAAAGGTTTGTTCGCTTCCCCACCACTGCCCATCTGCTCTGCCTCTGGAGAGGACTGGTGCTGCTCTGCAGCAGAAACCTGAACCCACTGCGTTTTTGGTTTAAATAATACATTTGCAGTCAAAGACGAGCAGCTTGTCTGATGCGTGACAAAAGAAAGAAAGAGCTAAGGGACAAAGTCTGAGAGGCAAAACTGATCTCTGCTGCTTGCTCTTCCAAAAATGTGCTGACAGACTTTTCTCTTCTCCCAAAATCATGCTCTGTGTATTGCAGGGTTTGGACTAGTCCCTGAATTCTGAAGAAGAGAATTTACAAGCGATTGTTCTGTTGTTATCCTCTTGCTAGGAGTTTATAAATCCTATTAGTGCTAACAAAACCTGCACGCAGCAATGATGGGAGCTATTAACCCACCATTTCTCTGCGAATTCTCTTTGCATTTCTTGGTTGAGAGGAGAGAGCATCCCTCTTGTGTTAGACAACTGAAGCAACCGCTCAGAAAGCAGCACAAAACCCACTCACTTGCATGTAACTGAGCAGCGTATCTATGAATAAGGGCAATTTACAACAAGCAGTGAGAGCTAAGTGCTTCCATTTTCTTCGTTTGTGTCACTGAAGCCTGGTGTCTTGCAAATCCAACACTCCAAGAAGCACTGTAAAGGTGCTCCAAGGACATATGCATATGAAGAAGAATTTTGGTGGTGGTTCTGAGTAGCAAATTACACCAAGGGGAGGAAAAGGACCAAAAATCTGCAGTGTGCTCTGCCAGGGATAGTGCTCATCTACAAGTGCTTATCTTGAAGAGACACTGGAACAGGCTGCCCAGGGAGATTGTGGATGCCCCCTCCCTGGAGGGTTCAAGGCCGGGTTGGTTGAAGCCTTGAGCACCCCTGGGCCAGTGGCAGGGGGTTGGAACGAGATGATCCTGAAGGTCCCTTCCAACCCAACCCAGTCTGTGAATCTGTGAACCCAAATCATCCCTAAGTCTGAACAACAAGCAGTAGAGCCAATGGAGAGATCTGGGAAGAGGAAACTAGTTGCTGTGTCTTAGTAAAAAAAGAGCTGCTCCTGTAGAGGACAAAGGTAGAAAATCAAGAATGAATGGATGCAACCTCCTTAGGTAACCTTGCAACAACTCCACTACAAGGGGCAACCTTGAAAAAAGAGCTCTGGAAATTCTGTGTAACAGTAAATCCTGCATGCATGCACACATTGGGATTATGGAGGCATCTAAACTGTCAAATGGTTTCATTGCTTTGGCATCGTGCAGAGCTGTGAGCCAGGAGGTCACAGTTTTATTGTGAATTAGGCCAAGACAGTAAAGGAGATGGTGATGCAATCACTTAGCTTCCCTGTCTCGCTTTCTTTTTATATCACAGAACAGCACAGGGCTTTTAGCAGCACAGGGATGAGGTGAAGGTCACTCAGAAAGCACTCTGATACACTTGGGTAGAAGAAATTAGTGGCTGGAAGTGAGGTTTTTTCCCACTGGCTGCCATAAGAGACCACCTCATTCTCTCCCCTGCTCCCAAAAGACCCTCCCCGTTTGTCCTTCAGTCAATGCAAAGAGTTTCTACTCATTGCTGTCTCCTGGAAGCTTCACTGCAAACCTCCAGTATGGGTTAAAACCAAAATGGAATGGCAGGGGATTACAGAAGAGCTTATTAGGAGCATTCACACACTGACACACAGCGAAGGCAGGCCAAGTATTTACTATGGTTCACAGTATTTTACCATCTCAGCATTCAGAAATCCTATAACCTTAGCAAAGCACAACAGCTACAGCCAGCCCAGAGCTTTTGCTAGCTGAAGCATTTCAGTCTGCTGGGAAGGTGCTCATTTCCCATTCTGAAACACTCTTTTCACACTCACAGAACGCTTCAGTTGTTCCCTTCACTGTGTTTTGTTCCAGAGGTTTGCAGTTGCTCTGCACGGCGAAAGAGAACAACATTTCCTCCCCTGAAATCAGATTCACAATCAGGAAGAGCAGAGGGAGCGAGATTGAATTTCAGGAGGCTGGCTGAATCTAAGAAGTTTTCAGGGAAATGATGAATTGCCTCTGCTGCAGCCTGCCAACAGGACTGCTGGGGACTTCTTCAGCTTCATCATACTGCTGTGAGGCATTGTCAGGGGGGAAGACAACAAAGAGACAGAAGTAACCGGGGTTTCATAACACAGAAGTGGCTTTTCTTTCACTACACTACAGAAACAAAACCAATTCACCTTCAAAAACTACAGAGAAAAAGATGAAGTCAGAATTAGAACCAAAGCAAATGACAAAATGAGACACTCAACCCAAATAGGGTAAGCACAGCTCTGAAGCCACAGCATGCACCAACCTTCTAAGGGTTTTCACTTCCCAAACCTGAATTTTATGGAACAGGAATTTTCAATTAATTAAGGACAGAATCATAAACTACACTGGGTTGGAAGGGACCTTTCAAGCTCATCTAAGTCCAACCCCCCTGCAGTCACAGAAGGAGCATCTTCAACCACAGCAGGTCGCTCATAGTCCCATCAAGCCTGACCTTGAGTGTCTTCGGAATGAGACCTCCACTCCACCCCTGGGCAACCTGTTCCAGTGTTCCACCATTCTCATGATGAAGGGATTTTTCCTAATGTCCATTCTAAAACCTAACCTTCTCTAGTCTAAATCCATTTGCCCTTGTCCTGTGGCTACACAGCTTTGTAAAAAGTCCCTCTCCAGCTTTCTTGTAGCTCCCTTCACATACTGACAGGCCACAAGGTGGTCTCCCTGGAGCCTTCTCTTCTCCAGGCTTAACAACCCCAACTCTCAGCCAACTGACAGGAAAGCTGATCATGTCCAGCACTTCTAAGATGATGAGACTCATTCTACAGCTTCCCAAACAGAAAGCAGTCCAGGCTGCATCATGCTGACTGCTGCTCTTCACCTGAATCACAGATCTCACAGATACAGCATGACTCAAAGCCTCTGTGCAGAAGGGACACAGCCAAGTCACCAACTGCTACCAGGATGTGTAAATAACTTTTTACACAGCAGTCTCTAGACAATGATGCAACTAAAAATACAGTGACATTCTAATCTGTGCTCTGCTGACAGCAGTTAGGTTTGGGCTGCTTGGCTGTGGGCTTTTGGGGAGGTGGTGGTGATGAGATCACCTTCCTACACACCTCTTTCTAGCACGCTTGCTGCTTTTGGTCCAGTTAATTTAAAAAGCTTTGCCTTGAACAGTGTTTTCTGCCTCTCCCCTCCAACACAGGTGCTTCTAGTGGGAGGTGTCCCTGCCTATGGCAGGGGGTTGGAGCTGGATGATCCTTGAGGTCCCTTCCAACCTAAACCATTCTATGATTCTGTGGCTTTTAACCTAAAGATTCCATCTCTTTAAAAACACCAAACGTCTGTCAGAGCCTTGCTTTCCACACTGACATCCCTCACTGCACAGAAATTCCTAGACATGCTATTTTGCCAGCCAGCTTTCTAAATATGGAGATGTCATTTACAGAGCAGACTAGATCAGAGGTGTCAAGGCGCCAACTTCTCTGGGAGACAATTTATTTTAGAACCATGTGCACACAAAAGAAGTGTCCCTACTTCATAAAGTGTTGGTACCTTTTTTTTAAACACCTTTACATATGAAAAGCTGCAGATAGTCACAGGCCACCTTCAGACTTGCAGGGGAAAAAAAATTAAAATCACAGCAAGTGCTTTAAAAATCAGCTCCAAAAGAGTCTCAGTGCTCCAAGACTCTGTTCTCCTCTTAAAGGAACATATTGCTGCAGTACTGACAGTGCTCATCTTGGGGTTTGGTGTTGCTGCTGGCTGGGGGTTTGTTCCATTAAAAAAACAAACCACCAAAGAACCATGGGGGCTGCAGCAGCTCTGCTGTGAGCACAGACTGAAAGAGCTGGGGCTGTGCAGGCTGGAGAAGAGAAGGCTCCCAGGTGACCTTCTTGTGGCCTTCCAGGATCTGAAGTGGGCTACAAAAAAAAATGGGGAAGGACTTCTTAGGCTATCAGGTAGTGACAAGACTGAGGGGAATGGAGCAAAGCTGGAGGTGGGGAGAGTCAGAGTGGATGTGAGGAGGAAGTTGTTGAGCATGAGAGTGGTGAGAGGCTGGAATGGGTTGCCCAGGGAGGTGGTTGAGGCCCCAGAGAGGCTGGAATGGGTTGCCCAGGGAGGTGGTTGAGGCCCCATCCCTGGAGATGTTTAAGGCCAGGCTGGATGAGGCTGTGCCCAGGCTGATCTAGGGTAGGGTGTCCCTGCCCATGGCATGGGGATGGGAACTAGATGATCCTTGTGGTCCCTTCCAACCCTGACTGATTCTGTGATTCTAGTTTTGGACATTCAGCAAGCATTGCAGGCTGTAAGTGGATTAAAGCAGCACAGTTCACAAGCAGCTGGTCAAGGTCTATTAAAAATAAATAAATAAATAAAAGCTTTTCCCTTAAAATGGGAGGGAAAAAAAAAAACACAAAGAGAAGAAATAAATCTTGTAGGTTCTCTGTAAAAAGATGAGTGCAGTGATTTCCACAGCATTCCTGGCAATCCCAGGTGCCAGTTGTCTTGTTGCAGACTTCCTGCACATTACAGTTCCTGCCTTCAGAGATCCCACATTCTCTTCCCAGGGTTATGACTAACCAAATTGTGCAAATGATCACAGATGTCCTGCAGATTCTCTCCCAGGGATTTAAGCAGCATCCTTCATTACTTGCCCTATTTAGATACCATGTTAAATCACAACGAGCTTTGGAAACAATATACCAAATGCTGGAGATGACAGATGGGCACGCTGCAGCCAGTCAAGAGTAGCTAGTCCAAAGAAACAAGCAGCAAAACAGAAACAAGGAAAAAGAACAGCTTTTCTTTTCCTTTTCAACAGGGAAATTTTCCTATCAGAGGGGAAAAAAAAAAAAAAAAAGAAAAAAGGGAAAGAAAAAAACAAGAGAAAAAAAAAAAAAGACATTTTAATTGTCACTGCACTGCTCACAATACACATCCTGTGCGTGGCAGCAGGCAAGCTCCAGCCTCACAAACCCACTTTTCAGGTGGTCATTGTTGGGTGGGGTTTTTTTTAATCACTATAGATTAAGTCAGTCCTTTGGGAGACTCTGTGTGTGTGTCCCCAAAAAAATCATTATTTAATTTCACACAAATGGTTTTAATTATGCTTCATGTCACAGGATTAGCCTGGCTCCAACACAGGGAGTAGGCTTGACTTGCTCCACTTGCTGTGTCCCAAACCTCCTCAGCCCTTACCCTGCCACACTGAATCGCTCTCTGGATTTCTACTCCTACTGCAAAAGCATTTTTACACTTAGTCAGTTTTGACATTCATTAATATTCAAGAGGAATGGAGGGAAAAGAAAACTCAAGACCATCCTTTCAGATCCCCTAGGTTAAAAGAAAACCAGGGAGGAGACAGAGAAATGAAAGAATCTGGAAATCAGGAGGGAAAGAGATCCAGCAAGGACCATTTTTCTTCCTCCTGCAACAGCACAGGCAATTTCCAGTTCTCAAGGTCTCTTTTTGTAGGCTGTTTCCCAGTTAAACAGGAAACCTGATCAGCTCCTTGTAAGCCAGGGCACCCCAGCCTGGAAATCCAGAGGTTATTATTATAAATGTTATTTTTGCAGCTTGGTTATTTCCTCCAGAAGTGTGCACATTAACAGACAATCATTTGGTGCACCCAGAAGCATTGTCCAAAGTGAGAGCTATCAGTATTCTCCGAGACATAAACATGTTAAATCCCTTAAATATGGCACTGTGCAGTTTAATCCTCTCTGCACCTCCAACACAGCCACCCAAGGCAGCAGCAGCACTTTTGGTTCCTGTCCTCTTAACCCGAACCAACACAAAGACTGCAACCTTTAAACCTGTTAGTGTTATCTAATGACTATTCCATCTACAAGAGCTTTTCTAATAGAAACATGCCTTGATGGCTTATCTCAGTGCACAAGGCAGGCCACAAAGAACCGCCGGCTTGATTGAGCGCGGTAATGGAAGGCAGGAAATGAGAAGGCTTGGTTAAGCCGCGGATAATCGATCAGTGTATTCAGTCAAGTGTGAGCTGAGCTGGGAATAAGCTGCCTGGGGTATCAAATATTGCTGTTTCCAGGGTAAAGTCCCATTTCTGTGATCTATGGAAGTGAAAGCATAATTTATTGACAAAACAATAGAGGACTTTCTCACAACGTCTGGCTCTTGACATCCTGCAATTGTTTACAGCAAGGATTTCTCCTGTGCCCCCTTTTTCTACTCACAGACTCCTTCTGGAATTCATTAATTCACTTCAGCACACTGGAAATTAGCTTGTGTACAAATAGCTCAGAGATGTAGAACAAGCACCACACTCACCTTCTCCTGAATTTCAACCTTCTTCTACCCTCGGAGCACATCAACACTCACACATCTTCCAGGACACACTGGTCCCAAAGCCTACACAAGCCACACACAGCTCTTCTGCTCAAACTGCTCTGCTTTGCTTCAAAGGAGCTGTTCCAAACCTCTCCTACAGTTTCTACAAAGTTTGAAGCAACACTGTTTGCAAACCACACCAAACATGCAGTACAGAGAGGTGATTTGTATACAGTTGCTTCCTCCAGAAGGAGAAGGCAAAGCACACAACCCTACCTGTAAATCTCAGCCTACGCAGATCCAGGCACACACATATGCAAGGCTGAAAACAATCTGCTTGCCTGCACTTTTAAAGGGTCTCAGAACAAGGCCAAAATTAGCCTTAAATCACATCTTGTTATCTGTAAAGTTGTGTTTTGTGCATTGTGGGGAGATGGCCAGACAGCCAAACCCTTAGAATCCAGCTATCAAGGCTGAAGGCTTTGTAAAAAGCAGGAGGTGATGTGCTACTTATCTGCATGTTAATTCAGAGGAGCTGCCATATGTTGTCTCCTAGTGTGGGTGGTTTGGCATTAGAGTTGCCAGACTATCTTAAAAAAAAAAAGAAGACAAGAAAAAAGCCCTCAGTCTTCAGCTCCCCAGAAGAGCTGCAGGCTCCAAACTGCCACACTGCCATTTGATGAGCACTACCTCTTCTGGTGGGACAGCTCTTGCAGCCACAAGGCAAGAGCTCTACAGCATACCTGATAGACAAAGAGTTACGGTAACACAGCTAGGGAGAGGGCCAGCAGAAACTGCAGCAAAGAGCAATGAGTGTCTGAGTGAACCCCAGTGAGTGCCACAGCCAAGTCTGCCTCCTAAGGATCCAAGTCAGCAGCGAGTTTCAGAGTGCGCTTGTACGCCAAAGCTGGGATTGGACTGTCTGAATGCACTCTCTTCTTGTCTGCTCCTCACAGTTTGCCTTCCCCTCTGTGCTGTTACACATTACCTCTTAATTCTATTTAGTGCCACTAATAGGTCTTCCTTTTCTCTCAATTTCATAGATTCATAGAATGGTTTAGGTCGGAAGAGACCTTGAAGATCATCTGGTTCCAACACCCACACACACACTGCGCAGGGACACCTCCCACTAACCCAGGTCACTCAAGGCCTTATCCAACCCGGCCTTGAATACCTCCAGGCAGGGGGCATCCACAACCTCCCTGGGCAGCCTGTGCCTCATCACCTCACTGTCAAGAGTGTCTTCCCAATGTCTAATCTAAACCTACCCTCCTCCAGCTTAAATTTCTGCTTTCCAGATGTACGAAGCAGCCCCAAACCAGTCACCCAAGAGTGCCCCAGCCACTCCTCACCCACCAGACAAGTGCTTGCAGATTTAGAGGTTACAACAACTTGGGGG
This sequence comes from Tricholaema leucomelas, assembly GCA_013400475.1. Lineage (NCBI taxonomy): Eukaryota > Metazoa > Chordata > Aves > Piciformes > Lybiidae > Tricholaema lacrymosa > Tricholaema leucomelas. Next base: position 1,871,896 of record WAAF01004979.1, on the reverse strand, counting down.
TCTTTAGCTAGGAGGTGTCACACATTAGCACCTCACTAGTGAGCCAAACATCACTCCCCAGATAGGGCATCAGTAAAGAGGAGAGCTCTGCACTTATAAAATGCTACTTCAGAGATAAGATAATCCTCTCCAAGGTATTGGTAACAGCTTCATCCTCGAAGAACTAGTAAGCCTAAGCTAAACTCAGACTGGAACCACAAACACTTTCAGACACCTCTATTCCCTTCTCCTGTAATTCTTTTCTCACTGTTTTCAAACCCATGTGCTCTAATTATCTGCTTCCAAATGAAGTGCCAAGGGGAGCATGTCAGCAATTCCCCTTGACACAGAGAGGCTGACATTGATTATGCTGAATGCCAACAGGATATCAATCTGTGAATTAGGTATCACATTAAAGAAAAAGAAAACAAGGAACAAATGAAAACAGCATTAGGCAAACAGTCATTATTTCCCAAGACCTAAGCCCATATGGAAAGAACAGCTTTAATAAGACAATTGCCATGAGCCAAATAAACATTAGGGTGTTTTTCAGGGCTCAAAGACAGGCTTAAAAGCAACTGTGAAATAGGCACTGAATTGGAGAGTTCAAGCTTCACCAGCTTTGTTCAACAATAGGTAACCATTTCAAATCTTACTTATTTCCTCAAGGCAGAGGACCATTACCACGGGACACAAAGCCTCCTGCTTTTCCCTGACACAGAAGAGCAAAAGCAAATACAAGGGGTGGAAAAATCTGCTGTCTGAACAACTAGCCCCAGTTAATTCCAGAACGACCTACTCTGTGCAAAGGAGAGTTTGTGTCATTGGATAAACAGGTGCAAACTAAAACTGGTCAAAACCAGGCTACATGGCTGCTGGAAAATGAAGCTCCGAGGGCATCGGCCATCTGGCAAAGCACAGCAAAGCACACTCCATGTCTGCCAGGATTCTGTACCCAGCCTCAGTGGACTCTTCTCTTTCAATACCAAAAAAGCATCCACCTTCTTTTCATTGGGATTCCACTCATTCACACCCCAGAGTCATAGAATGGTTTAGGTTGGAAGGGAGCTCAAAGCTCATCCAGTTCCAACCCCCTGCCATAGGCAGGGACACCTCCCATTGCAGCAGGTTGCTTAAGGCCTCATTCAATCTGGCCTTGAACACCTCCAGGGAGGTTGTGGAGCACAGAATCACCCGATGTGATCTTTGATCTTTGATCACACTGGGTGATTCTGTGCTCCACAACCTCCCTGGGCAACCTGTGCCAGTATCTCACCACCCTCACTGCACAGAACCCTTTCCTAACATCCAGTTTCAGTCTCCCCTCTGCCACTGCAAACCCTCATCCTGTCATTACCAGACCTTGTCAATAGTCCCTCCTCAGCCCTTCTGTAGCCCCTTTCAGATACTGGAAGGCCACTCCAAGGTCTCCTCCAAGCCTTCTCTTCTCCAGGCTGCAGAGCCCAAACTCTCTCAGCCTGTGCTCAGAGTAGAGATGCTGCAGCCCTCTGAGTACCTTGGTGGCCTTTTCTGGACTGGCTCCAACAGCTCCATGTCCTTTTTGTGTTGGGGGCTCCAGAACTGCACAGAGGACTCCAGGTGGAGTCTCAGGAGAGCAGAGTGAAGTGGAACATCTCACAATCCAAAGAACATGAATCTAAGGAAGAAGCTATTGGGTATGAGGGTGGTAAAACACTGTAACAGGTTGCTCAGGGATGTTCCCTCCCTGGAGGTGTTCAAGACCAGGTTGGATGAGGCCTTGAGCAATCAAATCTTGGAGTACATTATCTCTGGAGTCCCTTCCAAGCTAAGCCATTCAGATATCAAATATATTAATTCACAGGGGTTTAGCTTTAGAACAAAGCAGAGGCCAGAACTGAGCACAACCCCATCCCAGTCTTCAAGGAGAAAAGGAACATTATTCATTTCAGATGGTATCAGAAGAAGTTTCTGTGTTTAAAACAAGCAATAGTATTTATTCCACAAACCTTTCAGCTTTACTAGAAACAAAACTGCTTCTTGTGCCAAGAGCTTCCAAGTCACCTGCTGTCCTGTGGACAACACTGCAGTACACCACCCGAAACATTTGGGTGCCATTCTACATGACAGGAGCCAATTTCATCTTGTAAAAAAAACCCAACAGTTATGCTTAAAAACTGATTGGCTTAAAATGAAACTATCCCAAGACCTTTCCTGAAGGTTATGGGTCGTTGCTTACTACCTCAATTAATCCCTTTGTGACATCTTTCTGCTCTGTTTCCCTTTTATATTCCTTGAATCCCATCCCATCTGTGGCTCATGGCGTTACTTACGCTGAGCAAAAGCACAAAGTAACCACACTATTACCATGTCCAAAGACTCACCAACAAGTTTGTTTTTAATTATAGCTGTCAGGGCTAGAAGACACTGCCTCCACCTGTTTCCACCCCCATGAAAGCTTCTGTGGCACAAAAGGATTCTCCCCCCCTCAGTTGACTGCTTTCTTCTGAGGAAAATAAGCAGCTGCCTACACCAGTGGATCCCAAACAGCTAAGTGTGGATGCATCTGATGAAGCCTGTGCAGATCCGCTTTGCACTGCCTCCACAAAGGCCCAAGAGGAAAGCAGAGCACAAACATACACAGCAGCTGTGGACAGCTGGTTGGATCTTTCCAGGCTTATTAGCTTTCATAGAATCAAGCAGGGTGGAAGAGACCTCCAAACTCAGCCAGCCCAACCTAGCACCCAGCCCTGGCCAATCAGCCACACCATGGCACTAAGTGCCCCAGCCAGGCTTGGCTTCAACACCTCCAGGCAC